>VYXB01009846.1:278155-756269 GCA_013397135.1 Pachyramphus minor | reverse complement strand
CTGCGGTGTTGCCTAGAGAGAAAGCGAAGCCGACGCGCGGCGCCGGCCGCCCCGTCCCTCACAGACGAGCCGCCGCCGGGGTCCGAGCGCGCCGGCTCTTTGCCGTCCGGCCGGTGTGCGTGAGAGAGAGTGCGGGCGGGGGCTGAGGCGGGCGGGCTGCGGGGCTGAGGGCTGCGGGGCAGGGGTGCGGGCTGAGCCTGTCGCCGCACGGGCGGCCGTTACCGGCCGTTGGCGGCGCGGGGCTGAGGCGGGAGGCGGCGGGGGGAGGGCTGAGGGCTGGGGCAGCCCGCGCTGACAGCCCGTGTGCCGCTCGGTGCAGGACAGCGGCGCGGGCAGTCCGCGGACATGCACTGTGAGCTCGCCGCGGGGCAGAAAGGCAGCAGCGCCCATTTCGAGCTGACCGACAAATGCCAGGGAGCGCCCCAGAAGGATCTGCCGCGGGCGACTCGTCCCAGCGCTGCTAAAGCCCACTTGAGTCCTCAGATGTCCTTTAAAGTATCTGTCAGCAACGGCGGTGACCACGCGGAGCCTCAGCAGAGCCCCCCTGAAATGTCAGCACCTCTGCTAGATTTCATCCCCAAGCGACCCAGCATATTCGAGAGGATCCCGATTTTGCCGAGGGCACAGGAGCTGCGATGCGCTAGAGGCTCTAAAGATTACTTCCAGCAGCAGAAACATCAGAGTGTGAAGGGTGAGTCTAAAAATGCATGACCTGAACACTACTACCACCAAAAAACTATTCACCAAACAAATAAAAACGTGTAACAAGCCTCTCCCCCACCTTCTTTTTGGTCTTCAGGGTGTTTTCTAACTTGTAATATCACTTCAGGCTTCGAAAGTTTTGTTTTTCTGTGCACCTTGGAGGCACGGGATAAAACAGTGTTCTTTGACAGTGTGAAGCTGAGTGTTTCTCAATATTATTTTAAAAAAATCTTGAGACAAGCGTCTTTTTTTTAAGTGCTGCTCGTTCGGTTGCGTCTCAGAGGTGGTTGTTTTGGGGATGGTGCTGAAGACTGGGCTGGTCTGTCCTGTGCCAGACTGTGCGTGTGGGGTGTTTGTTTGTGAGCATGGCTGGCTGACAATGCCTGATTCTTATTCAGCAGTTTCACCACGGTTGCTTGGATTTATAGTTTGTATTTCAAGGAGGTGTTACAAATGCTGGATTCAGGCAGTGAATCCTCAGACTTGGGAATTCCTGGTGCCTGAAAGGTCAAATTCTGCTACTTAACAAATGCCTGATTTTTCGTTTATACATTGCTAAGTGGCACTGAAGTTAGGTTAGGAATTGCCCACTGAAAATCTATACATTACCTTTTTGAGTTAGAACTTGTTAATTGAGCTGGAATTTATTAATCAAAGTTTAGTTTTCTAATAACCGCTCCGAGGTATCACTGACTGGGATCAGAGGGAATTGAAGCATTCCTTTATGCTACAAAGCCATTTGCAGAGACATATGTGCACCTAAGGTTATTAGCATGAAAGCAATGATTTCTGTAATGTTAAAAAGGTAATTCTCTTTTTTAATTCTCTTCTCAGTTCATTACCATTCTCTGTTTTAGAGATGTACATGCAGTTATCTTAAGACATTTCCCAGTGGGATTTTTTCAGTGCATCCTGTTCTGTCCATTCTTCTGAAAACTAAAAGTAGGCTGCATGCCCTTGGACTAGTGACGTTTTCTTTTGTGAGCTTGTTACCTAGGGTGATGGCA
Source organism: Pachyramphus minor (assembly GCA_013397135.1). NCBI lineage: Eukaryota > Metazoa > Chordata > Aves > Passeriformes > Tyrannidae > Pachyramphus > Pachyramphus minor. The sequence continues at coordinate 754,560 of VYXB01009846.1, read as the reverse complement.
CCTTTCATTGCCATGAAGTTATGTTAATGAACACCTCAATCTGTGCTAGGTCCGTCCTGCAGACTGTAGGATGTGTTTGTTCATCACCAGTGAATACAGACAGTGTGGGGCAGCAGGTTATAAATTACCTTTTTTATTTTTCTGTTTGTTAATGCTGCAATTCTTCTCTCTTGATGGGGAGAAAAAAAAAAAAAGAGGTTGTTAATGTTTGGCAGGAATGAAATGAAGGTCTGTTACACAGACCCAGGTTTGGAGAGGGGAGAAGGAGGATTCACAGAGTATGCAGGAGAACTACAAGCTCTAGTACCACTGTGCTGCTGCCACTGCTGCCTGTGGAACGGACTCATGCGGTGTTGGAGTCCCTCGGGGTGGCACGAGTGAGGTTGGTGCCTCTTTACAGGGTTCATACCAGCTTAAAATCTTGCCTGTGCATTGCCCTGCATGAGCAAACTGTTGAAGCACTTTATTTCCTTTTTTCTTTTTCGCTTTGAGCTACTTAGCCCTCTTTCATGCATATTCCTCTTGCTGTTGCAGAGGGCACAAGCATAGGGAGGGAAAGAGGAAAAGTGTAATTTCTACACTCTTGGGACTCTTACAGTAGATGTAGGTGGGTATGGGAGAAGGTTGCCAATTCATCTTTCCTGACTGATCAATTTCTCATTTTCACCACTGGGGGAAAGAAAAAAAAGTGTTCTAAGTTTTGTTGCTGTTTTTGTTTAATGTGTTTTCTGTCCAGGGTATTACCTTGTAGTTGCTTCAGCATATGGGTGACTTGAGTCATGGGAGTAAGTAGGAGGTGTCCATGAGCAGGATAGGGGTCATGTACTGAGCAGCAGGGTGATTTGATGGATACAGGCAAACAGGCAACATTGAGTTTTTTGAGTGGGTTTTTTTTGTTTGGTTAGTTGTTTTGTGTTTGTTTTGTTTGTTTAGGTTTTACCTCCCCTCCCTCCCCTCCCCAAGACATTGTCAGGAGGAGTTAGGAAAATTTAAAAGTAACATTTTGGGCCAGATAATTTCAAATGTGTGGGCTGTGCTTCTCCTTTGGACCTATATGGTGTTGGCAAGTGCTTTAATGTCCACTCAGGCATTTTGGAGTTCTGCTGAACACTGGAAGCTGCCATCCCCTGCTCTGCACCCTGTGCTTCTGAGTCAGTTCCACAGGAATAACAGAAATCACTCAATTGCTCACTGTGATCTAACTGAAAAATCAGAGTGTATGTGCAGGACAGCATCTTTCAAGGAGCAGTGTAAACCATCTCCCAACAACCCTGGTTCTCTCAGGAAGATAAAAGACTGCATGTGGATGCGATATAACAGGCTGGAGCTAAGAAGTGGGAATGAGGGAAGTACTCAGATTTACCCAGGGAAGGGTTTTGGGAAGGCAGCTGATGACAGCTTGATTTCAGATCATTGCGCCGTGCGTCTCCTGTTCTCCAGCCCCAGAGTACCATGTACCCAGTAATTCCCTCTGCAATCTGGGTTAGATTACAGAATGTACCTCCTGGTTTTGGTTTATCCACAGTTGAAAACTGCAAGTAGGGAAGGTAAAAGATGCTTTTTAACAAGAGCAAACCCGCTTTTTATAGTTGCCTGTAAATTTTTTTTCCCAAACAAGCCTTACTTTCTTTCTTACTTTTCTTACTTTTCAAAAAAGGATGAATCAAAATGATACACTGCCCGACTAATAAAAAGGGTAGCTTTGAAGTAATCACAATGGGGAAGAAGCATCCTGCTGTTGTAATGTCTCTTGTGGTGTTACTCCACTGCTTCACAGTGTTTAAGTTATGATCCTGCAAAATGCTTCCGTGCCTGAGCAAGTCCTTTTACACGAACAACCAAACAAGAACTTGAGGGGTGGTGGTGAGGATTACTTCTGGGAATCAGACCATTTGGGTCTAAACTTTGCAGGATGGAGCTGTTGGTTGTTCAGCAGAAATATCAGGATTTTGGAATTGTGCTTCACGCTTTGTTCTGTTTGGGAGCTGTTTAAAATAAACACCCAGTTTTCACTCATCCTACCCCTTCTGGTGTGACGGGCTGTGATACGTGCCACGCTTTTCTTGGTCGTTGATTTCCCTGTGTGTCACAGGGCAGAGTATTTGCACACAGCCACTGCTTTTTTAGAGGCATTTGTGTTCTGCTGGGCATGGAACAACCGTACCGTAAGGTATGAAGTCCATTTTACAGTGTTTTACTGGGATTCTCTGGTTTTGGTTCTGTTTTGCTGAATTTCATGCTTCAGTATGAGCGTTTTGAAAGTAACACAGGGCAAAATAATTATTGTCTCCAGGAAAGCAGCTTTTGGGAAAGGAAACTTTAGTAGTGGACAAAAGAGTAATCTATAAAGATGTCAAATATCTCAATTTTTAAATGGCCTTGATTATGGTTGTTACCAGGAAGCACTTCTCCTTTTCATTCTTTTCCAGTTTTGTTCAGTGTACCTAATTCATGACTCAGTGAAATGACGAGATTTATCCTGTTAGCTGTGCCACTGGGAAATCATCCAAATGGCCCGGACCTTTGCAGTAACCACTTCAGATATTAACTTACAGTGGGCAAAACAATAAGCTCTTCGGGTTGCAGTAGTTGGACGTTTCCTTGTTGAGAGTATTTTTTATTCAGACAAGGGAAAATGGGTTGGATTTTTTTTGTGTGTTCTTTGTTAACTGTAGCTGTTTTCAGCAAACATACGACCAATGTATTGAAATGTATTAATTTCCTTCTGCTGTTGAGAAGGAAAGTTAAATCTTGACATTTAAACCCTCTCTGACTATTTCTTTGTCTATCAGGACCATCCCTGTGAACGTAACAGCTTATGCTGTTGGGATCTTAAGCAAAAGCATGTGCTTAGCTTGTATGACTTAGTAGGTGTATTGAGTGGTCTTGGGCCTGATCCTGCCCCTTTCTTTCATATATCTTGTCTGAGTTATGGATTATCCCGCTGGAGGAAGTGGGACTGCCTAGAGCTGATAAATACAATATGAACTGATAAGGAAGACAGGGATTGGGCTCACTGGTATGGTGATCTCTAAGCTCTCTCAATTGTTTTACAGTGCTGTAGTAGTAAATTTTTCTTATTTCCACTCTAGTTCTCTTGCCTGCTGCATTTGAACTCTCTGCTACAAAAAGGAATTCAAAGGTTTTATTTGAGCAGAGTGTGCAGATACAGAGCTACATTTCTATTGCATGACCTTTATTTTGCTTAATTTTATTTTGTAAGAGCAGAAAAGAGAAGAAACTGCAAATTGGAGAATGTGTGCATCAAGTAATTTGGAATAAATTGTAACTGTCTTCTCCCTTAAACTGGCTATAATGCTTACTTGTCTTGAATAGGAAAATAACTTCCAGTTACTTGCTGCTGAAGGAATTTCTTCTAATGATTTGTGATTTAAAATCAGAGTCACTGAATTGAAGATGAGCCTTTCATGGATTTAATTTAAAAGAGATTTAATTGTATTAATAATTAAATCCATTATAATTTAGGAATTAGTAGTAGAGAATATTTAGTAAATACAAACCAGGAGATCTAATGATCAGCCTGTCATATAAAGGCATTCAGTACTTGTAAAATAAAAGCAAAAAATCCTCTTTCTGCCTCATGAGAAAACAACAGCTGTTGATAAAAAACTGAAGAGAAAAAATAATGTATCTGAATATTGTGCAGAATTATATGGAATAACAGATAATGTAAGATAAGTCTATGAATTTTGCTTGAAGAAACAGAAGTAAAAAATAATTACTTGTTCTGTCTTTAAAATGTTTCATTAATGGAGGCTATTATATACTGGGTTAATTGGGGTGAGAAGAAAAATGCCCTTTCTTCTTTTGTAGTAAGAAAAAGTTGAAAATCTGAATCTTGGAAGTGCTCAAGTGTGTACATTACTGTGTTCCTGTCAGCAGTCTCATCAACTACAAATACTTTGGACTTAGGGTATCTGAATTACGTATCTAAATGATTATTTGCATGTTAGAGATCAACCCTGTATACATATAAACTCTTAAGTGTATACTGAGGATTTTTAGTGTATTTGAAATTATTTTCTGGAAGTGCTTCAAGATTCTGTTAAGTGAAACTGCTAAATGTAAAGTGAGTGTCTTCTGGGAGACTGTACTTCATTGCAATGAAGTGGTTTGTTTTTTTGGTTGAATAAGAGGGACAAAATTTTACTCTAAACAATTAACATCAGTAGGAGTCTTGCCACTAACTTTAGCTGGGTCAGTATTTCAATCCTGGTATTACAGAAGTTCTTTATCCTGTGTGCAGGGAAAAGCTTGTAGAACAACTAACAAGCTTGTATTAAATCCATCTGTAAGCTAGGAAGTGGAATAACGTATAGGCTATGAACAGAAATTTGTACTACTGTGAATATAATTTCCATGTTCACTACCATAATTACCATTATTCTCGAAGTTCTTCTATTCAGTGATTTTAGAACTGTTAAAGATGTTGATGGCAGGGTAATTGGAGAGGGAATATGGATGTAAACCACCCCATTTTGCACTCCAGGTTTCTATCAGTGTGTGTCAACAGGCCTGAACAGGCGTGCAATCTAGTAATCATTTCACAGTGCATGAAATGGCTTTTAATAGGCTGGGGTTTGTTTGCCTTTTTTCCCTCAGCCACCAAACGTTGTTTCCCAGCACACTGATGTAACTTGGAGAATAGAGGCTTCCAAAGCAAGGGCAGCGCTCACTGACTGTGGTACAGCGTAATCTCGCCCTACAAATGTGCAAACAATAGCAAAAGTATGTGTTTGGGAATATGGCACAGCTGTTATCTTCTCCCGGGAGCAGGGAGCGTTACAGTGACATGGAACGACCAGTTAAAACCACTCAGGCCGTTTTATTGCATTTAAATGGGGCGTGTAAAGAAAAGCAAGGGCCGGTTCCTCCATTGAGATAACTATCAGTGCAGGCTATCGCGGGTCTACCTTTCTGCACAGGCTTTGAAGAATAGAGGCAAAGAATTCCCCTTTTCCCTTCCCCTCCTATTACATTTCTGGCACCCTGTATGTGAAATCTCAGTTGGAACCTGAACTTTCTGTTCTCAGAATCTGTGCTTCACTAGTTACCTGGAACAAGGACTTCTTTTTTTTTTTTATTACAGTCATTAGTTTGACTTTATGAAATGATTGTTAATGATTAAGGTTATTTGTAGACAGGGGACTACTTGTAAAACAGACGAGACATTGCCAGAGCTGCAACAGGAAATAGATGCAAATTTTGTATTTTTGGTTCTCTTACGGTTTTGAACATTTAGGAATTACGAGGTTGATCTCAGTCAAATCAGTGCAAAGTGCTTGAGCTCCCTCTCTTTTGTTTTTCTTCCATTTTTTTCTTTTTTTTAAGCAACTGTTTTGCTTCAAATCTCATAATTATGTCTGGCCCTTCTGTCATTAAGTTTGAATGTATCTCATGTGTGATTATTTTGCACAGTGGGTTGGCAGAGAGCACTGTGAGTGAATCTACATGATCAGATTTATTCTAAGTGTTAAATGAATGAAAAACATCTTAAACCGCATTTAATTCTGACATTTATGTGTGTGATAAGAGGGTTTTGTGAGAGCTATAGAGTTGTCAGTTGTTTTAGAATGAGGGAAAAGCAAATACATTCTTACTTCTTGTTTGCAGATCTGCCAGAGGGAAAAATGACACGAAGGCGACATCATCAAATACAGTAAAACTAACTTTTTAATACAGATGTCCATTGTTGTTTTAAGTGCTTAAGGGGTTGGTGGTTTGGTTTATTTTGGAACTTGCTGAACTATATGAAGTGTGTCTCCAGGGGCCTGGTATTTTAATACCTTGTAGAAGGTTGTATAACAGTAGATGATGTATTTTGCCTGCTTTTCAGTGCTGTAAATAAATTACACGTGCTGGCTTGGGAGAGCATATCTGAGGTGTAAAGCAAAGCCTAATATAAGAGGAAAAATAGCAATTAGTGATGTCTTGGAACAGATTAGCAGGTTTTTATTCATTTATCTGTAATCAAGAAATTTAAGAGCAATAATATGTATAAAAATGTTAACATAAGGCGCTTCCCAAGAAGAGGTAGAGGGTGTAGGATTATTTAAAATAAGTGCTGTCATTCACTGCTTTTTCACAATTAATTCACTTGAATACTGAAGTCACCAATTCCCTAGGCAAAGAAAGATAATATAATTTTAAGCATATTGTAAAAATTGAAATTCAATAGTTTCCACTCTATAATTCTATCTAAGTCTTGGTTGTATTAAAAGGAAAATAGATACATGTGTCAGTTTTGGAGCATTATCATTTTTTGAGTTTAAAGAATGATAAATGTGCTTCAAACAAGCAACACAGCAGTTTATTAATATGAATGTTTTGCTAAATGCTACATGCTTAACGCAATCCCCATTCCTTTATAATAAGTTTAAATATTAATTCTTTGGAATGCTAGATGCCTAAAGCTAGATAGAAATGTTGTGCAGTTTCAGATATCTAGGAGTGGGCTTGTGAAACAGGATATTTAACTGGGAGAGATGAGTAGCACATTTCAGAGTTATTAGGGCAGAACAACAATGCAAGAGGATGACTTAAAAAAAGTTACGAAATTGTTTTCTGTGCATGAGGCTTAAATACCTTAGAGTTGTTTATTTGAAATACAAGAGTAGATTTCCTATCTATGTAGGTTCTAGATTGCATTTTTTATTATTATTTTGTTTAAATTCTTTTTAGCCGCCTTCCCCTCTCTGAAGCAGCTGGCTTTGATTTAACCTGAATCCTTCACAGGGAGGGAGTGATCAGCCACAGTGACCATGAGTTGTGCTCTTTGATGGAACATCTCTGCAGTAGCAGTTGCTTAAAAGAGAAGACTAAATAGGACAGGACAGGGTGCTCGAGGAAAGCAGCACTTTGCATTCAGAAGGACTTATTTCACTCTTGAAAGAGCATTTATTTTCCTAATGTAAGTCCTGCCTACCTCCCAACCCCCATCTGTGCTGGACAGAGAAGAGAGAGTTAAAGTGAGAACAGATAAAAGAGGAAATTTCTGTTTTATTACCCAGTATTTTCTGGGAAAATCCCAGAAAGGATTTAATGTGAGGTTTCATAACTCTTGCTTTGCCCTGCTGCTCCTGCTGAAATTGCAGAGACTTGTCTTCAGGAGGAGGCCAGTACTGAATGTTTTTGAAAATTTCATCCATGCTTCTTTGAGAAGTGTGCTTCTCTTCCAGAAGAGAAGATCCAGGTGTTAAATTCTCTCCAGGAGGAAAAAGTGTGCAAGGACTTTTAGCCCAGTAGCTCAGGTGCCAAGATCTGGTAGCACAAAGCACGTTCACCTTTAATTTTTCTTTCTGTTCAAGGCCATGCCTGGATTTAAAGCTGGTGTGATCAACCATTCTATGTGAAACAGGCAAAAAGGATGAAGGATTGTGCCAGCAACCAACACAGCCAAGCATATAAATGTTTTGGGTGAAAAGAACAAGGATGCTTGAATTAGATTGTGCCACTTGTATTGTTTTGGGGCAAATCTGTACTGTTCAGGATATTCCTTCTGTGAGAGCATGTCGGAGTGTGGTGTAGAGAAAGACAAGGCAGTTTTGGAGCCAGAAACAGGGCAGTTGTTTTGCACACCGTCAGGACCAGCTTAAATTTCTGTGCTGAGAGACAGTTTGTTAGTTCAGGTGCAGCACTGGGGTGATGTGGCTGTGCTCTGTTTGAGATCTGATCTGTGGTGGTGCAGGATGTTCATGCGACATGTGTCTGTATCAGCCTGGGGTGGCACTGCACCCCCTCTACACAGTGTGTGCGCGGGCTGCATTTCTCTCCTGGCTGTGTGAAGTACGTGGTGCTTGCCCTTGGTGGTGTGTCTGCCCAAGTGTGAGTGGTGAAAAGTGCAAAATACGTCTTTGTTATCTTTGGGAGAGCAAGGATTTTAGCAGAACACTTTAGTTGGATATCTGGCTCGTTGGCATCTGGTTTACGCTGCCAGTTGCAGAATTGTTGCAGAGGAACAAATTCTCCCCTTTATTTGAGCATCTGACATGCTGAGGGGAGGGAAAGGAGGCTACATTAAAGGAGCTGTGTTGGAAATAACCAATAAGAAGTATCTGTTGGGAGGAAAATCCTCTTACCCCCCTCGCCCCCCCCCGGTTTGCTGCATTGTATTAAAATTTGTTGGGTTGCTCTTGCCTTCCAGCAGATGGAAAAGTCTCTTAATGGTTTGTTGTTCTTGAGGCCAAGATTGCCCATGGACTGTGTGCCCCTGGGCTTGAGGTGGAGGTGGCTACTACAAGGTTCCCAAGATCCTCATCACTCTGACAGAACAGATTTTGCAGCTGAGACCGTCTCCCAGGACTTGAAGAAGAAAAAGCAGCAGTAAATTCCTCCTTTCTGGATATCTGATTGTCGTAATGTTCCGTTTCCTTGAAGTCATCAGAGCTGGTTTATGTTCAACTGAAACTGAGCTGGCCTGATTCCATTGTCCCTAACTCTGGTCCAAATCTGAAATGACGCCATTTTAAATCTGGGAGTAGCTAAAAATGAGGCAGACTTGAGGCCTGGAGGGCTAACACATAAAAGCTGGTCCTCCAAGTATGGACTGAGTTCACTTGGCAAAAGAAAAAGATGTCTCACAGTTTTAATCTGAACAGTTTGCTGCTTATTTTTCCTCTTGCCAACTCACCACAAATTGGCTTATATTCCTTTTATTTAAGTTCTTGAGTTATTCGAGAGGGTTTGCTGACTTGTATTTTTGTGGGGATAAGCTACAGCCAGTGTGTGTGAGTGGTTCTCCTTTCAGACACAGGTACCCTCGCATTTCAGCATCTCTCTGATTTGAATGGGTATGCAGGAAGTTGAAGGGGATGTTCACCCCTAGAATCCACTTGCTCTTTCTCTGCCCTTGAGTCTCAGTGACTTTTTCTTTCTACTCTCTTAGCTTCCTGGCCTGTCCTTTACCTTGTGCCACTGTGCTGTTCCTTTATATTTAAAGATATTTAAAGGGTTGTAACTTACTTGAGTTGTGGGCTAAATATGTGGAAGTATGGCAATTGGTGTAAATAGCTTTTGGTCTGCTGAGTGTGTAAATACTCCAAATCTGTCAGGGTGATTTGGCTGGCTTTTATTGGAACCGTTATTCATACCAGATCTTTCTCTTACTGCATCCTGTCAGAAGCTGTTAGGCGGAGATTGCTGGCATGAGTACTCGAACTGCGTGGTCAAAATTCACTTTTATACCTATACATTTGCCAGTTCCACAGATACTTTAACAAGTGTGTATGTTTTGGAAGTTTACTCAAGAAAGCTGATATAAAGGAGACCAAAATCTAGAAAGTGAGAGCAAGCCACTGGAATGACTAATCATCAGTAGTGTTTTGAGCCCGAGTGTATGATGGCATTGGCTACAAGTGCAGCTTATTTGGCAAGTTTGAGTGAAAAACTAATGTTTTGCAGAGCCTTGCTGCTTCAGTGGTACCCAGGTTCAGTTTCCCAAAATGAGACTAATGTGCTTGGGAGCTTTCCTTGAGAAGGGTTAGTATTAATAAAGTTTTTATCAGCTGCTGGAGAAGTTGCTGGAAGACTTGAAAATGAAGAACAGTAAACATTAGGGGTGATAAAGAACTTTTATGCGTGGGGTAGATGTTTCAGCAGCAGGCAGTCACTCCGAAGAGACAGCTGTTTTGGAGCCTAGATAATGTAAAATGAGAGAAAACTTGGTGAAAAATAGCCTCATAACCAGCTAGCATTTAGGTAAAGTGAATTATGACACTAATTACCACTAGAGAAAACAATCTGGGAGACTGGGTACGGGTTCCAGTGTGAAGGCTGCTGACTGCAGCGTTTGCTAGTTTGATGAGCAACCCCGATTCAGAATATGTTACATAAGAGAAGGACCTTCTAAACATGGAACTGACCAACTTATGGATCAGAGCCGTCATTTGTGTGCACGGTGCCCACACACCCTTCAGAGGCACTGGTCTTGTGCTGCTGGTACAGAAGAAAATCTCCTGTTGCATTGTTTCTGAAGCTGAGTGTGGCTGTAGGTTTTCCCTGTTGGTAACTAAATACTTTGCGAAATGCACCTGATCTTCAGCACCTTCTGTCTCTTCTAGATTGGTCTGTGCTTCCACAGGGATTATGTGGGCTTCTAGTAAGCTTTTGACAGCTGGTGCCCAAGCAGGCTGTGAGTTGTTCATCACTGGAGTTTTTAAAGACAGGCTGGATGGAAAGCCTACTGTGGAATGTAACTCTTTGGACGCGACTGTCTTCCCTGTGACATTTTGAATTCCCACCCTCAACTGCTTAGGTACCAGACAGTTAGAAGAGGTCTCTCAAACTGTAGTATTCCAGGCTTCTGGAATCCTCTTTGACTTGCTGAATGAAGTTCAAATCTCTCCTTGTCTAAGGTTGGTGTTTCTGGCCACTGATTTGTTTGTCCAGAAAACACTGAGAAGGCACACAATAAAAACCAGACTGAGTGAAGTGCTCTCAGAGCAGCAGTTGGGAGAGCCAGTGGTAGGACAACTGGGCATGGAAAATGATTGATTTTATGTGCAGAGCAGTTGTGAAATGTTCTGTGGCATTCTGGGGACATGCCATTGCTAACAAATGATTGCCTGTTGGGGATAGAAAATGCCAACTATTGTTCTGAAGAAGGAAATAGCCTTATTGATACTGAATTAGGCTCACATTGAATTATTATTCATTTGCAGTGCATCATGTTTTCCAACTATGAAAATTAACTGACCATGCAGAAGTCCTGCAACCTTTAGTTGGTGGTCATATCTACATCCTTATGGTCCAGGTGGAGTTTAGGCTGTTTATAATTGGGGATATATTGTGGCAGAAATGTGCATTAACAGAGCAGCTGAAGGAAGCTGTTCTGCTTCTTAAGAGTTATCAAACTAATTCTTGTTTTATAACAAGCCTGAGAGAGAGGCTGGCAGAGGTAAATGTGTTGGTAGATTAAACTTAAATTTCTGGGATACATTTTGAACAGTCACATTCAATGACAGCAGAAAAATAGTGGTATAGAAAACAATAATGTTGCCTTTTGAAAGGAGTAAAAACTGAGTTATCTACAAAAATTGAGATGTACACCAAATAGAAGTATTTTGTACAGTGTCTATTTTGTATACAACCCTGAAAGTTTGAGTTTTGTTCCCAGCGTTGTCTAATAGTTTCTGCTGAAATCCTCACAGAATATAGAAATCCTCTGCCAGTAAAGTTTGTTCCTTCAAATTACAGGTATGCTTTTATTTAATAATTTTTTATTTATTAAAAATTAGGAAGTGACTGCCATGCAACATGGATTTCTTAAGCAGTGATTAGGAACTGGACAACAGGTATTTTTATGCCATCAGACATATGAGGCAGTACCGTGGCATGAAAGATATAAACTGTTTTTGTAGGTGGGAGGCTGCATGTTCCGGAGAGCAGTGACACTGGAAAGGATCGGGATGTCACATTCCATTAGTGTGAGAAAATAATGAGGTACAGGGTGGTATGATACATTTTTAAAAAGCATAGAGAAGTCATGTTATCCTTCTGTTAATTATCACTCTAGATGCAGGGAGATAGATTAATGCTCAGACTTTCTTAAATGGCTTTGAAAAATCAAAGGACTTGGAGAAGAAATGGAAAAACTGGAAGATGCTGACCCGTATGTGGTACTGAGGGACTAATGGAAGATTAGAGGCAATGCGGAGATGCTCCAGAGGAGAAAATGTGGGGTACTTGAGGGTTCTTTTGAGTACAGGTAAATGCAGAACGGTAACTCATGGCTGGAAACGAGAAAGGTCAAGCAACAAGAATTAACCCTGGCACAACTGAGCAAAGGATGTGATAAAAGCTCTGGTATTTGGAGTGGCTGAGCCAGGTTTGAATGTTCCTATGGAAGAAATGATTCATTTCAGCCATGGACGATTGCATTCAATGGCAGAATTGAACAAGCAGCAGTCAGTGGCAGATGAACAAGCTGGACCGTTCCAAGGGCTTCCACTTGCAATCTGTAAAAATTGGATTTCAGGCCATCTCCTACTGCCAGACCTGGTGCTGCTGTTCCTTCATGTACCCTCTGCATTGCAGTCCATGAGCCTGGCATCCAGATGAGGCCAAACTGAAGCCCTCAGCCTGGGTTTCATGGCAAAGAGTGGGAGACAGGCTGGGCAGGAGGAACCACAGTGACACAGTTTGGACAGTAGTTATGGTGAGGGAATCACTGGCAACTAATATTTCCTCCAAACCCTCCCTTTCTTTCCTCTTGTTATGTCTCTCTCTTCAGCAAACAGCACCACTCCTCCTTGACTAGACAAGTCTGTTCAGAGATGTGTGATGGAACCTGCTGTCTCCCAGGACCTGGGCTGAGACCAACTAAAACCAAGTGCTGGGTTTAAAACCTGGACATGCGGTGAAAGCATAAAGGTTGTAATCGTCTCTTACCAGGCACTGATGCTTTTCAACATTAATGTCTTCCCTTTCTTTGTTTTCTGAAGTGAAAACAAAAGCTCAGCCTTCTTCCTAGCCCGGCAATACTGACATACTAACACAGTTATTACAGCAAACATTGTGGCCCTCTCTGGTCATGATGTTTTCTTTCTGTGGGGAGACTGAAATACTAACTCACAAATAATGTCTTTAGAAGTCATATTAGTCACACATTTTTAAGACATTCCAAAATCATACCAACCTCCTTCTGAGCTTGTCTGTTGCTACCAATGATTCAAAGTTTTGAAAACTCTCCTTTAGTTTTGATTTACATTTTGGTCTTGGGCACTTGTTATTTCTGGCAAATGCCAGCTCAGTTTCATTAAAGAAAAATCTGTTTTACAGCCACACGGCTCAGATCTGCAGCGCTTCTAATAATTGATGGCTGGTTTCCTTATTTCCTGCATTGTAGAAAAATAAGGACCTTGTTAGATCCAAACAAGCCTGCATAAAGTCACAGTGTGAAACATCAGGTTGGGGGTGAGCAGAGCAGCTGTGGGCAGGTTTTACAACTCTGGGCTACAGTTGATTGAGGCAGCCAAGGGAAACTGAGAGATACTCATGTGACTAAAATTCGGTTGAGTTCTTTGGCTCCTCAGCCTGAGATTTATATTTGTGACACCTTCCCGCTCTGTCAGTCCCTGGGCCAGACACAAGTCTGTGTCTGTGTGTGTACTTAGGGCTCTGCACACCCTGTGGAGCAGCCGCTGTGCCCGTTCCTTGCCGTGCCACTGCGGGATGTGGCTATTCCCAGTGGTGGCTGTCTTGCTCCAACAGCCCACAACACTGTGAGTGTATGCTTTGGGAGAAAGCAGCTGCCATGTGGTGGGGATGAAAAATCAAGAGCAAACACTTTCTGAATTTCTGCAAGTGGGCAAATTAATTTCAATCTGAACTGTCATCACAAGGGCCTTTTTTTCCTTCCCCTTTTCCTTTGGGTGGTATATTTGATTTATATTTCAGTATGAGGCAAGTGATTTCGCTTTGGTGCCCACTAAGTTCAATCTCTTTAAAGATGTTCAGTTACAGAACCATGTCCGTTTGTTGGTTTATGTTACTGTGGACACGTTTCTTGGACTTGCTTGGGTTTTTTGTTGTTTTTAAGAGCCAGTGAAATTCCATGATACCTGTGTTGATTGAAAACAATCTGTAAGTTTTAAGGACCAGCCAGTGTCCATCAGGTATTCTTCCACAATGCAATAGCTGTCAGAAGCTTCTGACCATCTGACCACTCCATAAGCCATAAGTAGAGATAGGATCCTGCTCTAGAGATTCATGGAGTTAAATGACTCCTAGGAAGCCAAACAGTGACACCTGAACAATGTCATAAAAGGTGGTGGTTTGTTTTGTTTTGGTTTTTTTTCATGTACTTATCAGGTCCAGCCTGTTCGCTTTGGAACTGGATGGTTATTTTCAGGCAAGATGAATGTGTGATGACTCCCTTAGACATTCCTTTGAAGGACCTGCTCCTAAAAGGAAGTGATGAAGAATTTATAGGAACTGTAGAACTACTGAAAATCAAGCTTTAAAGTTTGCTTTACTGAAGGTCTGATCCAGAGAGGTATTCAGGCATCTAATTCCCATTGACGTCCGTGGAAATTCAGTGGCTAAACAGCTCTCTGAATCTGGTGCTTAGTCTTCTGGCATTTAATATTCACAGTTCATGCTTTCTGTGGGTCTCCTTTTAAAGGCATCTTCTGTGAGTGGTGCAATAGTATGGAGCTCTTCCCATCGTTAGTTCCAGCACGTGATGCAGACAGTTGCCTAGAAAGCTGTGCCATGTGAAAATCTATTGTTCCACCAAGTAGTTGAGGCCTCACAGGCGAGTAGTGGGGTGGGGAGTGACTCAGAGAAAATACACTGCACTTTTAATTGTTTTGTTACTGAGGGAGGATGGGGCCAACCTTCAGGCACTGAGACTTTGTGGAGTGGGAAGTAGAGTGACATAGTCATTTGTTTGGATGCAAATCCAGGGAAAAGTGGGAGATTTTTGTTGGCATTTCCTCCACTCAGCACTGATCTTATCGTGCTGGTTTAGTAGCAGAGCTCCTTTGGCTCCTTGCCAGGTGATACCATTGAAGTCTGTCTGAGATGTGCGAGATAAAAGATCTCAGGGAATTACAAGTGTTACGATTTTCCAATCAGACTGTTCTAATGTACAGAGTCTTCTGACCCAGAAGACTCTTTCTTTTAAAAATCCTGTTATTGAAAGAAAAGGAAACACAAGAGCTGGGAAGTGGGACCTGATGTTTATAAGGACCCTGAGAGCAGCTGTAATTAGTGGAGGTTTTTGGAAGAGTCTTGTTCCTCTGCCAGCAAAGGGCCTTGGTGTTCAGCCAGGTTAGATGTAGCCTGGGAGTAAGCACTTGGAACCTGTGTACCATACACTGATTCTGTGTCTGGCACTGAGAACACGAAGTGTCCTCTCACTTAATATGTAAAATAAAATTCTTTTTGCACTCCCAGCATGTCCTGTGAGACTCTCTGGAGGGCTGAGTTGCTGCCCAATCGTGTGGGCTGGTTCTCTAAACCCTGGCTTGTGAAGGGCTGCACCAGGGTGCTGTGATGATGGTCACTCTTCTGGATGCTGTCTTATCTTGTGGTCCTGTGCAATTGGCAGTTTCAGTCTGGGCCCACAGATCTGCTGGTAGGGCCAACTGAGAGGTGTGAGAGCGAGGAAGTTCCTGTGGTGACAGGAATCCCCTTGTCAGCCTCTTCCTTGCATTCACGGAGACTCACAGCTACTTTGGACACGAGTGTAGGCCCATCTGCATCAAGAGGTAGAACTGGACCTGCTGGAAGAAGTGTGTGTGTATGTGATCAAAGTAGTCATTAAGAAAAAAACCCAGATATTCTTATTTTCTTTTTAAAGCTTCAAAATTGAACTCTTGAGTTATGAGCTTCTTGTGTCTCGGATTTCATAATTCATGAAAGGAAAAGATTTTACTTTCTTTTCCATGGACTCCAGAGCTGTTGTCAATCCAATTTCCCTGGTTTTAGACAGGAATCAGAACTGTCCCCTACTTCCCAGATCTGACAGAAGTCAGTGGGACCTCAGGAAAAGACTATTGCTTCCAGCAGAGCTAAATTTGAGTGAGTCACCTGGGAAGTCACCTGGGACCCAGTGGGCAGCTGCACAGAAAGGTTCTGGGACACGGGCAGGGACCCCAGTAAATCTCTGGCCCTTGTCTGTGCTGCTGTAGAGCAGAAGGCCAGGCAGGGAGGGTGTCCAATCCAAAGCCCACTGGAGCAAGGGACTGGGAAAGAGCACATGGATGATAACCAGTTTGTTGCTGTTGCAGGCAATCAGCACTCAGTCCAGGGAGCATCTGTCCCACACCACTCACAAGCCACAACACACCCCTCAAAGTGTATAACAAACTGAGATCATTAGTGGAAAACACCAAAAGCCACAGGCTGCTGTGTGTTGTAAAGAGCAGAAGAGATGGAAAGCTCTGACCACGGCCTGCAACTCTGGAAAGTCTGGGAATTTCCTTAAATAAAAATTCCCGGATGACCCAAGCATCAAGTTTGATCATTGATGTAAGTATCAAAACTGAGTACCTGATGTTATTTGTGTGCTTGGGCAATCAGAGGACTGGTGACAAACTGGTGCCCACCAATGCTGGAGTGGAGGGGCCAAGGAGAGCTCCCAGGGATCCATTGGACTCACTGGTGCCTACAGCAACCACATGTCCCTGCAGTGCACAAGAGAAGGTGCTGCTTTTTTTCTTTTTTCCCCTTTTTTCTCTTTTCCCCTTTTTTCTCCTTTCTTCTCCTCTCTCTATTAATAACTGAACCCAGTGGCTCCTCTGAGTTATGAGGGGGTTTTATTGCACCGTTGCATGGTGGAGGGACCTGGTTTTCATTGTGCAGGGCGGGATATCAGTTTTAACCCAGAGGCCGTGATGTTATTTAACAGGTGCCTTAAAGGCATAGTGCTTATTTAATCACCGTCTCCATATCAACAGTATGTAAATTGAAATTGCTTAGGTACACAGTTAATTGTGAATGCTTTAGACATTTTTAAAGGCATAAGACAATACCTGAAGTTCTATGTTAAGAATATCCAGGTCAAAGGACACACATGTTTTTATTTTCTTATTTGAGGTATAATGTGTTCAAGGCAGATTTATGGCACAACCTTTGTTTATTGACTTGTACTTTTCCACATGAAACTAATGGAACATGACAGATGATATTTATGAGGCATGTGTTCTTGATTAAATCATGTTAGACATTAAAACCTGATAAAAGAACGTATTTTAAAGGGTGGATTAATAGAAAAGGAGGCAGCATTGATTGGGGAGTTTACACGGAACAAGACACGTTGGTCTTAGACTGCATATAGGTGAGATATGTGGTTATAAAACTTTAGAAGCTGAACAGAAAAAGATTAATAAGCTTTTGCTCTTTGGAAAGTTTGAGGTTTTTGTTTTTCTCGCTTTGTGAGCCACCGGCCACCTTGTATTTCAGGTCTTTTGAGTGAATTTATTCAGTTCTGCATAAGAACTTGTGGCCCTTTATGGCCTACTGCTTGTACTGCTGGCCCTATTTACATCCTGTGTTCTTCAGGACTCCCAGTCAGCAGATCTGTGCAGGCAGCCTGTGCTGTGGCTGAAAACTGCTCTGTAAACATGTTCTAAATTCTGCTTACATGGGTGCAAATTGGGTAAATCAGCAAGAGTCAGATAGAGCTGCTTGTTCCACCTTGATATCTGGGGCTTTGCACCGAGTTCTGAGTAATAGGTTAGTAGGGAATCACCCTGTGTAATATTTTGCATGTCAGCATAAGAGTATCCTCTAAGTATTTCCTGTGGAGAGCAGTTAGAGGAATTTGGTAAACATAAGAAGTGGGAACAGCTTGAATTTGTTTTCTTGTCTTAACTGAATATTAACACTAAAGGGGAAGCAGATACCTGCATTCTGCTTTCAGTTACACAGGTGCAGACATGGAATATTTGCACAGATTTCAGATACACAGATGTATCTGAGGACACATTCTGGCTTGGGGCAGCATTTTCACTGCTGTGTTTTAACCTTCTGTGGCTGAATTTGTGCTAACCTGGATCCTCAAAGCTACCTTTCCTCCAGAACAGACAAACTGCTGCCTGAGAAGATAGCCTTGGGTTTTTAAATATCATGCCAGCATAGACTTGTAGGAGTAATGGCCACTGCAAATATAAGAAAGTTTTAAGTTTTATAAGTTTTTATTACAACAAAGTAATTTCATGCTGTGGTGAAATATTTACCTCTTTCCTGTAACCTCTTCATCATTTTCATTGAAAGATTTGTGCCAAATTAATAGCTTTTTAATTTTAATCTGAAAGCATTGTCTTTGCTGCATGAGATACAGTAAAAATGTCTTAAAATGATAGGTTTCAAGTATTTAAATGAATAAACTGCTTCAGTATCTTCCAGAGGGAAGGCATGCAAATTACAGGCACATTTATGGTTTGCTTTTGTTTGAACATCTCAGGGTAGAAACTCAAAATACTTGCAAAATTATAAAACTATATACAAGAAATACATACTGTAAGAAATAGTTTTCTGTGAATAAAGATGTTTGTATGAAGTGTTGTGTGAACTAATTTTTGAGTTAAAGCATGACCTTGCACCTAGTATTGTCAGAGCAAGTTGTGTTTGAAAAGCTGTTAGCTAAAGTACACTCCTGCTTTCAACAGATCCAGTGGAAATTCTTTTTCGTTTTGTTTCCCCCAGCTTGCTCACTAAAACATCCTATCTACCTGAGATTTTACAGTAAGCATTCTTTCCCATTAGAAAGCAAAAATCTTCATAATGCTGATGCTTCCCTATAGAGATTTCAGCCTTCCTTCTCCAAACATATGGCATAAGCCAAAACAGCAGATGTTAAAGAATAAAAAGAAGAGAACAGAAAATAGCCCTGGAAGTAATATAATGTTGTTACATTAATATTTTGCCTCCTAAAGGACTTAGCAGAATTCAAAAGGCTTCAAAGATGGATCGAATAATAGATCAGAGACTTTAAAAAAAAAAGTGGATGTATTGAGGCTGGAAAGAAGGGGAATGATTTTGTCAAGAACTGATGTAGATCAGAGATGCACAATGTTTGTGCAAATAAAAAGAAGGGGGGAGAAAATGCATGATATTGAATAAAATGCAGCTTAGTCACTCACTCCGACATAAAATGGAAAAAAATACCACTTTGAGAAAGACGAAATTTTGAGTTGTCAACGTTCTCTTGGAAAAATAACACTTTTAGTCACCAAGGGGCATGACTGGTGATGATGACCATCTCACTCAGGAGATGACAGACAGAGATGAGAAGAAATTCTTCCCTCTGAGCCTGGTGAGTTCCTGGCACAGGTTATCCAGAGAAGCTCTGGCTGCCCCATCCCTAGAAATGCTCGAGTGGGGTTGGATTGGGCTCTGAGCAACCTGGGATAGTGGGAGGTGTCCCTGCCCATGGCAGGGGGTTGGAACTTGATGATCTTCCCTTCCAACTCAAGACATTCCAGGTTTCTATGAATATTTCTCCAGCCAGGAACACTTCCCATACCATTTCTGGTAGTTCTTTGCCAAGTCTGTTCTTGCACACCACCAAGAACAGAGATTCTGTTCCTGAGATTCTATCCTCAAGCTCAGCTGTCTTTCACAGCGCTCTCCTTGATGTTCAAACCGTGTCTCGTTTGCTAAGTTTGACTTTTCTCAGCGAAATTCATTCAGAGTTTTATGTAGTGGTGCTTGTGATAGGACTGGATCCAGAAATCCGCCTCTTGACTTAAATTTTTCTAAGTCTGTGGAAGTCAAAGGAAAACTGAACTCCTTCAGCTCCAACAGATACTGCTTCACTAGGAAAGTAGTTGTGCTGTTAATGATTTCCTTTTTCATAAAGGAATTGTCTTTGGAGTCAGAGTGTTGGTACCAGGCTGCCAGGGGGGAAGCCTAGAAGTTACAGCTTTCCTCTCACCTGATTTCCACTGAAAAGGTTCTCTGCCTCCTCTGCTCTGTCCTGCCATGCTTTGCGAGAGTGGTGGTTCCTCTTTGACGTGTTGCTTTTTCTTTGCATGGTTTTTTTTTTGATTACTGCTGGTTTTTTGGTATCTGCAGCTCCTTGCTGTGGAGGGTGCAGACTGATGGTGCTGGGACATTGCTGAGGCGAGCTGAACAGGCTGGGCAGGAGGCCTTTAGAAGATGTAATATCAAAATCATAAATTGGGATCTCCCTGTTTGGTGCTTAGGAATCAAGGGTGACCTACTGGCCATGGTGTTGAGTCCTTGTAAAGAGAGCTGCATGCTGCTGGGAGGCAGCAATTCCTCATCTCCCACCATTAGCATTTACTGGGAGAACATCACATCCAAAGGTTTTAAGAAGATTGTTTTTAATCTGTGTGTCTAACATAAATGGAAAGAAAAACACGTATCAGATAATACTGATTAATTATATCCCTGTTCTGGTGGCCAAGAATGGGAGTATCATGCCATATAGACCATATACAACATGTTCTTTTTATGAATCAACTAGGGAAGGCATCCAGGCTCTTGCAGTGAGTAGGTAAAGGGTTTGGCTAGTTTTCAGGTTTTGAAGCCATCTGGAAAAATTTAACCAAAATTATCTGCTTCACAGTCCCAAGATAAATCATTTTCCCACTTATACAATTGTTCCTCATTAAGCCAGTCAGGTTAGGGCTGATTAAACCCTGACTCAGGCATTTACAGAGCATTTTCTTGATAGAGTTTTGGTGGTGAGAGTGATACCACTCTCTGTTGAGAACAACAGAAGTAAGTATCATGGAGTGGAATAAACACTCCACGAAACAGAAACAATTGTGTTTAGATCTCTGTGGTTTAAGACATTGTCCTTTCTGACAAATGTTTTATGTAAATAGTCTAGTGTAGTACTTACGTTTATATACTTATATATGAATATGTGCTAAATACATATTATGTATAATATAAATAACCTTCTGTTATGAGTCAAAGATACTGAAGTGTATGCTTGTTACTGCAACAATAGCAATTTTGAAAAGCAGCTGCAGATGATTCTCTCTTAAAATGCAGCTTACCTCTGCCTTCCTAAGCAAACTCTTGTAACTGAGAACTGCACCACTTGATAGCATCACTGCCACTCTTGGAGGTGGATCAGGGACATCCCTGGGAATGCCTCACAGGCAGTGTCTGCAAGATTGAGTCCTTAATTGAGCATTTTCATTTTGCCAAAAAGGTGATATCCTTTGCCTCCTAGTCCAGTGGGATTTATTGAGTGTGTGGTGTCTAACCCAGCTGAGTGACCTCTGTCTCTGGTTACTGTGCTGCAGTGATGTGGCTGTGTGTCATCTGAGTTTGGGGCCTGACTCTACCTTGGCTCATCGTTACAATCCTGAATGAGTCAGACACCTTCTCCCTGCCTTGGGCTCGTGCTTGGAGAGTGAGGCTGGTGATACTTAACTTGCTGATGTAACGTACTTCGTGGCTGAGGGGAGAATATGTAGTCAAGAGCACTGCATATAAATAATTACTGTAACTCAGAAGTCCTGAGAGCTCCACTTTCTAGAAGGGTGGTCAAAAGTAGAATTTGACTTAATGTGGAACTGGTGAAGCTTTTGAATGCAGCAGCCTGCAAGTGCAACTAAAACTATGTGCAGGGAGAAAAAAACTTCTGGTGCCCTTTTCTGCTCATGCCAACTGCTACCCATCTGTCCTCTTGTTTTTTTAAACCTTGTTATTCTTTTCCTTTGGAATGAGGTTTTTGAATGCTAAGGATTATTCAAAGCTCATAAAATGCAGGGCTTGGAGCTACAATAACTAGTATTTCCAGGGTACATGTCATCACTGAAGATGATAGTGGTGTGTGTGGGAGTGGGGGCACGTGTGTCATTGTGAAATACCAGGGAGTCTTACCAGACGGAGGAGGTCTGCAGCAAAGCTAAGCTGGTTATTTGAACATCTGCCAACACTGAAAAACTTCGTTTTTTCATAAAGTTGGTGCTTTAGGATCTGTACCCTAATGCAGTTCCTCTGAAATGTGAAGGTAGACTGTTTCTTCTCAGTGCTGTTTGTGCTTTAATAAGTGTGTGACTTTCACATGCTGCAGTAAGGGTGCTACATCAGGTTTAAAAACGAAACAGCCAAACCTCTTTTTTTCCCATTCCACCTTGACTTGGGATAATGGTCTTTTTACCGTATTTAGGAATTAAAGCTTACTTTCTGATTTTGATTTAGCATATTTTTGGAAGAGGGGTGATACATTAAGCAGCTTCTGTCAGTCTTCATGATGCAGGTTCTGTAACATCAGGGACATCTAGAGCCCAGGTGGCATGAGGGGTACATTTCTCATTGACATGTGTGTCTGTGGTGGGCACAGTAAATGAAATCAGCTCTGTCTCCTGCCCAGGACAAACAGCTGCAAGTCCAGGGCTCAGGATGGACAGGCCATAGTGACTGGTAGAAGAGACCTAAAGAATGGTGTGGTGAAAGCAGTACTCCCAGCCTGCACTCTTTGGATTCAACCTGGGGTTAGTTTCTGAGCTAAGTCTCACAGCTCTTAAAAAAACCCCCAACCAACTGAATTGGAAGGTTTCTCATTTACATTTAGCCCAGCAGACACTTTGAAGCTTTTCCCCATCTTATTCTCTTAGTCTGTCTTTGATTTCACCTCCAGGTACCGATTCCTTCTCTTGCCTGAGATCCCTGTGCAAAACTTCTGCATGTTTTGAGATTTCTCTTTTGTTCTCTCTACATGATTTGTTCATGTAAGTGCAGTCCTGCAGATGCTTACAAATTACTTTGTAGACTTAAGAAGCTGCTGTTTTGCTCATAGAGCCTTCTGATACCTGTTTGTAACTCTCATCCGGATTGTATTAAAGAACACTTAGAAGAGGGCTGCATCTGTTCAGAACAGCATCCTGCACTGAAACACTAATCTTGACCAGACCTCCTACAGCTTCCTTAGTAGGAGATTAAGTGGAGTTCCAGGTTATGTTAAAGTTGCAGGTTTGGAGTTATTTCTTTCATTCCATGTAGGTTATTTGGGGTCTGATTTAGAAATCACACACTTAAATACTTATGTCTAAATGCTTACCGAAGCCTCCTTCCTTCTAACATAATCCCTTTCTTGTCTGCTGCTAGTACTTTTTTTGTTAAAGTGAGCTGGGAAGTTACTTGCATTTGGAAGGGAATAAATAAAACAAACTGACATCAAGGAGTGGTTGCAAAATATTGCAGGCCCTTTGAATGTTGTGTGCGTGCTTATTTTGGAGTGTTTGCTGGGCTAAACGTAACATGAATTTGTCTGTGATGTGCCATACACTTATCAAAGCCAAATTACTCATTAAAATAATGCTGAATGGGGAATATAATGCAGTAAACTAGCATATAAATAAAAGGTTAGCAGAAAGGTAACTTGATATATGAAACCATAAAAGAGATTTCAGAATTAATGAGGGAGACAATATTTCTCCTGTAGTGACTTTAAGATTTGGTTCAAACAGTGTAACAGCAACACATTATTTATTTCTCATGTTGCCTTATTCTTAGGCCCGTGGGACCAGACAGGAAGGAATTAGAGAGCCCTATATTACAATTTAATTGCTTGAAGAAAAAATATTATTTTTTATTGTTAATCATTAGCTGCTTCTAGTTTTACTGAAGTCATAATGTCTATGCTGTAGGACCAATGCTTGCAGCAGGCAGTCAGGGCTAAGAAAACTGTTCAGTTGCTATAAAGTCAGCTTTGTGGGGGCGAAGAAAAAAAGAACAAGAAAAGATGGAGAACTGGAACTGGACCAGTGGCTGTTCAGCTGTTAGACATGTCTAAGAGCTATTTTGTTCTTCATTTAGAGCAGAGCTGTGAAGAAGTGGTCCTGATCTTTCTCTGAAGAAGTGTTCCCATATACATCAGCTTGTGCTCATCATTTCTTGTTTTCTCGTGTTCATGGATGGAAATTTCTATATAATGTACTGGGTCTGGTCAGTTAAATTGTTCTTCTTTTATTTTAACCACAGGTTAAAATTGTGACTTTATTTGACATCCGTGTTTAATGTACGCATCAGGTTTTTAGACATGTTTGGTTTTGCTTTTTTTTCAGGGTCAGTGGACTATGAAAGTCTTCTGCTTTTTTAACTGTTGTTCATTTTTGTAGAATAAAAATTCACAGCTACACTGTGATGACTGTCCCCTACTGTGTTCCTGGCCTGTGGGAAAGTGGAGACAATATAACTTAGTTTGGCTCACCATGGAAAAAAGTATTTGGAGGAATGATCTCACACCTGCTTCAGGCTAAAAATGCTTCCTCCATGAACAGGCAGAATGGCTCAGCTGTTGAGCTGTGGTGATTTGACCACATGGACAGATGAACAAAGCTGAGACATGACTGTAATGCACAAAACAGATTGGCAGTGGCAGTACAGCAGTTCAGTCTTGTGTGTATCCACGTGGAAGGTTTGACAGATGAGCAGAGGAATTCATTTTTGCAGGGGCTCCGAGCATTTGCTTCCCACTTAAGCAGGAGAGCACTTCTTTTTCCCCCGCCAAGAGTCTCTCAGTCTCTGATCCTTTGCTTCAGCTCCCAAGAGCAGCTTCGTGTGACGCAGGGAACTGGATTGTTCCACAGATACCTCCTGCTGGGAAGGGCTCATAGTACTTCACCGATTCCTCTTCAGGGTCAGCTCTGTCTCTGAGGTGGGCTTAGCTCTTCTGATGACTTGCCTACTCCACAGGTAACACACTTGCAGGAGTATCTCCAGAAGTGTTTTGCCTTCCTATAAATCAGAAAATGATAGTTGTCTTTCTTCCCTTTCACTGTTAAATTCACCTCCACTGAGTATGTTTTTAATGTCTGTGGTTAAACCACAACATGAGGGGAGTTGGCGACATTACTGAGATGATGGAGCTGTTGCTGTTCAGTGCTGGGGACTGCTGATATTACCTACAGCTGGCTTGGATTCCATTATAAAGCAAGGGAATCCTTCAATTCAAGAAGTTCTTGTATGTACTCAAACATAAATCATTCCCTTGTTATTACAGAGAAAGACAACACGATCATCTCAAGAGGTTGGAGTGCAGTGTAGGTCCCCAGGGCAGTACAGTTGTGATAAGCTGCTGTTATTGTCCAAGCAGTGACACAGGGCTGTGCTATGTGCTCCTTCCTAGAGTTGGGTTTTGTGGGCTTTGGCTCATGTTGGCAGCCCATCATATGTGTGCAGCTCTCCTGAAAGCCTTGGAAGTTTGCACTAGGTATGCCCATGTGTATAGACTTGGATATATGGGAATCTCAGGTGTTTGCTTCTGAAGAAGCTGCTGTGGAAGCCTGTGAGCTGACTCTCCAAGCTATTCAGGAAACATGATCTGTCTGATCTCATGAAGGACAGTTGAAATTTGAAATATGTTGTGGACATTGTGACTGACTCAACTAGTGTTTTTCTAAGACAGAGTTGGCTTGTTGATGCCAGGGCCAGCTCTGCTTTCCTGTGCTCTTGCAGACATTCAGCAGGAAAGGTGCTCTACTTCTGATGAATACTTCCATTGTTTGCCATGGACTCTGGGCAGTAACTTTGGCCTTACTGGGAAAGATTCCCATTCTTTGATGCTCTGATTCTTCAGCCAACTCCATTCTGTTTGATATAATTTTTAATCAAGCTTTCCTTTTAACTTGTAATGTTATGAGTCCCTAAATGTGTTACTATCCACCAAAGAGGCTTTCTTGGCAGGATTTCCAAACAAAAACAAAACCAAACCCCTCTATTCAGCCAAAATACTCTTTAACGGATGAAGCAACAATTACTTGTGGCTTTGTGAAAATAGAGTATATATTGTATATATTGCAGAGCAAGAGACCATGATGTGTGTAGTGATGATTTGAGGGTATTGGGAAATTAAGCGATCCATCAGTATTGATGCTTGGTGCCAAGGATTTAGTTCAATGCTCCAATTTGCTATGCTATTGAAAGTGGGAGTAGGCTTTCACGAGAGAGGGTCTAGTGGTTAATGCACTGAGCTGGGCCCTGGGAGGTCTGGCATTAATTCCCAACTCCCTTCAGGCTTGCTGTACAACTATGAACATGTTACTTGAACTCTCAGTGCCTCAGTTCTCCTCTTTCCCTCCCTCACCCACGTCTATTTGAAATTCATTTGGGAGGAACTGTCTTTAAGCTTGTGTATGTTGTCTAAACAAAGGGTACTGAATCTCAGTAGGGGCCTGGGGATACTTTGACTATAGGAAGATTTTTAAGTGTTGTGGCAAATACAGAAGTGTCATGTACAGACATGTCAGGCTGAGTTATATGTGCGGTATCAGAAAATTAGCAAGGAGAAATGGCAAACCGCATGTTTTCATTTGGGCACCTTGATTATGTGAGTGTACAGAGCAGCTGCTCCCCTCCCCACCCTGGGCCCTTGCAGAACCATTCCACTGAAGATGTACTTCCTTTAAGAACAATCCGTTCTTCTGTCCATTCTGAGGCATAACACAGGGAGAGACAGCTGGAGAGCACTGTGAACTTGAGGGAGAGCAGTATTCTGAGCACAGTCCTGCAACCTGTCCTGGATGGATTTACTAGGTCTCCTGGCTTCCATTCTGTCACCTGTAAGGAAGGAAGTTGTAGCTACCGTGATTGATACTTCCCTAGACTGTGCAGATTCATTGGTGTCTGTAGAGGACTTTATAGATGGTGTTTGCCTTGAAGTCTGACAATATTTGCCGTTGTGTGCAGTGTAAGTTGAGCTTGAATAATAAAGACCATTGGATGGGTCAGTACTGAAGGGCAGTTGCAGAAGTTACTCCAGCCCAAGAACAGCAGGCCAGGGCATGGGTTCTTCAGCAAAGCTCAGAGGCAGGGAGGGAGCTCATAGGGGCCCTGTCTTGCTCTGCTTCTTGAAAGGTTTTGTTTGGGGACATTGGGAGGGAGCAAAGATGTATTGGCCTGACAGAAAGAGGATGAATGCCCTTCCAGCCACCTTACATGCATTTAAAAGTAGAAAGAGTTCTGTAATCTTGTAATAGTTGTTGCTGAGGATGAGCCCTATAACATTACCCAGTATGAGAGCACCAGTTCTGCATCTATGTTAATTTTGGCTGATGGAGTAGATAAGGAAGCTGTTTCCAATGAGTATCTGATTCAACATTACAGCCTAATAAAGACAAACCTCCTCTCTGAACACAAGTGACACAACAGACAGATTAGCTAACTTCATTCGAGCCAAGGGATTAGCTTTTGGAATCAAACCATCATTTCGTCATCACTAAAATGGTGGCAAATAACTACTTCTTTGCAAGGCAGTATTTCACTCTCAGCCAGTGAGAAGGCAGAATTGAGTGTCATGTTTTGTTTTCATTAGCAGAATGTTTTGTCATTGGACCCAGGCCTAAACAAGGCAATGGCAGGAGAGCTGTTTATGTGCAAGGTTGGGAATGCTTTGCTGGTCATATCCATACTCCATGCCATGCAACTGCAGAGGAGCTTGGCAGTTTCTACAGATCTGGTTTTTACAGAAAGATTTCGCTGCTGGGGTGTGGACTGAGTGAATGTGCTTGGAGGAAAGCCATGTATGATCACACAGGCACACAGACACCTGTGGAGCTCTGGAGATCAGAGTGTCTGTGGTTACCTCCACCACGGAAGAGAGAGTTTTGTTTTGTTTTCAACAATGGGTAATAAGATCTTTTATTGCAACTCCTGTTTCTGGAGATCTGAGTGAGTAGCACAACAGTGACTATTCATGAAGATTGTATGGAAGTATTTAAAAAATAACGCAACAGTCTTAAACCAGAGCTGTTGTGTAAACAAATCACACCGTGCTGGAGTGAGCTTTATTGACCATGAAGAATTCTGCTCTAGTGATGGCCTTTTACTATAGATTATCAACTCCACTCTTGTCCCTGGAGCATAAAGAAATCTCCTGGTTAGACCCACTAAATGTTTGTTCTCTGTCCTGCCTTTCATGGTAGAGTTAAATGAAGCTTTGGCCTACAGAAGGCAGGGGATAGCACAAAGAAGGAAAGGTGTGGAAAATGATATTTTGTTGGACTTGTACTTCTTGATAATCATAGGAATTCCTAGCTGTCATCTTTGTATTTTATTCAGATGTATAAGAAAGTAAATATACAAGCCTGATTAAAAAGGAATGGGACTTCAAAGTGCCCTAGGAGTGCTTTCAAAAGGGAGAGTCTGTGGTGATTATAGAAGCCCTACTTTTCTAGTTGGTTGTTCTATCAGCAGCCACAGTAATGCAAGCAACATGCTACCTGTATTTTAAAATAATACCTTGCATGCTTTAAATTATTACTGACATACAGGAGATTTAAGGGTGGGTGTTAATAGATGTTTAATATAAAAAAAAGATGTTCAATAGGGGTTTAAAAGATGTTTTACAAAGTAAACATTTACGAGATTTTTTTTTCAGATCCAAACTCAGAATCTGCTTTTTATGTTTATGTACATTTTTGCTGACAAATGTCTGTAAGATTTTAGAATAGAGTCAATGTACTTTTTTTTTTCATCTCTTTGGGAGTTAGCTTGATTTCCAGCCAGTGGGATCTGTCTGGCCCACAGACTCTTTCTGATGGACAAGAGTGCTACTGTTTGCTTATAGCTGTTGAAAGAATTGTAGAATTGGAAAAAATACTTAGTGATAGAACTTTCATCTGCTCTTGTTTGACACTTCAGTTAATGAATGTCTCATGTCAGCCATCCAGAGTAGTGATATTTGAAAATCTAACCCAAATGCTGTGTAATGTTTTTCACAATTAGGGGAAAAGCATTATCTCATTGAGGACTGAGTCTTCACACCTTGGCGGCCAAGTGTGAGGGAGGACTGTAGCCAGTTTGCTCATGTAAATACCCAACTGTACTCCTCCATCCCCAGGTGTTCAGTTCTCATCTACGTCTAACACATGGACAGGTGTGTGAATGTTTGTCCTTTGAAAGCCCAGCTTTGAATCCACCTTGTATGAGAGAGACTCAAAATGAAGCTGTTGGAATTGAAGATGCCTTTTAGGAGAGGAGTGGTTCTACCTCTCCGAAAAGCCCTGGAGGGTTGGGTGTTACAGAGGGATCAGGTGTCACAAATCAGATGACACAAAACGTTTCCATTGTGCTGTAGTTCTGTAAATCCAGCGGTATCCACAGGGTTACACTGACTACAGACGTTTTTGGGTGCTTGGAAGCACCTGATCTGTACCTTGGGTAATGCCTGATTTAAACACATTCCAAACTGCAGGTTATGGCACCAACTCAGTCTGCAGCTAGGGATGTATAGACTGGGTTTTTGGCAGGAATTGTCAAACTTTTGTCTGCAATATATAATAAGTCTTTATAGTGTTTAAGACACATAAATCTGATCTCCCCCTAAACTGTCTGTAGTTCATTTCCTTCAGGGTTGGGGGAAGGGGGAAATCCAGGTAGATGGAAGGACAGCTTGAAGAAGAGAGATCCTGTGAAATCATTTCAGCATGAAATGTTGGATTTAAACAATGAAGTAGCTTCCTTTCCATTCTATTTATCATTTTAATTGCTTAAAGCATATTTCTAAGAAATAGTCAAAATACAGACTCAGACATATTTATATTTTATGCATCCCTGCTGTTACATTTTTTTGGATGTAAAATGGATCGACAAAACCCATGGAGATGTTTATACAGAAAACATAGTATAATGAAAGTCTTACTGTGAATTTTGTGTTGATAGCATTTGTAATAAATCAGGAAAGTCAATTACTTGACTCTGCTATATGCACAGTAACTACTGTCACATTGCATGAAAACATTACTTATCTACTCACTGTAAAGATGCCAGCTATCTCTGGATCAAACTGCTGAACTATGAAGTCAGACTTCTTATAAGGAAGGAAGACTTGCAAATCATAGAAATATATGTGCTGGTGATAAAGCCAAAGACTTTTGACAAACTACTTAATGAGGATTTTTCTTACTTGTTGTTTTCTGTACTGAAAGGGAGGAGGGAACGCAAGTCAGTTCCTTGAGTTGTTGATGTTGAAGTAGTTCCTTGGGGGCACAGAGGGATCAAGCATTATATATCTTAAGCATTTACTGTTTGGCAAACAGAGTCAAGGCATCAGCAGGATGTCCTACAGGGAGAGAAATCCTGGGTAGATAACGGACAGTCTTATTTCTAAAAGACTGGCTGGTCCTCAAGGTTTCCTCTGGTGTCAGGGTGAGCAGGGAATGAGGGACTCAAGACCAATATTTTTAAACAAAAATACCTTGAAAGACATTCTGATCTCAGTTTTTGAGTAGTTGTTGGGCTCTAAAAATAGTAATACATGGCCTGTAGACCAAGTTGAGCATCTCAGTGGAAAATGTATGCTGTTAATAACTGCAGGTTTTATAAGAATTTAAGCAATGCCCCTATCACAGTATGTGTGAATTTTAAAGGCTTTAGCTCTAGAACCACCATAGGCACAGATAACTTGAGGTGCTGACTTTTCCTGTCCTGTTTATCCGGAGAATAAATAGAGGAAGGTGAAGAAAATACTTGAAGCCATTGCTGGAAGAAGGGAAGGCGTGAGAAACTCAGGCCCTCTTCCTGTAAGGCCCTGGGATGAGGCAAGGCTCTCATGGGCCTGGTAGGTGTTCAGAGGAAAAGCAGCTTTTTTGTAAACAAGTAGCTGTTTGGGCCTGGTGGTTGTTTTGAGAGTATGAGGTTTCTGGAAGAAGAGGAGCTTTGTCTTACAGATACATTTGTGGAATAGGTTATTTTTGAAAGCTGGAGGAAAAGATGAAGCAACTGCTTATGGGGCCACCTGAGCCTGTGAGGAGGCACCATCAGCATTTCTTCATGAGGACAAAAAGCTGTTTTAAAAATGTGAGTAAAAGAAATTATATGCAGGCTCTCAAAAGTTGTAGTCACCCCTATTTGCCCCCTATTTCTTGGTATGAGTTCTTCCAAAACATCTGTAAGCTGTAAGTTGTCGGTTCTATTCTCGTTTTTAAACCCGTGCAGTACTGGAGAAAGGAGTGTCTCATCCTGGATTCAAGCTCAGTTTTTAATGTGATAATGTTAAAACTGGTCTTGCTTACAGCACTGATGGCTGCTAACATCAGAATTATCCATTGTGCTGTTCTGGAGGCCAGGCTTGGCTGAGCCAGCTTATAGGTACTGCTGAACTGGCTACAAGGACCTTCCTGTGTGCTTACAGTTGGCTTGCGCCAGAAGACTCTGAGTAATCAGGCAATTACAGCTGAAATCAGAATCAGGCACTCGAAGCCCTTTTTGTTTCTGCATTTCTGCTATGTTTGGAGTTGTTATGTCAGTTTAAAGATCTTGAATCATTTTCTAAGCCTCTGCATTCAAGTTGATTGAATACTGGATGCTATAAAAACATTACTTCAGCACAGATACACTTAGACAACTCCCTTCTAATTTTCAGTAACTGCATTCAGGCACTCCAGTAATCTTTGGTGAAAAGCCATTGGATACAAACAAGTTGTAAGTTTTATCCCATTTGGATGACTGAAGGAAATTAATGTCTTTGTGTAAGAAAGTGGCCTTCTCTCTACATAATATACCCAGGCCTTGCAGGGCTGTGTAAAGATTGCTTGTTTACCATAGTTAGGACTCAAGATCTTAATTCAGTAGCAAGAGGGTGTCAGTCTTTCGCATCTGAGCTGCTGTGCTGTTAATGCAGGATCTTTCACTGCACCCTTTACGTCCTCCCGAGTTTCACATGTGCCAAGTTCTCACAGTGTAATTCTTCTTGTAAGATAGAGGGCACAGCGGCGAGGTGGTGTAGGCAGCATATCCTTGTTAATGTGCTTCAGATATTACCAGAAAAGTTAAACATTTTCCAGAATGCCTGTTTAGATAAATGAGACTGCTCAGAAGTGAGTATGAATGACTTCTGGTTCTTCCTTCTGTGGTCAGGCTGATGCAAAGCTTGCCATTTTTACCGCACTGTTGCAGCATTATCCATACCATTGGATGTCCCTATCTGCACACAATATTCTAATTATTGATGTGATTTCATCACAAGTACAGAATGGATTGCAGGATCTGGTGAACTCTGTATGAATGCTCATGTTGTCATCCACATACTGCAGACATAAAACCACTAGCTGTCTTTTGGAGAAATCCATTGTTTCATCATGCATAATTGTACAGCACTTTCCAGAAATTTTCTCAGAAGCATCCCTTATGAGTTATAGAGCCATAATTTCCATTATCTCATGTTGAGTAACTGGATTTGTGAATTTGTCTTGAGTCATTTTCAACTACTTTGAAATATGAGGATCAGATTCCGTTTGCAAACAAGACAGCTAAGATTGATTTCAACTTTATTCTTTGCTAAAGGGTATATTTTCAGTTTCTTTAGTTTAGTGGTCTTCAAGTGCAAGCCTTTGTTAGGCAAGATAATATCTCCCACTTAGTGTTTTCATAAGGATCTTCCTGTTTTCTTTTTTCTTTAGAGAGCATTGAAAATTTAGCATTTCACCCACATGTTTGTGGTCTTTTGAACAGTATCAGCTGCTTTGCAGTGATCTCAGATGGATTTTAAGATTGCTTTTTCTCCCAGCTGGACAACATGGATGGCATAGCAGCTTCATCTGTGCAGTTAATTAAAAGTGGAGTTCTTTGGTGCAAGCTACGTTGCAGATCAGAGAACTATTAAAAATCCTCAAATTAGGGATCTGAGCACACAGTCACATGAAGGTGCTACAGTTTTCTTGATGAGCTGTAGTTGGATTCTGCTGCACACATCTACTGCTCACTGTTGGTTAGTTGTCCAC
Organism: Pachyramphus minor; assembly: GCA_013397135.1. Taxonomy (NCBI): domain Eukaryota; kingdom Metazoa; phylum Chordata; class Aves; order Passeriformes; family Tyrannidae; genus Pachyramphus; species Pachyramphus minor. The sequence continues at coordinate 722,383 of VYXB01009846.1, read as the reverse complement.
TCCTGATGCAAAGATAATTCTTGAAACTTGGAGACAGGAGAAAGAGAAGAAGTGGTCAGAGCAGAGGAAGTTGGCCAGTTTACTGTGCCTCCTGAGACAGTTGATATCCTTGGGAACACAGAAACACAAGCCATTTTTGAGAGAAGCAGGACAATAGTTTAGAAGAAATGGAAGACACAGGTGAACTTCAGCCAGGCTCAAATGGGAAGGCCATGTTGGATTATTCTTCCAGCCAGGCAAAAAGAGTAATCTACACAGAGCTGTGGAAAAGGACCATCCATTCTCAAGGGTTTTTCATGGGCCCCTTGGCTCTGTGGGAGAAGAAGCAGCAGAGACCACTGCAGATCTATATATCTGAACTAAAGAAAACAGCAAACTACATATCCAGGGGACTGATCTTGTACCTGTAATTATAGAGAAAATGGTTTATCAGCTTTTCTACTCAAGCTGTCTCTCCTCACTCCCCTTCCCCACTATTTCACACAGAAACAAGTGTCTACACCCAGGGCAATCACAAGCCTCAAATGAAGCTTGTCAGACCTCTTACAGCACTGCTCTCTCAAAGCAGATCCTGAGTCCATCTGTAAGAAAAATGCTTAGGCATCTAACATGCCTTTTCGTGGAATTTAGGAGCTGATGCTAGAAGGCTTTGTTGGCTGACTGCTCAAGTGTTCAGAGCTTGGAATTAGAGAAAAGCCAGGGAGAAATGTGCTTTTGGAGTGCTTTCAATGCACTTTGACTCTCTTGAGGTGCATAGTATCAATAGTAAAAGCTGCAGAATTCTTGCTCAGAACTGACTGTTCTGTTGTAGAAACTTTTTCATGCCTTGAAATGTCACATGCTGATTCCAGATGTTAGAAATAATCAAAGCAATGTGACAACTAGAAAACTTAGTATCAAAAGGCAGAATCTGATCTGCATTTTAAGTATCTTTTGAAAATGCAGATTCAGGGGGGAAAAAAGTTCTTAAAAAATTGAGGTATCTTTTCAAAGGTGTAATCAAAACCAAGTAAAAGTATAAAATTGTGAATAATTATAAGAGCAGTGAGTTTTAGCTGATACATGTGTCTTGACTTCCATAACACCCCTGATCCTACAGTGACTGACCATATGAAGACATTGTTGAAGTTCAAAATAGACCCTACTGATTACAAAAAGTAATATATTTTTCCCACCTGTACTTTATAGCATTATTTTCCAGCAGAAAATTTCAACTTGGCATTTTCTTTTTGCATATCATCATTTCATGATAAGGAGGCTTCAAATCTAAATTTGTGTTACGTCTGTGTAACAGAGTGGTTTAGGCTTTTGTTTAAGAGGAGAGTGTAAGGATGCTTGTATGGAAGTCCTGTTCTTTTTTGCTTCAAGAGGTATGTCTCAGGAATATATCTTTAAGAGAAGCTCTGGAGTCTGGGTTCAGGACTTTGTTTTTCTTGCTGTACCGAAGGCAAAGATAAGCCTTACCTAAAATTGTTCAGATGCTTTCAGGCTTCCAGAGAGTTTAGGTTACATCCCAGACTGATTTGAGGCTGATGCAAACCAAATCCTCTTGTTAGTCCTCCACAACCCTGAGTGATTAGTAATGCTTTGCTTCAAGATAACGGCTTGGGATCGTGGAATTGTGGTTTAGAACTTAATGTTTCCTTGGTGTGAGCGTCAGTCCATGACTGTGTGCCTGTTCTGCCTGTGGTACAGCACAGAATGAGGTGGGGTTTTGGAAACGCACAGCCTGATTTCCAACCAACGCAGCCATTTAGTGCCACAGTATTTCCCCCAGATTTGCAAGGTGAGCTCAAGGATGTCTCTGGCAGTAAACATGACTGCGACTCACAATTGCTTTTAATAGTAATAATTTAAAAATAAATTGTCAAGGGGGATTTCTCTTGATTGCTGTGTAACAAGGCACAAGATTTGACTGGTTTGGAGGCAATGCCTAGCTGTGCAGCAAGAGGTGATAGGCATGAATTCACCTGGCGGGGGGGAGGACAGTAGAAAGTTTGGCTCTTAGCACTATGATGTGACACAGTTGTGTCTGTCCTACAGACACAGCTAGATCAGCCCTTCTAGATCAAAGTGAGAGCTCGACCTATTGAAGGGCAGAGAGGTTGTGAAGTACTCACCTTTACTACCATTTAGGAACAACTTTGGGAGACTTCTGTTGGGAAAGACTTGGATACATTTTATTCTGATTTGAGGCAGAGTTGGATAGATAACATCTCAGGGACCCTTCTAATCTCTCTTCCAGGAGACAGGTAAATTTACTTGATGCACTCTGACATATAAACCCCTATATTGGATAAAAGTCCAGTATTTTCTGTCTTACTGGATCTGGAAGCAAATGCTGGAGGAAGAGCAGAAGGAGGCAAGCATGTAGTCAAACTTTGTGCCACTAATAGTCTGCAGGTTGGGGGCTTCTTGAATTAGAACTCATGTTTTATAGACCTTGGCCTATATGGCTATCACAATTTTTTCTAAACACTTTTTTGAACACATGCATTCACAGTATTCACAATATCCTCTGATGGTATTTCATAACTTCATTGTATTTTAGTTAAGCTCCCCACTAAAAGCTGGCCCGTTCTCATTATACAGAAACTGCCACGTGATGTTTGGCTTTGTCACCTCCTCTGGGTTGCACCTTACAGGAGTGTGAGTGGCGTGATCCACAGTCCCTGTGCTGCTCAGTGGTGTTTTACTGCTTGGGTTCCACAACACTTAATGACATGTTAGGGAAGTGTATTTGTCATTTCTCGTCCTTATGGAAACTTGTCACAGCATTGAACTCAGCTTGCTGGTATACAGCTCAAGCTTGAGTTTTTGTAGCATGACCTTTAGGGTAGAACGAGATAATTTTAAGAGGCCATCGTGCCCTAGGGAAGCCAAAATGGAATGGGAAGTGGGGGAGAACCATTAAAAACATGAGTACTAAATTGTTTTTGCACTGTGTTAGGTTCAGATATTTGTCCTAACATCTGGTTTCTCTACCACTTTCATCTTAAATCTAAGCTGGATTTTCTTAGTAAACAAGCAGCAAATTCATCACTGTGAGCTTTCCAAAAAGCTTTACAAGTTATTTTAAAGATCTTTTTGGATCTTTTATTTTTATTGCACAATTAGCTTCCATTCATGACTAAAGATGCCTGCTTGACGTGTCAACAACCATTTTTCTTTCCTGCATTTCAGCCATGTTCTGTGAAATTGGACCAAAAATCTATTAAATTAGATATGCCAATAGGAATTGATTTTGAAATGGAGAAAAAATAAATTATTATTCCTTCTGATATTCATACAGCTGTGAATACATCTTGATTCAATTTGTACCAAGCAGTGGGAAAACACTTTTTGAACAGTTTGAAAGCATTTAATAGTCCTGTGATGCACAGTTGATTTACAGCTGAGCTGTACTGGATTTCAGTGCCATGTGTCTGAAAGTTTGAAGGTATGATATGGAAAATTATTACCTTCCCTGTTATTCTGAGTAATTGCTCTCTAATGGACTCTTCCAGCTTTGACACTGTTTTATTGCTTAAGGTAACTGTTAGCTGATGCCAGTTAATACAGCTGTGATTATACACCAGCTCCTGGGAGGATATGGTCTGTTCCCTAGGTGACAGGAGCCCTCTGTGCTCTACCCCTCTTAGCTCTGCAGTTGCTTTCTTAATTATAAAACAACTCAGAAAACCAAAACCAAAATCCCTTTCCCTGTAGGAGGGATAACTTAGGATAGCAGAAACAGTGGCCTTGCCGAAGTGGTTTGGACCATTGGTCCATCTAGTTGAGAGTCCTGTCTCAGGCAGTGTTGATCCTGGATGCCTCAGAGGAGACACTGCAGCAGCGTGGTTATGGGGTGGTTTCCTTCTACTGAAGTTTTGTTCACCATCCTTTTCTTACGTTACAAGGTGTTGAGAATTAATTATTCCCTGGTTAGCTTTATACCATTTATAATGTAGCTTGGTAATCTGTTTGTCTCTAGTTTTGAGATAAATTTCCAGATCTCTTAATCTGAAGTACATTCTCTGTCTTTGCTCATCTCTGCCACCTATGTCTGATATCCCCTCATTTGTACAGTGTCGCTTTTGGCTGGAGTGTTAACTGTAATCTTGATAAAAGGTAGCCATTGATATATTAAACAGGTTTTTGCTATTTCCATTTGTTCACTGCCCTCGAGTGCTCTTCTGCTGAGTTTGTAGCATGGGGATGTGCCATCTGAGGCTTCTTGTATTTACCAATAAGACTGATTTTAGGAACTTGACAAAGGAATGTGTTGGGGGGGGGGACCCAGAGTTTTTACCTGACTGGAAGTGAAGCCTCATCATCAGCCACAGATGTTAGAAAATCGTGGGTGCAGCTCAGGGCACTGGCAAAGTACAGGGGAAAATTGGGCCTTGGATGAGCAAGTACTCGTCTGAATAGGTGCTTCACTCAGTTCAGCATGCTTTTGTGTACTTATTCCATGCACACCTCATCCTCCCCAATCCTTGTATTTTCTTTTGGTCTGAGTGAGGAACCAGATTGTTTCGTATTGAAACTTCATGGGAAGAGAGGAAATATTTTAAACAATTGAGAAATAAGGTAGCTACATCTAAGCTGTGAATTACTGAATATGGTGTCAAGTGCTGAAAGAAAGTAGAATAGACTGAGACTTCTAATATCACACAGAAAACATCTGGAAGAGGAGCTTGATTTCTTTGTAAGGTGCTGAGCAGCTGTGAAGGGCAGGTGGCAGCAGAAATTTGTGAACATCAGTAGCAAGATGTACTCTGAAAATAGTGTCATTATCTCTTGGAATGTAATGGTTTGGAGCTTGGCAAAAAGGAATTCGAAGTGGCTTAATAATTGCCTCTAAAGACTGGTGACCAGTGATTTATCAGCAGAGGAGTTCAGCTCTGCTCTGTGTTGCCCAGCAGTTCTCCTTGAGCTGATGCACAGATCTCCAGAGGCTTGGTGTGTATCTTACTTTCTTTTCATTTGTAAGCTCTTCATGGTAGGACATACTCCATCCTTACCTGAACCACCCCAGCCTTTCTTTGTCAAGCTGCTCTTCGGCTGCTCTTTGTTGTTCAGATATGACTGGACTTTGCTTTAGCAAGAGTTTCTTAGAAGATTAGCCCAATGAAAAAAGGGTGATCTTCCCGTTATTAATGAGCTGTAAGCTCTGTTTGCTTATGAGAGGGTCACCTTCTCTCCAAAAGCCTTTTCTGACTAACTTGAACTGACAGAATAGTTACCTGAGTGTCTGATCTTAGCACACCTTTTTTACTTACCTTTTTTTCTTTAGGACTGTTTAGTATGAAAGCAGTTTGACTCAAACTCCTCATGTCCAGCATGCTGTTCAGGGTGCTGTCAGAGTGAGGATTTCCTCTCTGGTTTAGTAAAGCTGCAGATGCTGGTAAGGCAGAGCAGTTACCAGTTTGGACTGGGGTGCTGAGGTGGGGCTGAGCAAGCTGCTGCAGTGTGGGTAGATGTGTTTGCTTGGCTCTGCTGTAACCCTGCTGTGCAGGAGGGAATGTCACCTCTCAGCACCATGGAGGGAGGCCTCGGATTAAAAGCCAAGGAGTGGCAGTATTGGCAGCTCTGGGTTGAAGAACTAGGGTTAGTTTATTAGTTAGTTAATTATTTGAAACACTAAGGGGCTGCTCTGTGTCAATATTTGTGGGCCTCTAAGGCCCCTCTCTGTACTGAGCCGGAGATACAAATGAAGATCCAGGCAAGCTTGTTTCACTGTACATGTGCTGTGATGAAGCTGTAGCTTCCTACACACATTAAAGGGATTGAGGTCTATGCTCTAACATACAGCAGTGGCCACTCACCAAAGTGTTTCCCATCAGGGATGGTGAGAAAAGAGATGGGCAGCTCTTTCCTCACTGTTTCAAAAGCATTGCCTTTGGCACTGGTGATGGTAAAGTCCTGTTCCTGTGGTAACACAGATACTTTACTTCTCAGGCTTCTCCAGATCAGGCTTTTAGCCCCACTTGCTCCCTATTCCTTTCCAGGACATTTTGCCCAGGTGGAAAGAGTGGAGGCATGTCTGAGGCTTTCTAAAATGCTGTTGGCTATTTAGGTGTCCAGACATGCTCAGAGAGGTAGTAACAGGGTGTGAGGTCAGTTTGTCACACTCTGGGCTTATCAGACTCTCTGTGTGAGTTTATGTTCACATACTGTCCAGTGTGCAGGCACAGTGGGGATGATCACAGATGGCCTTTTTCTGAATACAGGAAGGAGGAGCCAATAATTCTTCTACAGGGGTACATAACTACCCAGGGACCTTTGTTGTGGGTTATTTGTGTTCCACGCATAAGACTTTGTTTCCTGGATAACTTAGTCTGCATCACGGGAATTCAGTGGCCTTCCTGAGGGGAGATACAAGTGGTGTGCAGGTTGGGAAGCAAAGAAAGTTGACTGCAGGGAGGGAGCTGCATCATGCTACAGGAAAAAAAAAAACCAGAAAATGATGTTTTGAAACAGGGTGATGCACATGTATAGATTAATGCTGAGAACAGAGAGGAGTTTAGGGGGAGGGCAGGGCTGTCACTGAATGATCCAAGCCATAGGAGACCTGTCTAGTTAACAGAGCAGTAAATCTGAGCTTTCCTGTGTATATTTATTTTCACGTCACAATCTGTTTAAGAAAGAAAAGCACATTCTAATTGCACTCTAAACAAGGATTTCTCCTTCAGTGTTTTACAGCTGTTTCTCGTATGCGGTGCCAAGCTGATCTTGGTGAGATGTTCTAGCACAGCATGGACATGAGCCCAGTGGGAGGATGTTTCTTCTGCTGCGTTTTCATTCACTGTTTCAAGGGGCAGTTGAGAGACTGTTTTGCTCCTTCATAAAGGTTTATAATTCAGGAAGCCTATTACCGTGTACAGAGCTGCACATCTGGCACAAAGCACTCTGGTGGCCCAGAGAATGTGCTCAGCAAGAAATAAGATGCTTTTGTAGTAAATGCTGCGGTCTGACTGGAATTAACTTCATTTAAGACTAAAGAGCAAAGATAATAGATAAGATAATGACTGCTGGAAAGGTGATAGCAACAGCTGATCTGAGTTTCAGTACCTGTGACAATTCAGAGCAGCTTGAAATGCTTTGGGCTGTAACACATCCAGTTATCAGATACAGGTAGAGCAGCAACCTAATGATTTGATCCTGATCGTTGGGATAGGAGGACAATGTGAGCAGCAGCAGCAGGGACGCTCGTTCCCTGTGGCAGAATTTAGCAACAAAAAAAGAAACCCCCTTTCTGTGCCTCCCCTGTCGGTGGCTGTGGGATGCGGGGCCAGCCCGGTGACCACGGCACGGCGCTGCACCACCCGCCTCTTCCCGGCTTGTCTAAAGCAGCCTCAGCAGTGAGAAATGACACTTAGAAACCGAAATGCGCCGAACTCACACTCTGTGCCTTCATTCACACACTTACCTGAAAGGCCAGCTTCTTGGAAAGCAAAAGTCTTTCACGTGTAGATGCCTGTTGCAAAATGTGCATTTGAAAACTGTAGCCTGTTATTTATTAATTTAAAGCAAACAAACTAGTGATTCTGGAGATGAAAATATTCCTGTTGAATAATCAAATGTACCATAAAGTCCCTCTGGACTAAGACATCTTACTAGTGGCATCTCAGCTAAATTTAGACTTTCAAATTAAAACCATTTCTGCTGAGAGGCCAAATGTAGGCATGTTCTTCAGTTAGTGGAAAGGCAGAGATACTTCCCAAAGGTTGATTCAGCCACCTAAGATCTGAAGTTGTGTGTGTCTCTCTTGACTCCTCAGAAAGTCTCTGATGCTCCCAAATTAGGCAGAACGAGTGCAGGACTGAATTTAAGTGTAAAGTTTTGGGTAGGCTGTGATGAACTGAGGCACAGATTTTGATAGGCTTTCAAAAGAAGGTGGAGTCAGCCTGGTACTTCTTGACACAAAAGGCCAGATAAAGAACCTCGATAAAGGCTGACAGTAAGTCACATTAATCAAAACTGCTTCAAAAATGATTTTTCTCAAATGGAACAGTACAAATCATGCTGACTATTCCAACTCCCTCTGTGATGCATTGCCAACAGTACACCACAGTTCCTGTACTTGTGTTTTGTGAAATGTCCTCTTGATCTGTTGCTGAGGTCTGGGAGAGCCCTGCTGACTTGGTAAGAGTCTGTATAAGGCAGGTGAACGACAGCTCAAGGGATGCTACATTTATCTTGGGAGGTGGCATAATTTGGAGATTCCCAGACTAGATGCAGTGCTGATGATATTTCGGTTTTCAGATCATAACAGACTTACATGTCTGAAGGAAATACTTTATGGAACATTAGGAAGAACAAGAATTCTTGTCAGAAGAGTCTAACAGGACATTCCCAATGGAAGCTTTGGTGCATACATTAGTAGATAAATGAAAACAAAAATTACTCAATTGTTTTAACGCGTTTTCATCAAAACCATTTCAGGGACATCATCCTCTGCCCATTCCATTGGAGGATTTGTAAGAATCAGGCCCAGAGAAGACCTAGAGAACAAAATATACTTGATTGGAGTCAGTCACAATCCCTGTTCATGAATGCAAAAAAGCATCCCATTAGCTAAACAAAATATTTTCCTGCTTTGCTTATTTTCAAGTTCCTGTACCAGTTATCTAACACTAGCTATTAAAATTTTAGATGTAAAAATCTCCTTTCATTCACTCTCATAGTATGAACTGTATTTTTTCTATTTGTTGAGTTAGAACAGAATCTGGCTGCTTCGTTGTTTAACAGTTAGTTTTCTCTACTTCAGCCTTATTTAGCTTTATTTAAATATTATTGTTTTCTCCTCGTCCTCTGACAAAATGGAGAAGAAAGAAGTTTTCTTGAAATTTTGACTCGCACCCAGGGGCTTTGTAAAACTGGAATGTGCAATTAACATAAAACCAATTCTTCGTATCTGAAATTGTGGGGGAAAAGACAGAACTGATTCTTGATGCTTCTCTTGTGCAACCCAGCATTCCTTCAGAGTAGAAAGATCCCAGTATTAGTGGAAAGCGTTTTTGTAAGACATCTCAGCCTGTGCCAGCACGGCATGTAATGCACACCAAGCAGGCTAACTCATGAAGAAAAACATGTTTACAGAAACTGAAATGACTTCTTTGTTGTTTATTCGTGAAAAGGAGAATGGCGTCAGGAGTACTTCGAGAGAGAATCTTGCGTTTGAATTGCTACTGAACCAGCACTGCAGTGTGACTGTGCAGGATTTCCATGACCTTGAGACTGTTCCAGGAGCTGCTGAGCAAATGCCCCATCAAAGAGCTGATCTGTGGCACAGAGAGAGGCATTGTCGTCTAAACACAGGGCTGTAGGCTGGACTTAGCGCTGCCCAGTCACCCCAGGGAGAGTGACTCACTGCTCAGCAACAGCAGACCCTGCTGGGAGCATCACCCACCTCGACTGCACTTCCAGTCTCATCTCCTCATGCTGATGGATCAAGCTCACCCGACTAGTTCAGGGCTTCAGCATGTACCCTGGATTGAAATCATCAGCAGTGTGTGAAGGTTTACATGCAACTGTGCTGCTTGTGCTGTGCTGACTCTCTTATAGCACATTGTAGAAATCTTGCTCCCAGTTACAGGATTTTGGAATTCCTCTGGTTATTTCCTGTTCACTTTTACCTGCTCCCCTCCAGGGATCTGTAATTGCTTCTGAATTTTTTAACCTCTCATAGATATGCATCATCAGTACTTGTTAAAGGTGGGGTTTCTTTTGTTTCTTTTGGTTTGTTTTGATTTCCCTAAAGAGTAATTTGTAATTCATGCAAGAATTGTCTTTTGGCTCGGGGGTTGAGATCCTGGAGATCCAACCCACGGTGGGCACAAGCACTGTTCTGTCTCTGCTGACCTGGGCATGGAAGATGTTTGAGTATTGCCTGTGCAGTCAATCAGAATTACATATTTGTACCTTTCTTCTTCCAGTAGTAGCTGAGTGTTTGCCAGTGTTACCAAGATCTGTGGGTATGCTGCCAGTACCTGGGCAGGAGGCAGCTCAAGACAGAAGGCAAAAAACTAACAAAATTAAAAATACTGATTGTAGAGGAACATTTACCTTTACCTTTCCTGGTAGAATAATTGCCCATTAGGGCTTCCAGCTAGATGCTGGAGAAGTTGGCACCATGAGCAGCATCATTGGAAAGTATTTGTGTTGTGACTGTCCAGCCAGCTCAGCTCTGAGTAAGTTATTTGTGTGAAGAGCAAGGCACAAGTATGTACCTTCTTCTTTTTCTTTCTTTTTTTTCTTCCTACAAAGAGTAGGGAATGGGGAGAGAGGTGATTCACTCACGAGTTAGACATCACTTACTGTAAGTGTGTTTCCCTTAAAGAGCTTACTCGGGCAGTTTTGCAAACACAGCTCTTGTAGGGCTTGTCATATGATTTTTAGCTCCTCATCCTTTCATCTTCTTTCTTCTCCTGTGTGGTACTCCTTGTCTTTGCTCTTCTAGATTTTCTCCCATTTTAACAATAGCATTCTCTACTTTTTACAGGGTCTTGTGTTACAGGCTCTCCTGGTTAATTTTAAACTTTACATTATCCTTGTGGCATGAAGTTACCACTGTTTGCAAGTGGGGAAACAGGCCATGAGTCCACAGACCTCTTGGCCCTCCTTGGTGTACCTTATATACAAAGTTGTTGTACAGTATACCCTCTACTAACTTCTGTCGGGGAAGAGTTGTTTGGCTAAATGCTCTTTCTCCTGCCACTGTGGGATTTCTCTGTACTGCAGATGTACTAGTGAGTTCTCCATATGGCCAAGGAGTGTATTTTCTGGAGAAACTTCTGTGTAGCTGAATAGATCCCCCTCATCAGGCTGTATTTTCCTGCTTTCTGTCCTTAATTTCATCCTGTGCGTTTACCTGTACTTCACTTCTTAAACAACAAATAGCAGTGTGTTCTGCAGGATTATAGCTGTCTACTTGCCTTCCTCCTTCCAACCACCATTCTAGGACGCATCTCCCATTCTTTCTCTCCAGATTAATGAAACTTTGCTTTTCCAAACTGAATGTCAATTTTTTACTTTCCAGGCCTTTCCTCCCCTTACTTTCTCTCTGACTAGCTGGAGTGATCTCTTTCTTCTCTTGGTGTCTGCTCTGGAGGCAGCAGCTGTTCTGATGCTTTCTCTACTTCAGCAGTGGAAGGTGAGTGACTGGACAAACATTGCCACATAGCTTGTCTTTTGCTGCCCTCAGCATGGCCAGGAGACAGAGAGACTGGGACAAAGAAATAGCAGGGATAAGATAACTGGATTCTTGGGGGAACGTGGGGATGACTCACATGGGATCAGAAGTGTGACACAAATTGGTGTTGCAGCAGTAGCAACTGCTTCATCCTCAAAAGCTGATGGCTCTGTGGGAAGCAGATTGCAAATGACTCAGTTGGCTTTGCTGACTCCTGCACAAGTTTGAATGAAGCCCAGGCTGATCTCAGAGGTCTGCAGTGAGTTCATCCTATTGATGCGCAGCTGGGAGATGTCTGAATCCTGTCTCTGGGTGCAGTGCTGGCAGGAGTTAAGATTGCTACCCTGTGCTCAGAGCAAAGCATGGCAGAACACTCGCTGTGAAATGGTGCTTCAGAGGAAGGCAAGGCACACACTTCCACTCCTTTTCCTTTCCTCTCCTGCACCTTATTTCACCATGTCTTTCTGTTTCATCATTGTGCACAAAATCAGTGGGTATCTGTCCTGTTTCTGGCACAAAGGAGCTGGACTTCTGTGGTTGCTTTTGGGCACTGCTGCTAATATGTTGCATCCCTCGTGTGGCTCTTTCCCTTATTCCTCAACCTTTTACTGATGGTATCACTGTGAAAATGGATGTTGGATCAAAACATACAAAAATAATGAACAAATAGGGTGGTGTCAGGCCAGTTAGTGGGACTTAGTATTTGGCAATACCATGGTTTGATGAAGTAGTAAAGAACAGGCATGCAGTTAGTTTTAGCGTGGTTGTAAGGAAAGTGCATCTTGTCCAAGAAATCTGACGTCAGATTTCCTTGAGGTTATGAGGTTAATGGATTGAGGTTTTCTTAAAAAAACCTCAAACAATCAAAAACCATAAACCCCCCTGCACACATGTGATATTGCTGAAGCATTTGCTAAAAAGATAAAGTGCTGGCTCAGAGTAGCTGACAGTAGCAAGTAGAAAGTAGGTGGATCCAGTGGGTTTGCATCTGGAGTGGTTAGGCCTTTTGATACTTGAGGCTGGAGCTTTTAAACCATTGATGATAGAACTTTCTGCATGATGTGAAGGTGGATCCAGTGCCAAGTAATGACAAGAGCAGAGCAGTGCAACAGGTACCTTGTCAGTCAGTCATCAAATTGGAACCCATTGAGAGAAAATGATTTAGCACAGCCTGGCATTGGGTGCTGCAGCTGGTGGGGCAGACAGGCAGCACCTTCAGGAGGAGGGACACCTTGTCCTGGAAAGCCTGAACTCTAGGTGGTTTTGCAGTGGGGAGCAGTGGCATTACATGCAGTGAGGTGCTGCAGATGTTATGCTCCTCCCAATAGAAAATTACAAGTTGGAGAAAGTGCATTAAAGAGGAAGAAACCTTCCTGGACCTGAGTGCTTTACCTTCTAACTTATCAGAAAAGTGACTCAATGACAATAAAACTACATCAAAGGATTCTTAATGCAGCAGAGAAAAGCACCCCCCCAGGAAAAACTGGGGGCTGGAAACTGAGATCAGACAAATAAAATGAAAAAAATAATAAATTCTTAATAAAAGATGTAAAGAATCCCTGGAACCAAGTGAAGGCTCTTGGCTTCCTGAAATCAAGACTGGATGGGTTTTTGGCAGTTGTGTTCAGCTAAAGCGTGAGTTTACAGGATCAGAGATAACTGAGAGAAATTCTGGGTCAGGCTGTGGGATTCAGAAGGTCCAGCAGTCTTTTAAAAAAAAAAAAGCCTTGAAAAATTGTATCACCTAAAGCCCAGGGTCAGGCACAGAGCCAGTTTTCTCTCGTGGATGGTAAAGGCAGATGTTAATCATATCACATTCCTGCTAACCTTCACCAGATTTTCTTTGTCATCCTTAAAAGGGTCTGATTTAGCTCAGTGGGAGGGTTTTCATTGGCTTCACTGAAAAAGGGTGAGTCAAAATAACATTACTTCTACTCCCAGATAGCGCTCTGGTTCAGTAGTGTTCATTTCAGATATCAAATGTGAGGGGTTCACTAACATGTTCTTATACAGGCAACCCTTTTGCAGGATGTATTAAATCACTGGAATGTAGTTATTTGACTGATCATCTTCGTAAGAGCTAACACAGAAATTAGAATTTGGATATTGCATTTTCCGGTGTCATTTGGTAACAATTGCAATAAATTTGATGTATTGCTACCCATCCAAATTCAGTGAAAGATCAGAATCAGAGTTGTTTATATTTGCATGATTCAGTTGTAATTGCTTTCGTGTCTTCATTGCTCTTTCCATGGAGTTCTCCTTGGACTTTTGAGTTAGAAGAATTGTTTTGAAAAGCGGAGTGCAGGGAGAAGGGGGAGGATAGAGGCAGAGAGAGAGAGAGAAAGCTTGTCTGCAAGACAGATTGTTTTCCAGGCTCTCACAGCTATATTAAATAGTACCTGGAGACAAGTTAAAAAAGAACTATTCCTGGTCCTGGCACAGAACTCACTCTTGGTCATAAAAGCAGCGTAGCTGGCAGTGCCTAACAACTTGGGCAGCTCTTGCTTGAGCATTTCACCACGTTATTGTGGAACAGATTATCTGTGCTGTCTAGTTATGCCACTTCGTGATCAGTGTCCAAACTGCTGCTTTTACTACCTGTGTCCCAGTGACTGGGAAAAGAGATGGTATTTAATTTGAGAATAGGTTGTGTTTGTTTTGCGTGGTGTTAGACAAGCAGTCTCTGCAGGCCTCAGCAAGAATCTCTGTCTTCCGTTGGATGCGCATGCAAAATTCCCGTGAAAGCTGATGGATACGCAGTGGAAGAGGCCAGGGAGAGCTTTGTGAGTCGGTGCAGTGGGCGGAGGGGCTGCCAAGTTTCTGTCTGTTGCTGTGTGCACAACACACGCTGCAGCCAGGACACAGACAGAGCTGCCACAAGGGCGGCGGGAAGTCTCAGCTGCCCTATCCTGTCTAGGCAGGAGGCATGTATTGGGAATTGAGGGGAAGGAGCTGTGCTCCTCTGGGTGGTGAGAAAATAGCAGGAGTAGGGGCAGTGAGAGGAGTGGTACCTAATGGGGACAGTACACCTGAGCCTCACAGCCTGCTGCTGCCTTGGAAAGGATCTTGGTGGCCTGTGCTGGTGACTGTGAGGTCCCAGGCAGGCTGTTCCTGCGAGGCAGGAGTGCTCTGTGAGAGGGGATGCAGTGTAGCGCCCACATGGCTTGTGAGAGAGGGAGTCATCTACTGTTGGTTTCTCTTTATACTCCTGTTCCCCCAGGAGCCACCACATTCACCCCAAACTTTGCCTCAGTACTGTGAACAGAGGTGCCAGCAGGCTGATGGAAAGGAAGGGGGTTAGGCATGAGAACAGAGAGGGAAGAGAGAGAAGCTGTCACTGTAAGAGAATACCAGGAAAGTTGTTTTGGACTTCGTGGGCTCAGGGAAGCACAACAGGGCTGAGCGGATCATTTTGGGTGAATGACTGCATTAGTCAGTTAGCCCTCTATGTGTGTCTGAACTATCTGGGACTAGAATTTATCCAGAATTTCCTATACATCCTGTGCAATCATATTTTAGTGTACAGAATCTACTCTCCACACCCTCCCTTTAGCAAGGTCTTCCCGTATTTCCTGGTGTTGGAAAGCTGCTTGATAACATTTATGTCTCTTGTTGGCTAACCAGAGTGCCCACAACTGAAAGCAGGTAGTTCACTTCAGTATTGACCCAAACCGTAGTAATCCTGAAAATTTGCTAGAACTAAACAAAACCAAGTGGTAGCAGAACTGTAGTGTTGTGTGAATGTTGCCCTTCAGAATTCTGTGATCACCTGCATTTGAGGCAAAGCAAAAGGAAAAAAGGCAGCTATTTTTTTCCCTGTGATGCAGGTGTTGGGCTTTGTCTGATATCAGACTCTGCCGTTCTGTCCTTGGGCTGTCACTTGAGTCTTACAGCAGACACAGAGGGAAGTATAGATTCCTGCTCTTCAGTGAATCAGGATTTAGCGTAGTCCAACCACCAACATGTAGTTGGTCCCTTTGGCGTGGAAACTGCTTCATCTTCCTCCTCATCTGAGTTTGAAGCATCACTGTAGTTTGTCCAAACTCTGTCTGCATGGTGCCATGCATGCTGCACCTTTTTGTTTTTTCTTTGAAGGACACAAAAAGATCAAGTTAACTGTTAAATCACAGAAAAGGCTGACAACTTATTTAATTGAAAAAATTATAATGGTACAAACAGTATTTTTCAATTCTAGTTTTTTGATAAAATTACAAAAATTTCAAGTCAACCTTGGTAATTATACTGAACAAATCAATGCACAGTGGGATCTAGTGCAAACTTAAACGAGCTACAGTCTTACGGACAACCGAGAAATGCATTCCTCAATGTCAGAGCCATCCACTGGTTCCTCCAACCTATTTTTTCAACCACATAAGATTTAATTGTTGCAAATGGAATACTTGTTCTACAGAAGTCCAATAAATCTGCAGTCTGTCTTCCCAGTAATCAATCACAGATTGTGAATTGCATGAGGAAAAATCTATAAGATATGTTCTTCATGTCTAGTACGTTGGGTTATTTTCATGTCTTGTGGTTTGAATTTGGCCACTGTCATTTTAGAGGAATTTCCTGCCATCTGCGTTCAATTGAATTTTCTCACAGATTTGGGCTTGCTTGTAAATACTGGGATCTGGCAAAAGGAGTATCTTTGTTCTTCAGGGGCATATTCAAAAACCGTTAACATGGTGTTGGCAATGCGCTGGGTTAGGGAAGATCCAGGAGATAAAAATGGTATAAATTCCTCCCTCCCCCTAACAGCTGATGATTTATCTGGGTAGGAAAAAGAGCAACAAGCGCATAGGTTTGTGGCAGAGCGAGCTATCAGGGTGGTTCATATTTTGCTCATTATTAGGGTGTTGGTCTTACTGTCTCTTTGTGACCACGTACACAGGCAATATTCTGAGTAGCTGAAATATTACAGCAAATTCCTGGGGTGTTTCATTGCACAGTTCCAAATAGACTGGGAGTCAATTTACCACCAGCTCTAATTTGTGTTTTGGCTGCTGGTTTTGCATTGCGAGTTAATACCCAAACAGTGACATAAGCTTATGTAGATTCTTAGAAATCACAGGTACCTCGGGGCAAAGGGGGCTGCTCCATCCTCACTTTAATCAGCTGCAGCATTACACAGTTCAAGGTAATCTCATGGTCCTAGCTGAAAGCTGGAGAGAGAGCCTTTTACATTCCTTCTGAGAAGAGTGTGTGTAATCAAATAAAAAAAAAAGTCCAAGCATTGAGGATCAAGTTTAAACCAACAGAATCAAAACAATTCAGAATGGAGTTTATTGCTGTCTTGAGCTCAACCTCACAACGAGAAATAACAGATAAAAAGGATTTACGTGTGTACTCAACTGTGTTACTCACTAGACGTGGAAGAGATGTCCCAACTCATAAGGAACCTGCTTCAATTTATCTTATTTTGCATATTTCAATTTGTCAGACTTTGTGTTCTTTGAGCATAAATCAAGGGCAGTTCCAGCCTTGCTGTGAGATGTAGGCCTGTGAAAATGATGGCAAGGGCTTCTAGATTTATCATGTCTCTGGTTGCTTAACAGTTTATTCCATTTGTAGATGGAAAGTCGTGTTTTCTGATTGCCAATTTCTCAAACTAACTTTGGTCTTCAAGAGTGGGTTATTTCATCCTGTATGTCACTGGGCCAAGATTAGATCTTCCCCAGGTCCTTTAAACTCGAATTGTGCATTGAAATATGTGCAGCTTCCTGGAGTTCAGGACAGTGATCTGTTGGTAATGCAGCAGAGGGAATCCTACTTCTGCTCCCTTAGTTTTGCAGCAAGGGGAGAAACAAGTGTTTTGGCCAGGGATGCCCTTGGAATCTCGGTGTTGTTCAGCCTTTGGTTTCTGTAGCAGGGATTTTTCAAATTCTGGCAGCTCCTGAAAGCGGTCCCATCTAAGATGTTAAACAACAGCTCAGCCTAGGGAGTAGAGGGTGTCATTTTTGCATAATTTATCTTTTAGAAGAACTGCAGCATGAGAATCAAGGTGTTGTTTTCCGTATTGTATTTTCCACAGTCTGGAAATAGTCCAGCACCAACTTGCTCCTTGCAGTTGCTGTGGACACACTTTAAACTCACAGGCTTTGTTAGTGCAGCCTCTGCTCTGCCCAGGGATGGTGAGATCCACTGGGAACAAAGCAATTTACTCTTACTGGCACAAGCAGCTGCACTTGCATTTACATCTCTGGGTGCTTTTGAGACAGGCAGTTTGGTGAGCAAGGAATGGCGTTCCCCGGTTACACATGAATCCTGGGGAATATTTGCACTCCTGCTGCAGGCAGGCTGACAGTGTGAGTAGATGGGCATAGTTCAGCTGAAGCAGGTCAGTCTTGTGTGGTTCTGCCTTTTGGGGTGCCAGTGTGTCACCCTGGCGTGGACCTGTTCATTGCCTGGGAGGAACATGGAATATTCCCCCAAGGTTCACCTATATCTTAGTTTATTTTTCTAAAGATTTCAGATCTTAGTGATATTTTGGAGGGTTTATCCAGTTCTTGCTGCACATATTTTTCTTTCCTCTTTCCCTGTTACCTTATTTTTTCTATTAGTCTTCCTATCATAACATTGATGTATTTGTCATTTTTGAGGCTATTTCCAATGATGTAACTGTATTTTAATTGATTTATAATACACTGGGCAGCAGTATTCTGCATTGACTAAGAAACTGAGGTCGTTACTTTATGAAAAAATAGATGTTTATTCACTACTTCTATTTTTAATATGGGATTACTGTATTAGCAAAAATTAGGTATTTGGTCTTGATAGCAAAGCCCGTGATAAACATCTGGAAACACACCTTCCAGCTTTAAGACATGACTCTGAGAAAGAGAGGCTCCTTTATTTAAGTAAAGTTTCCAAGATTCTCTGGATCACCAGTTTAATTTGCTTGTTTACCAAACAAAGGGTTGCATTTTACACAAGCCAAATGAGCCTGGCACTGCAAATAAAAAACAGATTACATTCGTTGCCATTAGTCACTCAAACTTAAAGGGCAGCTCCTCCCTGAAAAGCAGCTCTAAAAACGGCATTGAAGATTTCCATGGGCTTTGTCCCTTACTATTTCCAAAGCATAAGCACTAAAGCAATACTTTTATTATCATATGTCAGTCTTGCACAAATTAATCTTGTTGACTGACCCTACTAATAAAGTGTTTCGTGTTTGACAAGCCTGTCTTCTATTCACTTACACAGTCCCTTCTGTGCAGGTTTTGTTCCTGATTATGCTGAGGCAAATCTGGGTTCTTATATAATCAGGAAGAGCTGAACCCTTTATTTTTTAGGGAATTTTTTAATTTGAGTGGATAAATGATGGATGGGATAAATCTTCAGCATTTTGTTCCAGTGATTAGATCACAACAAGTCCTGAATGAATCCTGTTGTTTGTGCCAGTGTCCCTCTGCTATGGGTATAATATTTCTTGCTTTGTCTTTGGGAAAGTTGATAATTTGCTTTGTCCCTGGTCATTTGTGTTTATCAGTAATCCTGCTATCCTTGTGTTCCCTCTTCACACATTAGGTTATTTTTGTGTCTCAAACAGCTGTGTCCCTTTCTTCTCCTGGATTTCCCAAACACACCAGGCCCTCACTGACTTCATCTGCACAGTGCTCTTCATCCAAGGCTCTACTGGAGACCAATAAAACCTATAGGGAATTAGCTGACAAAGACAATTGTTATTGTTATTTCCTAAGAAAACATGCTTGCATTTTCTCCTTCTTTCTCTGAATAACTAAATGATCTTAACAATAGTTCTCTTGTTCTTTCTCCTTTATTTGCCATTTTGTATCATGAAGTTAAACTACTGATATATCTTGTATACTGAAGGGCATCTGTCATGTGTGGTTATTGCAGGAAAAAGAGCATCCCTTTAAGACTCTCTGATTTTGATAAGAACAGGATGTTTATCCTATGGATAGTGAAAGATTGCTAATGGTCTTAATGATTCAGTCTGGCTTCCAAATGCCTAGGTTTTGTTGTAATTTTGGTAAGTAAGTTATTGTTGCTGGGAAGCTTCCCTGGATGTGCTAATTCAATTTCATTTGGATCCTGAGCTATATCTCATTAAGAACACAGGCAATCTATGCTGAGGTATTGTGTGAGTGTGCATATATATGATTCTGGGGGACTCTACAGGCAGAAGTTTCTGATGTCAAGAGCAGGGTGCCCCGGCAACATGGAGCAAAATAACCTGGAGCCTTGGCTTAATCTCCCACTGTAAAGCTTGGAATTGCAAATGTTGATGTCCCCATGAAATACTCATGAGCTACCTGGTAAAATCAGATGAGCTGAATACAATTTTGCAGTTACCCAAATTTGCATTTGCTCAAGCCAGTTGGATATATATCCTGCTTCTTTTAATGTTACTGTAGAGAGGTTACTGTTTTGTCATTAAAATACTCATGTGGCGTAGTAGACTGAGCTTCAAAATAAGTCATTGGAGATTGTTATGCTAAAACCTCTTGTAGGTAAAACCAAGAGTAAAAACTAACATTCCTATTAGAGTTTTCCACAGATCTTCACCAAAGGGTTCTGTTAAAGGTGGCATAAGTCTGTGTGCTTGAACTTCTTTTGCCCATCTGAAATTCTGACATGGATGGCACTGATCATTGGAAACTACTTTTGCATTGCACTTACCTGTCATGCGTTTTATAGAGGCCGAATGCTTAAGTGCAAGCAGATGAGTAATTTTAAACCATTGTGGACTATACATAATCCAGCATCTGTACAGATAATTAGATAGTGTAAATCAGCAATAAAGCTGTAGAAGACAAACATGCTAGCTAAAAGATTTGATACATTATCGTTATAGTTAAGATGTGCACATTTCATCCTCATACAACCATCTTATAATTTAGGTCAGAATGTGTCTCTGAAGTCAGTATGCAGCCCTGAGAGATTGAGGAGGCATGAGAAGCACCAGTGCAGAGAGTGAAAAGCTCCACAGTAGGGTATCTGTGAGTGATGCAGGGATCTCTGACTTCAGCCATGCTATTATTATTTTTTATGATGTGTGACTTGTGCTGCAACAGATTAGAAATATGTTTTTGGAAGCTCAGAGAGGCATAGATACATAAAATTCTATGAAAGTGTTTAAAAATGAGTGACATTTCCTAATTATATTCATTAATTTCTTCTAATTTTTTTGGCTATTGCTTTGTTTTGTGGTTCTTGATAAACAATTGGTTTTATTTAAACTGAAGCTCTGTTCCCCTCAAACCCTCAGCCTCCCTGTGAGTTGGATACACAACCCATCATTTGTGGCCTCACAAAGTCACTGTGGGGATATTCAGGAATAATATTATTGCACATCTTGCTTCGTGTTAAGTAGGAAACTAAAGAAGCAATTGAGGATAAAAAGAGTCTGTATTCACTGAAGAAAATTATAACTTCAAACCAGCACCTTTGCTCATGTAAAGTTGAGAACCCTGGAGGAAGAGCAGTTGAAATGGTGAGTTAGGTTTGTGTCTAAGCTCACAACAGACTGCAGAAAGTGTGGGGCTGTCAGGTCCTTCTCAGGACGAAAGCTCAGTTGCCCTGAAACCAGTGAAGGGAGCTGAAGTCAAGGCAAACACGCAGCACAGACAAGCTCTCAGAAATCATACTTTGGCCAAAAGTCTGCTCTGGACTTATCCCCCAAGTGACACTGATATTACCAAGAGACAAGAGGGCTGTGGCTGTTCCTCTTCAGCTATTAGTATTAAACCAGCATGACTATGGGAGATATCAAATTGCATCTGCTGGGAGAAAACCCTCTGGCTTAGACTCCTTTGTGCCTGCTGGAAGAGACATTGTAGGGCTGCAATTATTTGGGTAGGGAATGTTATCGTATTCTTTTAACTTGCAGGCTCTTCCCATGTAGAGCTCCTTGGAAATGATGTGGTTAACAGTGTATTTATTTAAGAGGTAAGGGGTGGAGAGGGAAATTAGTATCAGATAAAAACATATATGTGTGTGTATATATATAAATTCCCAAAGCATTCACAGCCAGCCACTTAATAGTTTTCATTGAATTAATTTTAAAATGTGAACCTTGTTTCCTTTATTTAATAGAACAAAAGGACTTCCATATTCTTGCCTGTTACTGGCAGGGTTTATATAGCGTTCTGCAAACAAAGTAAGCATTAAAGTCCCTTTTGCCCATCTGTGGAATGAATAATTTTGTGCAAAGTATTTATTATAAGCACACGATACACTTAAAATTTTTACTGTAGTGGTGACAGATCCAGCACAGAACTGGATTGTTAAGTAGCAAGCACACGATGCTCTTATACTGTATAAAAATTTACTGACCATTCTAAAGGCTCATGGGTTCAAAGGAAAATGTTAGCTCACTTGGCTAACTTTTGGGTGCTACTTAAAATGATTCTGGATGTTGGAAGTAGTGTGTAAGAGGCTGTGATGAGTTTCAGTTAGAATTGTACAACTTCATGAAGGTGAATGGAAAGGTTTGGATCGGGCATATGGACACTGGCCACGCCTGTACTCCCTGGGAAGCTGCACTGGGCAGCAGCTGGGTACACTGGGGTAGGTGCTAAAATGTCCTTGAGAACCACCTCAGAGAAACTTGTAAGATTTCCCTGGTATTGGACAGAAGTTGGGACTAACCCAGAGGTGACATGTCACAAGTACCTCTCACTAACATAGTTGCTTTTAGGATGATTTACAGGAGGTTGCTATAATGTCCTAATGCACACACACAACAGTCCTATTTGTGGTAAGCTGAAGTGGTCCCTTCCCTTCTGTGGGTTGCACTTTCTTTCACATTCCAGTTAATTGCTCCCAGAGTTGCACTCTTCCCCCTCTGGGATTCAGTATGTGCTTAATTCATCTGTCTTGTCAGAACCCAGAGTTTGGGCTCCCCAAAACATCCTTACCATGGGTCTATTTGCAGAGAGCCAAATTCAGGTGGGGTCATGAGGAGATGACGTGTGGATTAGCCACAGCCAGAGAAGCAGACACCAGACTGGAGGGAGTCTGAGTGGAGGTGCCACACAGGCCAAGGGCTCTTGGAGGTGACATGAGTCACACCACCATAGATTTCCTGTAACCTTGGTTATGCTCACCTCTGGATTTGGCCTGAGGGCTCTTGGACATGGCAGCAGGGGCAGCTGGTTCCCCAGCCTGTGCCAATTGTCACATCCTTGAAATCTTGTGCTCAATCCTGGGGAAAGGTTGGAAATAACAGCTCTTTTGCTATACATTTCCAGGGTGTCCTCAAGAGTTACACCCTGCAAGGTTAGAGGCGTGTACAAATATAGGGAGGGAGGGACAGTGGGAATGTTTCATGTTACTGTGAGTTCGGCAAAATGCCTTTGGTGTGCAGTTGGAATGTATTGTTGTAACCAAGAACAATAAACATAATAACTGAGACTACATACAAGTATTTCAGGATGTTAAGAAGTGACAAAAAATAAAATTACTTGTTCTGTAAAAGCCCATTTCTTTCTGTTGGACAATGACCAACAGAACCCTGTTTATTTCCAACGAGGCAATTGGCACATCTGTTCTGATGTTACTGTCCAGGTTTGTTTGCTGTTATTCTTTGATGGGGACACCTAAATTATTTACAGTTCACAGCAAGACCTATTTAGTTGGGTCAGTTGTTTTCCTCAAGCATGTAAGACATTCAGGGGTTTGTTTGGTATGCAGATGGGAGGAATTTGGTGAAATATGGTATTAATGGAGAAGGTGATTTTTACTTCTGTTGAGTCTTGCACCTGATCCAACATTAGCTAGAGTTTTAAATTTATAATGCTCATGTCAAGGAGAAACTTGAAATAAATCATGTTTTATAGTCTCGATAATGTGGTGTCTGTTCCAGCTGATACTTTATTTCTTCAGTTCTTTGATTCTTTCCATATGAAGGCAGCAAATACTTCCATCAGGTTGATATGTCTGTTCCTTTCCTTAGAAGTTGGATACCTGCAAAATGGCTTGAGCAACTCCATCTCTAAAATTTGCATAAATAAATCAACTGTGTACTGTGGCTTTTGTGATGTTCAGTGTCTTTTTATTATTTGATGATTAAACGTAATGCAATTTACTAATGAAGAGATGTATTTTGAAGAGCAAAGGTCAGGGCCAGATTTGAAGACTTCCATTGCCTGAAATGTCTAAAGTAATTTTAATCAGGGAATTTACTTGCCATCATCAAAGCACTTTTCCTTTCATGATTTGCAAAAGTCTTGCTGCTGATGTTTATAATTATGGAACACCACCATCAAACCCATTGCTCATCAAACTTCATTACAATGATTTATTTGACATGCAGTAATACTTGTAATGCAGAACAGAAACAGAGCTATTGATTTACCAGCAAATTCATTAAAATTGTGTAAGTATTATTGCCAATAGATACACAAGGAACATAAATTATTTTATTCTGTTCTTTGAGTTACAGATGGTCTGTCAAGGAGTTCCATATAAAGCAGTGCAGAACACTGATATTTCTGTACATTAGCAGACACTGCTGGAATAGTTTTTCATATTTAGAGATGTCATACTGTCACATTTTGCTTGAGAAAGTATTTTGGTTGGTGCAGTCCTGTTTTGCCAGGAGACATATTTTATGACCTGTAATGAAGTCAGGAGTATGGTGAATGACATATCAAGACTGTTCTATAGATACTAGATAGATTCGCTAATGGGAAAGGAAAATGGTTTGCATTTCTCTGCATCACAGGTTTCAGGTTCATCCAGACGCTACCACGTGTTTGGAGTATTTTGCTGTTGTAAAGAACTCTTTAAACTTGTTTTTATTTATATTAAAATGATCCCAGAAGTACAGGGCAGGACATTTGCTTGTGTTGTATCTCCAGAGTGGTGTTTGTTTTGTATCTCTTAGATTGTGTAGTGTGTTCTACACCACCTGCTGCAGTAGAGCTGCGGTACTGATCAGTGTCTGCCAGAAATCGGTCCTGACTTTCATATTGTCATTAGTAGGTGCTGTGAGTTGTTGATTCTGCGCAGGAAGAAAATCACCGTCCTGTTACACCAGTGATGGAACTGTCACCGGTGATGGAACTGTCTGGAGAAGTATGAAGACTGAGTTGGGCTCTGGAGCGAGTTTGTCTCTGTGGGACTTAGTGAAGGATGAATGTTTGAAGAGACTCCTGGTGCACTTAAACTGCCCCGAGTTCAAGGGTACATTTTGTTCTTTGCATGTTTTACTGCTTTCCCTGGAGGATTCTTTTTTCCACTTTGCTGTTTTCTCTAGGCAGTTCCATTTTGTGCGTATCATGGCTCTGCCAGATGCCCTGCTGAACAGTGTGCTGCTTTCCCCACTACAGAGCATCTACTCCACTGCTCTTTGGTTTCCTTGCCTAGCCTCAGGCGGGATTTGTTTTTTTAATTACAAAGTTAATTTTTTTCTTTGGACACAATTCAAACAGCTAACAGTAATGCTCATATATCCCCTAATGCCTATGACAGGTTTTCCATGTAAACAAAAATTGCATCTGTCCTCAGGGACTAACTTCCATGAGTATATATCATGAAACATTGGCTATTTTTATAAGGTATGTAAATGAAAATGGAAAATATTGAGAGGCTGTCCTGGAATGTGAAGAGCTTATATTTCTGCCTGAACTTGGGTAAGCAAACCTGTCCTTGCCTTTAAAAATGGTTGTTTTATTTGATTTAGGGCTTTGGTTTTGGCTGATTGATAGTATATGACCCTTCACATCAGCCTGTATCTAATGGAGATTCCAGTGGAATCACAGAACTGGAGCAGTCAGGAGCCACAGGGGACTGTGACAGGCAGATAGGAAGTGTGAGCTGAACTACTCGTTGGCCCTAAAATTGAGTCAGTACTGGAGCACAGGGAGTTTTGGTGGTTTCCATGAGCTGAGAACCTGCCCCATGGTCTCCCTGCAGTAGGATTTGACTGTGCTGTGCATGTGTGTCTGTAAATGGAGGACACGTTGGGTACCAGTAGCAATCCTGGGATCTGTGTTCCAGTCAGCTGGATGGATTAACAGAACCATCCTGGGCAGGTCAGGCAGTTGCTCTTACAGCATGGCATGAGAATGGTTGGACAGACAATATTCCCTTCCCAAGATATTTTCTAAACTCTGCAGGCTTTCCAGGAATATCCCTTCCATGTGTACAGCATTGCTCCTGAGGTGCATAAATGTCTCTGGTTCTACTAGGAGACAGATTACTATTGTGTTGATGTTTTGGCTCTTTCAAAGAGCCCCTGGATAGGAGCAGATGTGTTCATGGAGGCACTGGGCCTCAGGGCTTTGGCATCAGGATAAATTACTAGAGAGTAACAAATCACCAGGTGGCAGTTGCTCAGTTGTGAGTAACCACATGCACATTCTTTCCCTGCAGCACCTTCTTGTCAGTGAAAGGTACTTAAACTCCCTTTTCCAAAAGGAAAGTTACTTTAAATTAGGTTATACTTAAGGAAAGTGCCTGTACAGAACAATATGAGGAGATTGATAGGCAGAAATTTGCCACCTTGCAGATATTTATCTGTGTGGTAGAATTCTAGGTCTCCTGAGTTTCCTTTAAATACTGCAGGTTTTTTACTGGTTCAAAAAGAAATCAAAACCAGTTTAATCTTCTTCATCTGTTTCTGACTTCAGAACATGTTAGTATCTCCCTGTTACTTTCCCTGGAAGTTCAAAAATCCTCTTGCTGCTCCATTGAAGAAATACCCTTCCATAGAGATTTCTGGTAGAATAAAAATTTGGCAATTTAATTTCCACTCTTGAACCACAGCATTCCCATCAGAAAAACCATCCTTCTTTTCCTTCCCTGGGTTTTCAAAAAGAAGGAGAAAAAATTAGTTTTCCTTAGGTTGGGGCTTTGTTGACTCAATTGGCTACTTTTCTTACAGTCTTTCTCCAGAATGTAGAAATTCAGTGTTGATCCAAGAATCACACAGATCCTCTAAACTGGATGAAATGGAAAGAAGGGAACTGAGATCGGAAGAGAGGTGTCCTCTCTCAGCTGTTTTTGTTCCATGAGCGCTACGAAGCGGACACATCTGGAGAAAGCTCTTTTCCCACCTACCTTAATGTCAGAAGTTTTGAAGAGCTCCAGCCCCAGTCAAAGATGTTTGGCTTTCCCCTGACCTAAAATCCAGAACAGTAAATGATCAATGGGAGCTTTGTGATGAAAGCCTGGCCTGGCCTGGGCATATCCTTGGTCTCTGAACTGTCACGGAGCAGGACATGTCCTGCAAGGCATTCCTCCTTCCTGGGAAGGTCTGCTTGCAGCAGTCATTTGGATGGACATGGAAACTGCAAACATACTGTATTCCCAAGGCAGGCTGGAGGGAGGGATGTACCAGTTTGCCTCCCTGGTGATGACAGACCTCTAGGCCTTGCAAGGAAGGGTGTGAGGGATGGGATGCAAGGGCTGGGATGACCCAACAGTGAACAAGCTGGGGAAAGGGAGGGAGAAAGTGGTGAAAAGGACTCCAGGGCTCCTCTTCTTTTCCTTCCTTTTGTTCCTTCCTATTGTTTTTCCCTGTGAATGCCATGACCACAATGTGACTAGGCAAATTTAAGGTGAATGGGAAATGACTGAAATCTGATACTACAAGAAATTGCGCTAAATTATTTTCTTAAGCTGGCCTTCCACTAGGCCCAGATATCAGATTTGATTGAGTCTTGCACTAACTGCACTGTGCCCCATTTCTGACTGCTCCTTGGCTTGAACTATTCTTTTACTCCCATCAAAACCATAATTCCCAGAAAGCATTTCTCCATTTTTCTATCCTTCGAATACTAAATCCAACTCTTTTGCCCCAGAAAGAACTGTGCTCTGGCAAGGCTTTGACTACCTGTCCTTTCTCTGATGGGTGATCTCTCAGAGAATGGTGCTTAGTACAGACTGAGCTAATTTGCCAGAAATGAAGACAAATTATAAAATATAAAGCAGCCCTCTCTAAAGAGCTTACTTTCTCCTTTTTATTTGCCTCTGCTTATTATAGGAGGCATGTCTGTCAGGGACACTTGCCTTGATGATTCCTTAAGATGCTTCTGAAGATCCTTCCCTGTGCTCTAAATTTACTGTGAAGGTTCCTCCTGTCTGGCAGTGACGGCACAGTTTTAGGGTTTTAAGTTTAGCTCCAGTGAGTATCACAAAATATATACGTCTCTGCAATTCTGGAGCCTGTTTGAATTATCCAGACTTTTACCTGAGAAAGATCATGCAATCCCCTGTGTGCTCTCTGGACATATTTTAAGATACTTTTTTGGAGGCTTTGTATTAGATCTTGCCAGCAAATACATAAAGCATTGAACTGAGGGTGGCCAGGCAGCAACACTTTGACAGTAACTTCTCTATATAGGGTGATTGTATGGTCCTGAGAACTTGGGTGTCTCTCAGCCTTTAATGTATTTATTTTGTTAGTATCCCTGTGAGATACAGAAGTGCTGTTACTCCCATTTTACCAGAAAGCCATGAAGTGCAGTGACTTGCCTGGGGACCATACAAAATATGAATTATCAGCTCCAACATTTCGGTCTTTGCTCAGATTCGAGGACTGTCTTTCTTCCAGGCCTTCAAGTGGAAATAGTCAACACAGTCTTGGAAGAGAAATCATATGCTTTTGGAGGAAAGCCTAAAAGTGCCTTAACATCAACTGTGATGAAGAAGTTGAACTTGATAGGGAAACCTGAAAGATTCAGGCAGTAAAGTGTCATTTTTGAATGAATAGGAAAATATATGGACTACATGGAAGATCTTCCATTAATCCCTGAAAGCATATCAGTCCTATCAGTCATTTTTGTTATCTGGCCATGCTAGTGTTTTCTGCATTGAGGTAATCCAGTAAAATTTAGAGTAATTTGTAAGATTTATTTCATGTTTCTGGAATCTCTCTGAGCTGGAGTTTGTACTGGACAAGTCACATTTACAGAATCTGCAGTTTGGAAAACCTGTGTTGCTACTTGCTTTTCTTGTTCTGTTGTGTGTGATCCACCAATACAGAGGTGGTTTCTTGCTCCTGTAATCTGTCATGAATTAAAAGTCATCATAAGGTGTTTATTTTTATAAAGGAGTGCAGTTTTCCTGCATTGCAGGTAGTAGTCAAAAAGCTAATTTGTGAAAACAGTATTTCATTGTGCATTCCTGTGCAGGTACTTTTTGTAATCAGGGTGGCTCTCTGGTGGCTATTTAGATTAAGAATTGCTATCCTACCATCTAGTACGTAATTGTATCCTGGAGCATCCAGAGGGCACTGATTGCAGTGGAACGTGCATCTTGCTGGGTGTTAGGAGCACTTTCTGTAGTGCCTGAGACTTTCATGGACATTTGCTACCAAAACCTGATTGTTCAGTGTTGTGCTCACAAGTCTTGTTCAGTTCACAGTGTGACTTAGGACAGTAGCAGTACTGATGCATCCATGGAAATTCTGGCTCTGTTGGCTTTGGCAAAGAATTATGAATAGTTTTGAAGATTTTAAAAACATCATGGGAATTAGCAATCCTTTTTCTCCACATAAAGTATCTTTTCAAGAAAATTTAACTGTGTTAAAAAAATCTTGGTCTCTGCTGAACTTCAAGTGAGTTTATAAAAAATAAATAAATCTTCAGACTTATCCAAGCTACTAAGTGTTGGCAGGATGAAAACATAAGGAAAAAGAAGTAATTTGTGGCACAATGCATTCTTGTTATTTTTCATTTTCTTACATTTAGATATGAGTCCATTTTGCCACTTGCTTTTAAGAAAAGGCAATAGTTAACAAACCTTACTCTGATCACTGAGCCAATCTGAAATCTTAACGATAAGATTAGATTCAGATAGCTCAATTGACCTTTCTCAGAAGAATAACCTGATAATGTTTAAGGACTGACTGTAAACTTCCAGTATCCTTGTTAAAGAATCAATAAAAAAATCTCAAGCACTTCACCAGTAGAGAGAGAGAATCAGAAACCCCCACAACGGTGATGACTGTTGTTGCTGTAGAATTAATACAGACTTTGGCTTGCAGGGGTTTTTCACATTGTTCTGTTTGTGTAAACACCAACGCGTCAGTGGAGAATCGTTTGGAAACTTTTAGCAGTGAAATGCTCAGAAATGTTCACTCATGGAAAGTTAGAGCCCCTTGCTAAACCCTATAAACTATATGTAAAAGTGTATTGTTTTGTTTAAACTGAGGCCCCACCATTGATTTCAGGGTACGTCACTTTGCAATAAAACTGTGGCCTTCGGTATCTTCTGAAAGCATCACTGTCAGGGAATTACACAAGAGACGTTAAAACTTGATGGCTGGAGAACAAGATGTAACATGCCTTAGAGGGTCAGGGTCATAGGCAGTGTCAGCTTTTAGACGTAATGTTTTCCTGGCAAGACAGCAGGACTTGCCATCCCTTTGGATCAAGGGGAGAAGCGACATTTATAGGTAGAGCTGAGCTTCCCCTTGCGAGAAGAGTGTATCTTTTAGGGCTAGGAGTGGTGTCTTCTGCAGAGCACAACCTGTTGACCAGCGGCATAGAGAGATTTCAGGGGTGTGAATGATGCTGGGATGAGACCAAAAGTCTCTGATGGGTCGTAGTGCCAGAGTAGTGACAATTAAAATAGGTGAAGAGCGAAATCCCAGTTTCCATAGTCCTTTCTGATTTGTTTGTTTCTCAGATAAAAAGTTCATACACTTCAAAGAAGGTTTTGGCTGCAGGGTAAGGATTTGATTCACTAAATATTTTATATGATTGTTCCTAATTAGTTTCTAATAAAAACATAGAGATTAAGTCTGGGAGAGCTCAGAATTCAGTTCTTGATTCTGCCTCACATTCTTGTCTTTCAGAGGGAACTTTGTCCAATGTTCCTCATTTATAAAAATTCATTACCAATGTAGATCTCATCCGGAGCTGTTTGCATATATCTGAAAACATACAGATAACTTGGGGAAATCATGTTTAATTTTATAAAAATTGCTTTTCCCTTAGTACAACCCAAAGTGCTTGAACTGAAGTGACTCTTCTAAATAAGAGAACTCTAAAAGTTTAACAAGCAAGGAAGCAGTGCAGCAGGACATAAAAAACCACAACAAAGATACTAAGAAAAGAAGTGTCGGTACTTCAGCAGCACCCTGTAAGCTGTCAGGTACCACTTAGCAGAGAGTGTAGCTGCATCTGTGCCTTTTGGTTTTTTCTGAGAACAAAGGATTTATTTCAAGCAAGTTATTCTAGTGAAAACAAATAACTGCAGTGAATTTTTTGTTTATTATTTAACTGATCTTTTAAGTTTTGTGTAGAATATATGTTATTTTTCAAATGCATTTTCCTTTGTATCTTTTCTGCATATTGTGTGGGGGCCAGGCATGTCTGTCTTGTTTTGTGTTCGCAAAGGGAAATTTACTTTAGGGCTGAGATTTCAGGCAATAAGAGTAATGAACAGGGACTCAGTTTCCTGTCTCCTTATCCGAATTGATCCTGTCACTGTTGTTCTGAAGAACGACTCTGTATGGTGCAGTGCGAATTAGGAAACTGGCCTCGAAATACCTTCATGTCTTGTGCCGAAATCCCATCCTGAGAGGCCACGCTGAATTTAGAGTGGTAGGTTATTAAAAATACAGGGTTTCTAAGCAACACTGTTTATAGAAGGAACACTTCTTGTTCCCACTTTTGCCTTCGACTGCTCTATCTATAAAATAGCCTAAACTAACATTTGTTAGCTTTGAGGAGGTTTCCGTGTTGCAAAGTGATTAATTTTGATACTGATGAAAAGGGACCCTGCTGCCTTCCTTGTGCTCCCATGTACTCGCACTGGTTGTAGACAAGGTGCAGGATCTTGCAATCAATAGGTCGCTTTGAGCATTCTCTGCATCTTACAAAACATATTGTTTAGGGCTGGTTTTGTGAACAGCAGTTCAGTGATCCATAAAGTAACATAAATTGTAAGGTAAGAACTTGCAAAGGAAGACCTTGCATTGACTAAAATCTCAGCTTTAACTCAAATATAATATTCTAAAGAACAGAAGAATGCAGTACCACAAACTATGGAAAATGCGGTTTTACTAAGAAAACAAGTTCTGCTTGTCTCTGTGTTGTGTGTTTCCCCCTTTCTTCCAGATGATTTATGTAGTGACTTTCACAAGCCTCATGGCATTTTGTTGAATTCCAAAGGAACTTTACTTACATAGAGATGTGTCTGATAGGATTAAAATGCAAGCATCTGTCATTTAAATGCTAATATCTCTGGATTAGAGAATTTGGCAGTAATTAGGGAGCCAGTGATGGTGCATAGTGATTTGAGGTAATGGGTGAAGTTGATTGCCCTGTGCTCCGAGAAGAACCAACAGCATCTTATGTCAAGGTCAAAGCAAAGCGTTATATGGACTAGATATTGGCTATGGATAATTTCGCATAGGATGGCTTTGTTAGACCCAGATGTTGGTGAAAGGCTGTGTGTGACTGAGCACATTAAGGGGTTACAGCAGGGTGTTTATAAAAACCAGTTTAGAGTAACTAATGTATGAGATTGCTTGAAAGGAGCGCTGCGATGTTAAGCAGATGAAAGAAAATGTGGCCTGTTTTAATTTAGAATTGGGATTTCAGAGATAGTCTGGTGAGATTTAATGATTATTCCTGATTTTGTTTCACAGATGCTGTAAAATTTGGAATAGTGATTTGAGACAAATGGCAGAACCAGAATCAGTATCAAATTTATTTGATGAGAATTTTATTTCCCCATATGTCTACATTATTGTAATAGTATTAATCTCTTTGGAGTGTCCTGAATCCACGCAGTATTCCCCCATGCTAATGTTTCTATTGGCACTTACACAGTGACAGATGTATGTGTAAATCCAATCTTTTCACTCCTGATCTGACAGTTTAGGAGGCTGCTGTGACAGCTATTTCTCCTGCAGCCTTCAGAGACGTCCTCATTAATCCTTGGGGAGTTCACTGTCAGGTGTTGTATCTTGAATCATTGAATACCAGGTTGGAAGGAACATCATCTGGTCCAACCTTTCTTGGCAAAAGCATGTGCACAGAATCGTAGGATTGTTTAGGTTGGAAAAGACCACTCAGATCACAGAGTCCAACTGCTAAGCCAGCACTGCCAAGTCCACCATTAACCCATGTCCCTGAGCACCACATCTTTGTGGTGTTTAAACATCTCCAGGGATGGTGACTCCACTGCTTTGCTAGTCAGCCTGTTCCAATGTTTGACAATCCTTTCAGAGAAGAAATTTTTCATAATATCCAGTACTGACAAGATATCCCGGCACCAGCTGAATCTTAATCTTGTTATAGAGTTCATTGATGTCCAAGCAGAATGCATGGAAGCAGATTGAGAATATAATTTGTAATGAAGAAAAAAAAAAAAAGGCCAGGAGGTGAAAGTTATTTTTAGTGCACCAGTGTCTTGGGCCTTTGTTATTATATATTCTGTAGTAACTAATTCCTCCAGGACAGTTTATATCTAGATTTGTCTGGGTTCAGAGGGAGCGTGTTGAGTGAGCGTGGAATGGAGCACACAGCACACAAGATCTAATCTAGCAATGGCATGTGTGCAAGCAAAACTTTGTATTCATGCATTGCCCCAGGGATTTCACTGGGGCTCTGCCTGGGCACCCCGTTCTGCCTCCATGGAATAAATGGCAAATAGGAGTCATGTGTCTGAAAGCAGCACAGAGCTGTCAGATGCTTGTTTTAGCCAGACTTTACTATTTGTATAAACACTGTAAGCACTCGATTGCAGAGCTTGGAAAACATTTTGCTTTGCCTTCTTTGTTTTGGTTTGATTTTATTTGCATGCATCATTTTACATGTGAAGAAATTCACCCAATATAACCAACCAGATTGCACAGAACTTAAAATAAGGTTTTACAAGCAAAATTTCTTACCTCGTGTCCTTTCTCTTCTGGAACATAATCTTGCAAAAAACCCAAAACTATTTGAAACACTCACTAATTTGCTCTTAATGAATGTTAAAAGATATAATCCATATTATCTGCTGGTTTTTGATGCAGAGTCCCACATTACTGAATATGCACCAGACTCAAATGTTTGTTTTAGACAATGATTCTGAACACCAGGGCTAACAAATATTAGTCTTTCATCTGTCTTCAGAACAAGCAAATATTGGGAGATAAACTTGCTCATACTTTCATTGCCACTTGAGTAAAGTATATTAGACACTGAGGTACAAACTTGCTTTTGCTGTTGGCTTGTTTTTCTATATATTTTCAGTATAATAAGTACAGAGAAAAGATACAAGCGTTATTGACTTCCTAGAGACGGGCCATCTGATTTATAGTTTCAAAGTGTCTCCATTTAATCTGTCAAAACTGATTTTAAACTTCATTTGTCTTCAGTTTTTGGCAGCACTCTTTACCTTGAATTAGACTGTTTAACATGCATTGTACCAGAGTCACATTTTAAAAACATTTACAGTATGTTGCAAAAAAAAAAAAAAAAGAGGTTCGAGTTGGTACATCTGCTTTCAATATTATGCATCTCTTAAAGTGAAAACAATTTGAGAGTTGGCATTGGGAATGTTCTTGTTGTAGCTGTAAGCACACCATTTAGGTAACTTAGAAGAATAGAGTAATAATTACAGAAAATGAATTGTCATTGAATAACATTCTCCTGTGATTATCACCAATTAGAGTTAACAGCTCCAGCGGCCTTGCTGACTAGATGCAGAACATTTGGGTTTCCCCAAACTGAAAGATGGGTAATTTTTCAAAAGATTTTCTTAAAAATTACTTTCAGAGATTGCATTGCTGCAAATGGGGCATTGGCAGCCCCCTCAGGCCTGGCACAGACAGCTCTCAGTGCAGGACACTCCTCCAGGAGGAGAGCGGCATCTCTGGGGCTGATAAAAGTTCCTTCTCTCCCTTTGACCTAAAAGAGCAGAGCCTCAACTTTGGGCTTCCCTCCAGCCTTTACCTTTCAGGCACTGACCACTGCTCCTTCCCGTATTCTAACCCGAGTTGGAATAGTGCGAAAATAGTGCATTGCAGGCAAAGGGGTGGTACAGCACGAAGGTACCAGACAGTGAGACCTTCAGC
Organism: Pachyramphus minor; assembly: GCA_013397135.1. Classification (NCBI taxonomy): domain Eukaryota; kingdom Metazoa; phylum Chordata; class Aves; order Passeriformes; family Tyrannidae; genus Pachyramphus; species Pachyramphus minor. The sequence goes on along the minus strand of VYXB01009846.1, from coordinate 688,211 downwards.
AGTGGTGCAGCTTTGACAGAGGTGCAAGAGAGAAATCTTGCCAAGTACACACAGCTTGTTTCTTAATCACAGCTGCATAGGCTTCATTCATTCAGGAGAACAACCTTCATCACCCTTTGCCCATCTTGCTTTATTTCTTCCCTACTGTCACTGTGTATTCATTTTTTCCTGCACCAGTCTGGATGATTATCAGTAGGGGAATGACAGAGGATGAATTAGCGAAAGAAACACAAAGTAATGGGAAGCTGGATGGAGGTGCTGGCAGTGCAGGTGGATCAGAAAGGCACTGCCTTCAGATTATTCTGCAGAAAGGCCTGGAAGTGAAGTGAGGGCTGAAAGTTCCAAGTCAGAGATGAAGCCTATGTCATGAAGACCTGCTGGTAGGGACTGCTCAAAGTAAGAGTAAAAGAAAAAAGAGGCAAACTGAAGGTGCAGCTGTCTGGAGCTGCCTGCGATGACATCATCCACTGAGCAATGCCAGAGACTAAGTTTGTAAATGGTGGTGGGTGGACAGTTGTCAGCAGATGCAGGTGGGCTATGTTTGGGTTTGTAATAGAGATTATCAGTGTGAAGGTGAAGAGGGAGAAGAGACACAGAGAAAGGACTAAGTTTCTTGAAATTAGGAGAACACAAACACGATCCACTCCCTGGACAGTTCACAGGAGTAACTGCTTCTCCTGCATCACCTGGTTAGAACGGAATAACCTGGTGTTGTGTGTGCAGCCACCACTTCTGAGGAGTCTGCTGGGGCTGACATCCTGGCTTGCATTCACCTCAGACCAGCCTGGTATGGCATTGGGGGATTATTGCCTGTGTTCTCGTCAATGTAAGGAAGGATTTAAGCAGTTGCATTTGTTTCTATATGCGCCTGATGCTGAGCCTGGGGTTTTTATTCTTTCAATTATGCTCTGTAGCTTGGAATGCTTAACAGAGCCAGGCACAGGCAGTGCATAGGGATGAGAGCGCTGGAATAGAAAAATAAACAGCGGAAACCCACAGCTGAACTACCAGATGCTGGGGTTTGTCGAAGAGTTTTTTTTATAAGAACACAAGGACTCTGACTGGGGTCATTATCCCCACCAGCCACTTGTCAGTGTAAGTCCCTCTTTCTCGTTTTTTTCTTTCCTTTTTTTTTCTTCCCTTTTTTTTTCTTCAATTTTTCGCCACTCCTTCCTATAAAATGTCCCTGTCCAGCTGTGACTGAAACAACTGATTAGCTACTGCTTCCCTGGAAGAAAGGACCCTAATGCCTACCCAGACAGGGTTGTGCAGGTCACCCACCATGTCATCTCTGGAGAATTGCTCTGATGCAGGGCTTGCCTTAGACTGTAGGAGAGCATGGGCAGAGACAGATCAGATGTTTAGGCAGGAATGGTTTTCCTTCTTTACTGAAAGCACTGATGAGAAGTTCGGTGTTGCCGGGGCAGAACATGGGGGATGTGTGTTCTCTTCACATGGTCCCACCCCTTCCCTACTGTGTCTGCTGCAACAGCCTGAGCCCAGCACCACACTTCTCTCCTGCATGTGGAGAGGTTCAACGTGCTGTGTTTGGCCCATGATGTAGACAAAAGATGTAGAAACCTTTAGCTACAGTTGTGCCAAGGCCACTGCTGCTGTGCTGAGTGGCACTGGCTCATCATTCCTTTGTGCTCTGCTGCTTGTGTCTGTCAGTCTCTTAGGCTGTGAACTTTCTGAGGCAGGAGTCACCCTTCTGGTCATTCCCATGCAGAATAAACTGCAGTGGCATTATAATCCTATGTGCTTTCACAATATTAAAAAGCAAATAACAGGACATGCTGTAGAACTGCACAGTTCTCTCTAAATGTGCAAAGAACAGTCCCCTCTTGGGTGTTGAGGGGAAGGAGAGTACAGGGTTCTCTCACAGCTCTGCCATGGCGTGTCTCAGAAGCAAAAGCTGGGCATAGGTCCTTTGATGTGGCTGCACTTCAGTCAGGTGAGTGTGAGGAATGAGCCTGAGCAGACCACAGTAATTGTAATGGTCTGGCCTCTGCTGGATAGATGTTCTGCAGCAAAGAGAGTGAAGAAATATCAATGGCATTAAAGGGAAAGCAAACCCGAAGCAGGTGGTATCTGTGCCTGACAGTGACTGTAGTGTAGAGCACTCAGAGCATCAAGGGTCTGAGTCCACAAGGAAGGTCAAGAGAGATTCCTACCAAAGCCAGTAATTGTTTTCTTTTTTAGCTTGTTTATTTTCTATGCAGTTAGCAAAACGTGACTCCTCATTATGTGTGGTGTAACCAGTCATTAGCTGTATACACACGGCTGGGGTTTGGTTACACGGAAACAAGATACTTTGCTTTTCCACACTGACTGAGAAGAGGAAAATGCACTGACGTGGAGGGCATGTAGGCTTGAGCTTTGGGAAGCCGCTCTTGCGTGTGTGGGACTGGTGGGTGCAGCACAGATACTGCTGTTTCTGTAGAGCTTAGTGCTTTCTAAGCATACCCTCTGAGTGGCTGACAGTGCGTGGCTGACAGCACAGTGCCTGACATCTTCCTTTTTAAACACGCTCTGAGCAGTTGTGCCAGCCTAGCCCAGGCTTATACAGCCACTGGAGACAGGCTTTATTCCCTGCGGGATGGGGACGCCATGGGTCACCCCAGCTTAGAGATCCCTGCAGCTCTGCGGTGCCTCACCTTGGCTGTTGCTCATGTCTTCTTTCCTTGCTTCTCTTGCTGGAAAACTACTGCTAATGATTTGCAGTGCAAATAATGCATGAGACTTACTGCTGTCGTATCACAAGGAGTGATTTTGGAGCTATGCTGCTCTCGTGTTTTCCCTCTTGCTGACCTGCTGACAATGAGAAGGAAAAATTTCTTGGTTTTCTCTTTTTGGGAACTTCCAGAGGTTGCATTCCTCTCCCTTAATCTCAGCTAATTTCTTAGTCAGTATGCTCAGGATGAGATGGATTTCTGCCAGGTAAGTAGGGATTTTTGAGAGCTGTAGTCTGTTCTGTCGGCAATCATTTTAGCTGTAAAAGGCCGTGGCTTAGCGTGGGGCTCGAATGACACACACGTTCAGCTTCCAGCTCCTTTCTTTTTTAAATGGCTTCAGTTACTCTCTCTCTGCTGTCTTTTGCAAAACCAGCCACAGGGTTTAGATGTATTTTGTAGAACTGATGCTAAACCAAACAAGGCAAACCTAAGAAGGGCTTAATTAAAATCACAGAAATCTCACACTCACTGACTCTATTGCTGGAGCTCTTTTTGCCTGTAAACAAAAAATTGAAATGGCTGGTTTCCCCCTTCAGTTTCATAAGTGGTTACTGAGCTTCTGCAGTTGCTACATTCCTTAAAAAGTTGTTATTTCTTTTTTGGTCACACACTGGGGGACTCCATTGTTTTCAGTGGTGCCTATTGAGTTAGGCCCATCGACAGCAGAACTCATTCTGGGTCATTAACTTTGGAGGCACAGTAGTATAATTTGGTGACTTTATTCTGTTTCCTAGCAGAGACTTGTATTAAAGTCACGCACACACAAAACCAGAATAACCATCCTTCTTTCCCCAAACACTGAGAGCATTAAAGGACCTGTTAAAGACCATTTAAAGGTCCTATTAAAGACCATTAAAGTTCGTACAGTTGTGTTTAGGCACATATCGGGCAGAAGTAGCAAAACAATGCTGCTGTCTTATGTTATTAATGATTCTAGTGCTGTGCTGTTCTAAGTGTTGACAATTTAACAAGGTTCCTTGGAAAAACTGGCTGTGTTTAAGAGAAGATTCACACAAGCAATTCATGATCTGGAGAATGTACTGTAGTGTGAGAAAATGAAGGCAGCCAGTTAATCACTGGAAAGGTAGGAACAAACTCTAGAGTTGTCTGCAGAGAGGGAGAGAAAGTACCAGGTAGTAGTCTGTGTTTTCATCTAGCACACAAAGGAATGAAGTGAGACCCAGTGCCTGAAGTCAAACAAGTTCAAGCTATATAAAATTCATGCTGAGAACCATGGAACAAACTGCTGCAGAAGCAATTCTCCATCATTAGAAGATTCCACTTTGAGATTTGGTGTCCTGCTAAAAGATGCACTCAAGATCCAACAGTGTGTGGTTAAACTAGATGGAGATGTCCCAGAGGAAATACAATGCACCAAGAACACTGGCATTCTTTCTGGGCTCAGCCTGTAAACTGTGTGGTCTTTGGAAGTTGCACTCAATTCCTCTGCTATGCCTGCTATTCACAAACTCGGTCACTTCACCATAGGGCTCCATTTCCCACTTAGAAGTAGTTTCTGGCTCTTTAGTCCTGACATTTACAGAACCTCCCACACATTTTGACCGTATTTTACCTGCTGTGGGAACATTTCCATATCCGTAGCTCTTAACCTGCCTTTTTTGTCCAGCACTAAATTCACATAAAAATGCAGATATATTTCCAGATACAAATCTTCATCCTTCATTATCAGGGTTAGCAGTGTGCCAAGGTGATGGGAAAGAGGAAAGGAATGGAATGTCTGCCCAGAGCTGTAACAAGCTAGACTTTCTCAGTGTGAGACCCTCAAATCTGGTCTGTGGGTCTGCTCAGTTTGGTTAGTCCACAGTATTTACTGAGTTGCTGGCTGCACTCTCTTTAATTGAGCACTGGAAGCTGTTGTTAAAATAGCTGTCAGAATTCATCCCTCAGTGTGCACCTTTAGATATGCAGTTCTAGAAGACTTCCTAACTCAGATCATGCACCTTCTAGTTTTTGTAGTTATTTCACTGCTGTGGCAGTGACTCCTGACTGACAACCAGAAAAGAACAGAACTGGGCTTGGAGACAATATGATTAATGAATTACTCTGTTTCACGGGATGGATTAGATCAGCATGTTGGAGTGATTTCATGCCCTTCATGTATTCTTGATGGAGGGAATGGTCAGCAGAAAAAGTGCAATAGATCTGAAGGGTCGGCCCTAATTAGAGTTTTGAGAGTGTTGTAACACTGGAGTCTGGAGAATGTAAGTATGTGCACTGTCCTGAGAGTTTTTATGTGGTGTTTGATGCTACTAAATTGTATTTTGGCATGAGGGAACCTTGGTGGAGTCAACCTTTACCTCTGCATGTGTTTTGGTTAGTTCTGTACTGAGCTTTCTAGGCCTTTTTCAAGAGGGTAATTTAATGCAACAGTAAGAACCAGCAGGAAAACTGGATCATGCCAAAGGTTCATTAACCTCACTATTCTCTGTCTTACCCAAGAACAAAGGTAAACTAATCCTAAAGATAAGATTTATCTGCTGAATCTGACTGCAATTGTACTGCCTCCTTGCTTTCTCACAGGGGAGGACGAGTGTACCTGCTCCCACCTGCAAAGAACAGGATCTGATAGTTTAAAGTGTGGAGAAAAAAGGCACAGAAAAAAATTTGCTGGAGACCGTTCAGAAGAGAGATGGAGGAAAGAGATCGGAGCTCTTGAAAACATGATTTATGGGAAAAAACCTTAAATAATGAGAGCTGTGTAACACTGGCAAGAGAAGAGTGAGTGGAGAGAGGTTTTTATGGAAGGCAGGAGAATGGACTCCTCTCCATGTCCAGTTTGGACAGGACAATATGTAGTGGACTAAGTTGTGCTAAGGGGGCTTTAAGTTAGACAGGAAGAAAAAAAAAAGTTAAGTGAAACAGCTGAATAGTTTACTGGAAATGCTGGAGATTTGCTGGAGCCTGTAAAGGAGATTGGCCAAACACCCCATTAAATTTGTGAGATTGGATTATGCTGTAAGGACACAAAATGGAGTAAATAATGTTCTGAAGATTCTTTCAGCCCTGTTTTGTGTGATTGCATATTGTATGTGTAGAGCTTCTCATGATTACACTGACACTTCAATATCTCTTTCTTCACTGGCATCTTTATGAAATCCCTGAGATACCTTAAGTTCTCCTGACTTATGTGGAAAGTACATATAGATATTTATGTACGAAGAACTGTCATTTTTGATGCTGTCCTTCAGTAAACTGTTCTTACTGGTGACACATTAAGTTGTATGTTTGACATGGACTGCATGTGTCTACAGCCCTAAGACTGCAGTTAGAGATAACTCTGCTGTGCTCAGACTTGGGTAAAGTTGGAGAGAAGTGTGTTCTGTGCTAGAGAGCCTGCAAGAGGCCCATTCACTGGCACTGAGTGCAGAAGGGTAAACTCAATTTGAGTAGAATTAGTCCTAAGCATAGTTCTGGTAAAATAGAAAACGACATTGCAAATCACTTGATGTTAAATATATTTCAAATCAAGCCTTGAAATAATGCCAAAATCCTGGCAGAAAGAAATGTCAAACAATGAAAACAGCAAATGAAAAGTAGCAGGGGTAGGCTGTTGCTCTTTTCAGCATATATTGGGGAAGCTGTTTGTCTTGAATTTTCTTTCTGGCAGTGTTAATTCTGAGCTGTAAAGAAGCCATTACTGTATTAGGTATCAGGTGTTAAATGACCAAGTAGACTGTGTAGGTGAGGTGGTTGCCTTTTTGTGGTAGCAGTTTGAGTTCTCATTGTAAAAAACTATTTTATGCAAGAGCAGAGAGAGGTGGATGGGGCTGTGGGTTACTGGGTAAGTGTGAGAGATGTGCAGTCAGTCTGGATGGAGGTTGTGTATGTGGGGATGTCTGTTTTATTAAGAGAATCAAGGAACCAATGCAAGTGCATTAGGAGAAAGGGTAATCTTCAACAACCAAATGCCTTTTCACTGTAGCTTTTCATCTCTCTGTTATATAAAGAACCAGAAAAAATGAGTGGAGGAAGCTCCTTCAACAAGTGAGCTTGAAGCAAAGATACCAATAGAGAGAAGAGAGTCATGAAGCCTCTCATAGGAAAGGAGTCTAATTGGCACTTTTTGGAGGACTATAAATGGAAGACAACCTGTAGCTGGAGCTGATGTGCAGTGCAGGTTTACCATCTCCCCTCCACAGTATTCCCTTTACATGTTGGAGCATTCCGATCACATTGCAACATGGAAAGTTCTTTGCAGACTCCCGGTGCATTTTGATTCCTACTATGACTCATTTTCTGTCTCCTTTGCCTATGAGTAGGCAGTTTTCCAAATGTGTGCACCCGAACTAGATCCAGACGAGTAGATGTTGTGCATCCACATCCCACCAGACCTCTTCCTCTGTCCAGCCTGCATTGAAAGGAACAAAATGGGTTTAGTTACAAGTTTCCCCCATTGTTTAAAGTCTGCTGTTTCTCCCGTGTGATCTGCAGTGATTTTGTCTTTGTAGCAGTTGGCCTCTGTGGCTGTTACTGACTTGGGGACACTTCCAGACTCCTAAAACTTCAAGCCCAACATCTTGATGGAAATAGTTTTTGTTGTGTTTGTTTTTTTCCTTTTTAAAGTATATAGTGCACTGCTGAGCCAGGCAGACATAAAATTCCTTCTTGGGACATAGACATATATGTTTACATAAGACATATGCAAGGTGCCATATGGCAAAACCCCAGCTTTCATTCCCTGCACATCCTTGTGTTTCAGATGTTTAGGAGAGCACATACCCCTGCGGAGTCTTTACATGGTCTGCTGGCTAAAACTTCCATGGAAAAGAGAGACTAAATGGGCTAAGGAAAATATAGGGGAGTGGAGATCTGGGAGTTTAAAAGTTCAGGGTTTCGTAAGTAAATGGGAAAGAGTAACGCACATGCATAGTTCATAGTAGGCATGCTCTGGCTATTAGGGAATTAAATGACTTAGAGGAAAAAACCAAAAGAAACATATTTTCTCAATCTGTGCATGCATGGAAAGATCCTGATTCCCAATGGAGTCACATAATCGATGATGGAAGCATGTGTGCAACAGGAACAGTTCAAGTACCTCATCACAGAACGTGTGAACTTCTGTCTTGAAAGAGTCACTCTGGAGCTCTTCTAACCTAAAGGCCCAGTCTAATTACAGGCTGCTGTGAAAACCCTGGTGGTGTCCATTTAGAGCAACAAAAAAGACAAACCAAAGGGGCCAAGGGCAGGGGAGTGTGTACATAACCCTAAAGGGTGTATAGTTGCCTTATAGCTTACACCAGATGCACAGTGGCATTTTTTGGGGGGGCGAATTGCTTCAGCCTGGCTCAGCTGTCTCTGGGAGCACAGGTTGTGGATCCATCTCCTGTGTGAGACAGGGAGTTTAAACCAGGTGGACTGACAGCAGCCTATCTGTGTTGCTCACAGTGGAAAATGCAGTTGTTTGGTACCCAGATAGTGTGTCCAGCCCCAGCCAGGGTTAAAACTTGTGCAGTGGATTTGGTAGAGCCAGCTTTGCACAGCATGGCAGCAGTCTTGCATCTGTGGCGTCCTGGAGTGTGTGCTGGAAGGTGAGGGACAGGTTGGAGAGGGCTGAAGATGGGAGTTAGAGAGTTTCAAATGAGCTCAGGAATGAAAGGGAAATTGAGATGAGTGGAGAACTGGGAAAGGAGAATGGAGCCAATGGCTGTATTTGTGTCTCTTTTGAGAATGCTTACTCACATGGTGGCAAGGCACCCCGATTCTCCTGTGTTGGACAAGGCAAATGTATAATACATTCTACCTATCAGACATATTGAGAATTAAACTTGTTCCAAAAATGGTCATCTTAAAAAAAAAAAAAAAAGAAAAAGAAACACATCAAGTTTCATTACATTGAGCTTATATTCTCCAAGTGCCCATTAGGAGGGTTTTAGGATTTCCTTTTAATTAAAATAATGTTTGTCGAGCTTAATATTTTCCTAAAACATTCATTTTAATGTCTTTTCCCGCTGTTACTAGAATCCAAGTAGTGAGGAAGGATAACTGACCACAAAAAAAGGCCAGATGTGCTGAGAACAATATTTTTCAGATTGCCTGGTAACAGGCTAAAGGTGATTCCAAGCCAAAGAGCCTCTGTAAGAATGAATGACAAGACCTGTGTTTCATCAAGTTGCAAAAGTTTTTGTCCTGATTGCCACAAAAGAGGCCAATGGTCGTTTTCACTCTGCTCTCAGCTCTGTTTAGGGGCATAATTTAGAGGTCTGAGATCCAAATAGAAGCCAAGAAGGTTGATTTTCAAACCTGCCTGTAGGGAAGGACTCCTTGTGATAGTAGACAGTGTATTTCTCCAAGAATCTATTCACTGTTGCCTAAAATGGTTCTGTCCTTACACATCCAGAGCCTAACTCAGAATATCAGCTGAGGCTGTGAAGTCACTGGAACCAAAGCTCATGGCGTGTGTTTTCCTGCATCTTGGCCGGACTTGCTAAGTTCAAAAAGTGTTGTGCAGGTCTCAGCTGGAAATCCGAACTACATAACACTGAAAGCCATGTTAGCAGTGAAGGAGGTAGTATATTGTTATGTGTTCTTTGCTGCCTGTTGCACTCCAAGATAACCTTTAAAATATCATGGAAAAGTCAAATATGGGAGCCAGCTCTATCCACATGCTCGAAAGTGAAAAGGTTACAGATCTCTAAACTACTGAAATGTTTTCAAATTGTATTAAGTTGGACTGATATAAAATTAACTACGCTTCTTTCTTCTGTAGTGCCAACCCTACACATTCACTCTCTTAAAATACTGTGTGTAGCCTGCAAAAATAAATTACCCAGAACAGAAATATAATGCAATCCAAATAACTAGTTTTAAAAATAAATTGAACATGAAATAACAAATATGGATGTAGCCAACAGTTAGGGTCCATAATTTACTAGAAAGACACACATGGGTTATATTTATCTTCCACGAGTTTTTAAGATTGATACTCAACAAATTATTTCACTATCTGGGTTGTTTTAGTTTACAAGATTTTTCTTAGCCCTTCTGTCTTCGCTCATACATCAATGTGAAAGTAAAGAAATAAGTATTTCTGCTGTAACATTTTATAGCATTGTTCATAAAAACTTGGAGGAAAGAGGTCCTTCTTTTTTATTCGAACCTTATTCAATGCTGTTGGGTTTAATCCTAATCTTTTATAGATTGATATGATCTGTATCTATTTGCAAATAGGCAGAGGATCTGCCACCTCTGTTTTGATACACCCATGTAGGACAATTTTGGTCTTGACTCTCACTCTGGTCTGCTCTGTGATAAAGAATGTTTTGGCTCTCGCTGTGTTTTTATTAAGATAGTGCACAAGCATTATAAATAAATGAAGCTGTGTCTCTCCCAGCTGTATGAAACAGACCTTAAAATGTGAACAGATTGTAACTGAGACAGAGATCTGGGGTGAACCTGGAGTGTGGTGTGAGCTGCTTTGTTCCTCTTTGACATGTGAACTCTTAAATGCAGCAGCGAAAATTTAGTGCTGTTCTTGTTGATGATTTCAGACCTTGGGTAATGGCAAACAGCAAGAAAAGAGATTACTGCCCTCTTTTGCCAGTCTAAATGAGCCAAAGGAGCTGTGTGTGACAAATGCTCATATTGAAAGTCCATATGTTTGTCCCCAGGGGCTTAAGGAACTGCAGAGTAATGTTTGAACATTTTTAGTAACTTTTCCATATAACATTGACTTTGTTTGATAGTCAATACCCAAGTAGTTGTTTCCTGCATTTTCAATCCGAGCATTACAGAGGACTCAACTACTGGAACAAGGAAGGAATTCTGCACTTAAATGCACTGCTCTGGGGCTGTTCAGCTCTAAAACATTTCTTGCCACCTTCTACCCAGGAAAGAAACCTTAGTGATGCACAATATTGATATCACACAGAGATGAAATCAGAACAGTGAGAGAACTTCCAAAACTTCACAGGGTAAAACTTAGCTTGTAATAAAAAGGTAGAGTTTTCAATGCTTTGTGAGAGTTTACATTTACCTACATGAAGAGGCATGGTGGGACAATCTAGGACCACATTGAGTGGTTTAAGAAATGTAATATTCCTAGTCAAATGTTACTGGAAGTCTTTTGCTGAATGAGAAACTATTGCAAAGGTCTGTTTAAGTGCAGAACTTTCCTCTTTGAAGTGGTGAGAAGCCTAAATGTCTTGAGATTTGGTGTGTACCAAATGGTGCAAATGACTGCAAAGAGGCCAAAGAAAAGATCTGAACATCCCCTCTTTTGGGTCTCCAAAATCTGTAAGTCTGTGTTCAGGATGTCTTGTTCTAAGATCTAACTGAAAACATGAGCGTTACGCTTGGGTAAAGTCTGCTAAGTCTGTAGTGCCATCCATGGTTAATCACTCCAGCCTTTTTCTAGTGTTTTTCCTTAAATGTGTCCATAATAGAAAAATCTAGACCCAAACTCATATCCCTGCTAAAAGTTGTTCACTGAAACAAAGGAGAAGCCATGTTTTTTCACATGGCTTAGAAAATCTGTCTCCACAGTCGAGGCTGCCTTCCGGGGGTGCAAGAACAACTCTAGTATCTATTTTCTAGCCTTTGCTTTCCTGTCCTTTGCTACTTTTCTGTCCCTCCGGCTTGGTGGTGGAGGATTAAGACACCCATTCACTGTAGAGAATGGCATGACAGGCATAAAAAATTTTGTGAAAGTGTTGATTTTGTTGTTACTGAAAATGTCAAAAATGCTCTATGTGCATGAATGATTTTGAAGATTGGGTGTTTTGAAGCATTCGGTTCATTCATTAGAGCCTTCAAGCAGGTGGCAAAGTGCTGTGCATCTCTCTGGGTGCTCTTAAATTACTGACTGTGTAGGTGTGTCAGTCCAGCCATGCAGTGATGGAGATTATGCAGCACTCGTTACATGGAACGGGATGCTGAGTGTGGGTACAGCACCTTCCCCCTCATGGCTTTGCTGTGTTGGCACCTTTTGAGTTAATAATTCCCTCTCAGTGGAGGGGTTTGATGGCCTCTTCAGGGTGGATGATTTTCACTTGTTTGAGAAAATCTGGTACTGTTTGGTCTTTCACTCGTCTCACGTGATTCATCCTGCTGCCAGTAACAGCGTTCCATTTCTCAGTGTTGTCTTGGTACTTTTTGGACATCACATCCAAACAAAACCAAGAATGGCTTTTTTTTTTTTTTTTTTTTTAACAAGGAGTAATTAAAGAGAATGAACAGTAAGAAAAAAAAGGCAAATGGCCTAGTTTGGTCTTCACCACAAAACCCACAGTTCTCTGGGGATATCTAAGTATGTTAAGCAAATATTTCAAATCTATCTCTGTTTCGAATGTGAGTCATTTCAGTTAGACATCTTTCATTACTTGTCCATTGGTCTTAATCAGGTAAACTCCAAAGCCCTGCAACATGTGTTGATTGTTGAATAATTACCCTTCTGGTAAGTTTTCTTGCTCTTACCTTCTTACCCTTAATAGCTAATTTGATCAGTAACAGTGAAGCCTTCCTGCATGGTAAACAAGGTGATCCCTGGGGAAGAAAGAGAGATACTGCCCTTTAGTTAGGGCTGTTTCGAATGTGGATGTCATTGTTGCACAGGCAGGTTTCCTTTGGTGTGAGAGAATGTTCTGCTTTGTTCCAGCAGAATTTACCCCCAGCAAGAAACGTAGGGCTGACCCTGCATATCCCAACCAGTTCCAGTGTCATTCCTGAGGTGTGGAGCCTCATCACAATCAGTGAGACCAACACACGAGATTTATTCTGGCATAAATCAAGAAAAAACTCCTCCAAAGTCAGTTACCCCAGAATGATAGAAGCAAGATATCCAAAAGTGAACCAACTTGATTACTCATATGGAAGGAATTGCCTGATTGCAGCCTTTGCACACTACTGCATCAGCTTCTTCCGTTCCCTTCACGAACATTTAAATGTGAAGATATAAATCAAAAGTTCAGGACAGAAAAAGAGAAAGACAAAAGTTACCTTGATGGATTCCACTTCCATGAGATCCTTCTGGAAACCATTCTGCTTTTATTAGATTTACTCTCTGTAAATTAGGATTACTTTTTTATATGGATTTATTAAATGGCTATGGTGTAGTGCAAGTGGGGTGAACCCTCTGGACTAAGGTGAGGGAGTGTGTGCTCTTTTCATGTGTTATTGGTAAGTTACAGTATGTAGGTTAAAGGCCCCTCGATAGCAGTGAAAGGAGAGATCCACTTCCAGACATGGAAAGTGCTTAAATTTTGTGTGTGCCAGCCAGTGATATTTATATTGTATAGAACAGCCAGTTGTCAGAGGGCCAGATTCTGTTCTCAGTTACAGCAGTGTAAAGCAGACTTTTTCCCCCTTTTTCAGAGGCAATGAATTCGCCTTCACAAGTGCTTGAAGAGTTGAATACAGACTCAGGTTGTCTGTGTTCAGAGGTAACCTCTGATCTCTTATTTTAGTTGCTGTGGGAGATAAAAAAAACGTGAGGTGGTGGTGCTGGTCCTTGTCCGTCATTGTTCCAGCTTCCATATGGTAGGCACATTTCAGAGGTTTTGGTGCAAGTGTGACTTCACTCAGGGCACTGTTGTGCAAGACATTTTTAGCTCTTATTAATGAAGCTGTAAGGTACTTCATGAAGGCAAATGTACAGTGGGTTAGCTGAAACAGAATTTCACATAGATTTAGCATAAGTGCTCTGTCCTTTTGCAGGGAGCAAATGTGTTTTCTGATTTGACAGCCACAAGAGAAGATAATTATTCTTGACAGCACAGGGATAGTGTTCATGTTATTCTAGGAAAACTCCATCTTCACACAAATAGGTATCAGTGTGTGCTACGGTTGGTATTGCTGAGCTTTGCTGAAAGCTTCAAATTTCTTTGTTTTGATAATGTGATAAAATTGGTAAAGTACATATTTAGAAAGCCCTAATGAATTTCAGACTTGTATCATTTAGGGAATGAAAGAAAGTGTTTTATTACAAGTCCAATATAAACCTTAAACATTTTAAGCGACTCTACAATATTCTGGAGGGAAGATACATCTTGACTATATTCCAGGTAACATTGCTGATGGAAATAGAGGAACTATGAATTGGGTATTGTAAGTATGCTTGATTTACCATCTTCTCTTGGTCGTGTGGAAAAGTGTGGAAAGATGATTCGCTAGTGTTTAACAGTGTATTTTGATACTCTTTAAATGTGATTCTTCTACCCCCAATTAAGAATCCAAACTCTCATTATACTTTAGTCTTGCTAAGGTAGGTATTAACCCTGAAGTGAGTTAAATTATGATGGAATGAAGCCAGAATAGGAACGGGATAAAGCCCAGTGAAGCTGTGGACTCCAGAGAATCACAATAATTGATGTCATGATCACAAGCAGGGCAGAGCTAATAATCAGGAAGACCCACTATAAGCTGAAAGGCCTCCAAAGTGACCTTAAAAGCTTTGGTGACTGCCTTGTACAGGCCAGCATTTCTTTACAGGTTCTGTATCTCTTAAGAGTCATTCAGAACAGTCACTCAGTATCAGTGAGTTCAGGTCTTTGAATGTAGATCTGAAATAACAAGGACATATATATTAATTACCATGAAGAAGGCTAATGGCCCATTTTGTATAGTTTAAATGCAAACCAGTTTCTCTTTAAAATCTCTTTCCTGAAAAATCTTACATGGGCTTTTTATAAATGTTTATATAAAACAGCGCTGGCCTACACTTCCTAGGACTTTTCACATGCCTTGCTGTTGTGATGGAGCTGGGTAGGAAAAACCCAGCTGGGGTTTTTCCTTGGAAAACCAATTGGTTTTCCAATTTGAAAGATTCCGACTTCTGAAGAAGTAAAAATCAAATAAATGGTCAAGAAATGTAAGGTATCAGCCAAGCACTTCAAATTTTTCACTGGAAACAGGGAATTCTCTTCTAGAAATGCCACAGTAGTACCTAATGCAACTTGTAACTTGGGTGTCATATGTGCCCACTCATTTCTGTGGCTCTGGATGCTTGCCTGGGCTGCATCTTCATCTGCCATGGTCTTCCCATTACAATGGCTCCATGCAGCATGATGGGGATGCTGTGGAGCCCAGCCAGTGGCGGAGAATGGACTTTTGTGTTGTGAGCCCTTTCACGAATTCTCCAGTTACCAGAGATTTTTTTTACCTTCCCCAGTCACCTCTTTCTTCTCATTTATGCTCACCAAACCCCTGAACGTGATTCTCATCATTTTCAAAGCTTTCATGGACTGTAATTGTAGAGGACCACAGCAGCCCAGGCTCTCCCACTTGCCCTTAGTTTACTACAGGGTTAGAATATGATCAGAGGGATGGAACACCTCTGCCATGGAGACTGGCTGAGAGAGCTGGACTTGTTGAGCCTGGAGAAGAGAAAGCTCTGGGGAGACCTTATTGTGGCCTTTCAATATGTAAAGCAGAGCTTGTAAGAAAAACAGAAAAGCTTTTTACTAGGGATTGTAGTAAGAGGACAAGGGGCGATGGTTTTAAATTGAAGGAAGATACATTTAGTTAGGATATAAGGGAGAAAATTTTTCCTGAAGGGTGGTGAGGCACTGGCACAGTTTGCCCAGAGGAGCTGTGGCTACCCCATCCCTGGAACAGGTTAGATGGGACTTTAAGCAACCTGACCTAGTGGAAGACATGCCTGGCCATGACAGGGGCTATGGACTAGATGATCTTTGAAGGTCCCTTCCAACCTGAACCATTCTATGCTTTGATATTGATATATAGCTGCCCTGGATAATACTACAAATTGCAGTGTTGAAATGGTAAAAGTTGTCTTGTTGGTGGCAGGTCCAGTGTGGATTTCAGTAGAAGCAGGAGCAGACCTGAGAGCAGTGTAGATCAGGTTGTTGGTGATGGGGATGTTTGTAAGTCTATGGCTGCTCTGAGGGATTAATTTCACACAATTGCGGTTCTCTGGAAGTCAGGTACTTAGTTAAGTTACTTTTTTAGGCACCTTGTATAATCACTGAGAAGAGGAGAACTTGTCTTGGAGCTGCATGAACCCATCTTACCTATTTTGGGATGGCTGAATGATGTAGGCATTGTCTGGGTAAAACTCAGGGATAACAAAACTATGGTAAGATGAATTGTGCCCTGTAACACACCTTGATGCATGTGAAAATCAATGATTTGCAGGAAACTGAGCGCAGGCTTTGTCTTTTCTGTCCCTTTGACTGCAGAATTTCTTTTCTTCCTCAGTGTGTGACACTTGTGCCTCCTTGGAGAGTGGACTGACCACAGTGCAGTTCAGCTCACCATCAGTGCCGGGTACAAGGGTGAAGGAGCCACTTCTGGGCTCTGTATGAAAACTACAGAACTATGCTTGCCTTAGTATCTGACACCATTACATTTTGTCTGCGTGAAAAAAATCCGATTTGAGGGAGATCTAGTATTTTGAGAACATGATTTATCTGCAGTAGTGAAAATGGTGATATATATATTTCTGAGTAATATTGCTATAGCTCTAGTCTGTTTTTCTAGTCTGTAAAATGTAGTATTTACCAGAGCAGAATTTATGATCATTAGCATTAACATTTATAATAATGGCTTAGTTGGAAAATACAGTTAAATGTATAAATTAAAACAAAACAACTTCAATTTTTTCACACTGTTGACCTGACAGTAGAAACACATCCCTCTAAAGTCATAATCACAGAGATAATTATCTGCAAAGAAAAACTCGACTTACGTCACTGTTTTCAGAGAGTTCCTCTCCCTGAAAATAAAGGGACTCTGAAACATCCCTCTCCAAAATCTAACACAGGCAAGGCTTTACCCTAAAAATACGAAGAAGGGAAGGAAATTACCTTTTTTGAGGTAGAAATAGCCACAAAACTTAAAATGAGAAATAAAGAACCATAGTTCACAGCTCTAGATTCCTTTGCAGTTAATTTTTTCTTCCTTGTGAAACCTTTCATTTCCACTGCCATGTCATTGATGAGAATTCTGCAAGGAAATCCAAAATGAGTTTACAAAGTAGTAGTCACTGTAGAGAGTTCTTAGTCAATGGCTTATCTTTTTTTATTTGACTTGTTTTTTTGACAGTGAATGGTGGCTACAATCATTGCAATTTGATCTCCGAGAAGAAGACCATGATGGACATGGAGATGACGAGTAGTTCAGTGCCTGTCTGCAGGCAAGGGCTGTTCATCCACACAGGGAACTCCCTCATGCGAGAGCACCCCCTGTCCCGGGAGAGGCTGCTGCACGTGGGTCAGCTCAACCTGGCGCACTCGGATGTGAGGTACCAAAGCTGCACCTTTTATCACTTCATGCACTTTGTTCTTCTGGAGAGTTGCTTTGTTGGAACTGTTTCCCAGTAGTGTCTGTGGGTGCTACATTATGGCTTCCCCTTCGTTTTGGAAGTCCTTCAGTGCCAGGAGGAGTCACTGTGTGTGCAGCCACAGCCCTTGAACTGAAGTTTAAATACAGCTTCTCTGTGGGGGCTCTTCCAGTCTGCTCAGAAGTAGATGAGAGCTTTGCTCTCAGGGGGTTCAGTAGGGTCGGACTTGCCTCCTCTGTACCTCCACCCCAATGCCATGGTGTTTCCAAATTGTAGCCTGGAGGGCAGGGATGATGCTCGGTCCCAACCCAGTGTCTCCCATATGACAATTTGGCATGCCACCATCAAACATACAGGAAGCCAATGCCACTTTTATTTCTACGGCATTTCCTTTAATGAAGTATTTTCAGTGTTCCCATACAGCCACATCCTTGGTATTTTTGCTTTTAAGGCTGTAATGTGAAAATTTGGTCTCTGGTTTTGATATATACACTGTAGTTGGATATACTATGAACAGAATCTCTATTTAAACATTTGCTATAAATTAATTATATGAAAACACAGAACTCCATTATTTTTTTGTTGTTGTTACAAATTTAACATTACCAGATTTTAAACAAGTACCCTAAACAGACATCCATTGTGAATAGATGCCTGCTACAAATTAAAATCTGTCCATCTATTTTAATTATGCTGCTTTTTGGCAGGGGATATAATACAGAATAATCTTGACCTTTTTGAAGAGCTGTAGAAAAGAAAAACCTCAAGTTGCAGCCTTTATCTTAGGTACTTGGAATAATTGGCACTATGTGCATGGAACTATCAAGCCCAAATTTCCATAGCCACAGCAAAAGGAAAGATGGCTTGGTCTTGAAAATCCGACTGTTTCTGATTTTATTATACATATTTATGTCTTGTTTCCCCTTTTCCATTTACTAATGGGGTAAGAACATCTGTGTTTTCAGGGGAAGGAGGCACGGTAACATGGCAAGCAAGTGGAAAGAGTTTTTTGTATGTTTGTTTGTTTGTTTAAAAAGGACAAATAATATCCATGCCACATAACAAAATATTCCAGTATTGCTACAAAGATTTGTAGGTGCATTTGCAGCTGGATGTAAATCTGCTCTCTCATGGCTTCTTTATGGCTCAATGTGGGACTGGCAATTATCAATCTTTTTTTTATTCTGTCAGTGGGGACAATTATGAAACAAAGATAATTACAGCAGGAGCAAACAAAAGGAGGAAGAGAGTGCTCTGCTTAGATCTTTCTCAACCTTTTTGTAAAATTTACAATGAGGAAATGACAGATACCTGCATACCTGGCATCACAGTACCCACCTCAGAAATATGAACCCCTTACAGCCCCTATTTGGAAGAGGGTTCCCAGAGCAACATAAAGGATTGTCTGCTGCATAACATGAGAAAGCAGCGGGTTATAGGCTTGATTCCGTCCCCTTTGCCTTGTTGCATGGTCTAAAGCCTTGAGGCTCTGCTGCTTCTAAGTTTGGAAATGTATGGAGAGTATCTTGAAGGACTCTTCCACTCCATTACATGCTCTTGCCTGTGTGTCCAGCTGGCTAATACTGCTTTTATCAGCATGGGATTTGCAAGGTGAAGCCAATGCCCAGCCCTGCTCTGTGGACCTCCTAGACACAGTGTCTCATTATGTCGGTGTGCTGCTCAGGAGACACATGGTTCAGAGCCAGAACTTTGGTATTTGAAAGAAGCATTTGGGATGATTTCTGTTCATGGTGTTTATGACACTAAAGGTTCTTTACAAACAAGTAACAGAAAAGACAGTCCTTCCCTGAAGATCTGAAAACAGGAGAGCATAACTGAGGTGGGGGTAAATGCCCAGCAGTGAAATCAGTGGGAGCCACGAGTGTTCTGCACCCGCACTGCACCAGATCTCAGCTTCATTAGATTTCATCTGATTTCATTGGAAAATAGAGGAGTAGGGCTGGAATTGTCAGATATTGGAGCACACAGAAGTCAGGGCAAAATCTCTTTGGTTGTTCTGCCCAGTTCTAATGACCAGCACAGAAATAAAGGGACATACAAATTCAAACAATCTCTCTGGGTTGAGCTTTGAAGCACTTTGTGTTTCTAGGATATGGAATGTCAGGGAAAAACCAAACAAACCAGAGAGCACCTCCCCTAGCAATCAAAAATCTCCCTCAGGATTTGGGATTGTGATTGTCTTTTGTCCCCTAAATGCACTGAAACTTGTTATCCCCTTCAGCTTCTCCCTGAATTGCTTTCTCTTGAAAACTGTATTCTAGGGATGACTGTCATAGTCCAAGAATCGTGATCTCTTCTTCGTGGCCCCTTTTCCCCACTCAGTTAATAACTTCTAAGTTGTGCAGCCTAATTGCTGGTACATTCTATCTGTGAATGCAATGTGTGTGGGACTGGAAAAGTCCCAATACCTTCCTCACCACAACTAGAGTCAGCACACAGCTAATGTTGGCCCTTTGTCAAATAATCCATTATCAGACACGGCAAACCCTCCCACACTGTGCTCAGCGCTCAGCATGTAAAACCCAGGGAAGACATCAGAGCGCTCGGATAGTGTTGCACGGAGTTCCTGGATGTGCAGCAGAACAATCCCTTCCAGCTTCTTAAACCTGTCAGTTATCACCGAGCGCACATTTACAGTGGCAATGGAAGGCATGTATGTTTTGTAAATAATCCGGAGATCTCAGATACAGTCATCTTTTCCTCTGAGGGCAGTTGGGAACTGCAGCGCTTCTGGCATGGTGCTACTGGCCTCGTGCTCTGGCTCCAATTACCACGTAAGGGAGTCTCTTTGGAAACATTGCCTTAGTATCCTCTGAGAGGCTGCCGTTACTCTTCAAAGGCCTTACACTCAGCTTTCATGTGCTTAAGCAGCAGTTCTGTTCCCTCAGACTGTCCATACCAGGTGCATGAAGAGAGGCTCCCCATGAAGAGAGGCTTGTGGGGTGTATTCTCCTGCTGACTCCACTCCCTTCCAGGATAGCCCATCTGGAAGCCCCCCAGAGCTGCTTGTGCTGATCCGTGTGTCCATATGGTGCTCCCTACACTGTCCTGCTTTACTTTGTCCCCTTATCTTGGCTGTTTATCTCATAGACATTTATATTTGGCTGCTGTCCAGAGATCGTGAAATCCATAGGGCCAGCACAGCCTGTGGGTACCAGGCCTGGAATCTGATCCCTAGCTGTGACAGCAAGATGCCATCGCAGGAGCAAATAGTCAATGGGTAAAAGAGGACCCACCCAGCAAGTTGGATGCCAGACACCTTATGTTGCCTCTGCATTAGTTTTCTTTCTGTGCACCTTCTCCCTCCAACCCTTTCAGGACTGGAAGGAACAAGCAGCACTTTCCTTAGAATAGAGATGGCAAAATTCTGCTAGGAATACAGGAACTTTGCATTAATGCAACCTCAACATTAAGTAGCCTGACACTCAAAACATCAGGAGATTGAAGAAATGTCAGATTCTCCCAGCAGAGCTAACTAACATGCGATATATATTGTGTATAAATATACAGTGCTACAGAGAAAGCTGCAGTCCCTGGAAGGGACTTGCTTCTGATCTGTACAAGCAGCCTGTGCTTATAATTTTGTAGGCAGAGCATGGATAAGACATGGCTGTGGCAATGGGAAGCATGAATTCAGTGCCATCATTGCTTTTGAAATAAGGTATTCCAGCTTGCCTTTTGTTAAAAACTCCTCTCTTTTGTGTCTCATATTCTACATGGCAGCATCACAGCAATACAGTCCTGACTCTACTGAGTGAATTCCTGTGCTGGAAATGCAGATGGATGTTCCTGAGAGTTTTGGGAAGCTAGTATTTTTCAGGATAGGGATGTTTGTATCCATCCTGCAGGTACTCTGCACTGACTCCAGCTTAGTCAAAAGCCAAACTCCTCATGTGGATTTCTGGCAAGATGGGAGCTTTACATAAAGCTTAATAATATGACACCAATTATCACAGGCTGAAATGTAAGGCTTGGGTTAGCTTTATATGATGTAGGAAATGTGTTGTGTTTACTTTAGCCTGAGGCTTTGGGACCACTAAACTATGATACAAACTGAATTATTTAGAAGAGGTTTTGTACAGCAGAAACTAAGTAATAGGAAATACTGTGCCTGGCATGGCATGTGTAAAGCCTCTCTCAGAATGAGTTTAAAACACCATGCTTTTTACTGAGCAAGCAGAGCAGGGTTTCCCAAACATGTGGCATAAAAGTATACTTATGCCACATATTTTACAGGCATATGGTTCTGTAAATGTTAAAAAATAATGTATGAATACTGTTGGGCTGGGTTTTTTTTTAATATAAATTTACCATCTGCAAAAACAGGTGCTTTAAGTTTACCCTGAGACCAACTGTGCAAACCTAAAGGGAGAAATTATAAGTAATGGTTTACGGAAACCTCTAAAATGTTTAAATATACTGTTTTGAAATTTCTGGTGGCAAATGCAAGATCTGATTGTTCTATATCAGTGAATGGTGGAGAATTTCACTTCTCTCATGATCTTAAAGGGTTTTTTTAATATCAAGCCCTATTGCCTGCAAACTGTTGGAGCTTAGAAACCTGTCACTAGTGAATGCAGTGTTGCCAGTTGTGTGCCTCGTTTTGACAACTTTAATTTCATGGGAAGGAAGTATTTTTGAAGCTTTATATTGTTGTTATGTTTTTTTCTAATTGCTCATTCTTTGAGAGCTGTTACCAGGGAAGTTGTAGAAGTTGTCCCAGCTTCCCATTTTAATGTTAGTGGTGGATAATAGTGATAAAATCATCTGAAGTATAAAATAAATGCAGTTTATTCAGCAACTTCACAGTTTAGTGTATGCTTATACCCAAAATACCTTATGCATATGTGTTTCATGCTTTAAAATGTGTCAGATCTGCCTTAGCTGTGGTGTCACCCACCAGTTGCCAAATGGTTGGGTTTTCTCCAGCTTTTGTGGTGCTAGCATCAAAAAAGCATGAAATTAATTTGAGTGGAACGTGTCAGCCTGAGAGCCATGGGGCACATCTCTGGAGGGTTTATTAGCTCAGGTACAGCTTTCCTGCACACAGATGTACTGTTTCCTCTTCTGGGTCTGGCACATCGCTGCACACTGAAGCCGTAGGTTAAACCCTCCCGTGCTTCAGGGATATGTAAGGAACACCCTCTGGTCCTAAGAAAAATCACACAGTTGGATCATCCACAGTAAATGTTTATAGCTGAGATAAAATGTTTTATTTTAAGCCATAAACCAGTTGCTAACTGCTTGGAAGAAAATGTTAGGAGGAGCTGTTTCCTAATGCAGTGGTTTTTTTGAAAAGTCTATGTGGCACTTCTCAAGAGTTTGCTTCCTGAATGAATGGATTCAGCACACATCAGGAAAGATGAAAAATCACTTTTGCAGAACAATCTTACTTTGATTTACAGACCCATGCACACTTTATTATGAAAAATAGAAATGGGAGTGCACAGGCTGCCAATTTAAATCTACCAGCTGTGAACTTTGTATTTTGTGGATGTAAATACTCAGCTGATATCTCATTGATTCTGAACCGCTGGCTGAAATGGACCAGTTCTTTCTTTGTATTCCTTTTCTCCCCACTGATTTTGCTCCTGTTTTAGTCTAGTGAAGGAAAGCCTGTCTCGGACATGTAAGCGTAGCTCAGCCAGTCTTTTTTGATTCGTGTGAACAAGAATGCCAAGGCATTTTCCCAGTGTGCTCTGAGGAAAATGCTGATATTTGAATAATTCAAAAATGCCCAAAGCTCTCAAACTTCATTCTCAGCTATTGTTTTGCATGATCTATTATGCATTGAAAGCCTAGATTGTTATTGATTAACTGCCTGTAGCAGTGGAGGGGAGATTGTCTGTTCCGTGTGTAACCCCTTGCATAAAATTAATCCCATGTAAAATGATGCTGCCTTTACACAGGTTGTAGGGGAAGCATTGCAGATTTTTTTTTTGGTGTAATTGCTGCATTAGACAGGCAACATTCAGCAGAGAGCAAGCACTTCCATTCTCCAGGGCTTAACAAGTGTTGTGTCTTGTACAAAAATCATAAATCCTGTGGTAGTTAGCGATGCTTAATGAAAACTTTATTACAGGTCCCCCAGGTTTCAAGACTCAGTAGATTCTGCTGCTCCATGCCTGAATGGAAGTCACCCAGCTCAGCACATTAAACAAGAATGCCCGAGTGATTATAAGGTTCTGTCTGAGGCTTCCACACATAGGAGGATTACGGAGGGGATGGAGCTGAGAGCCTCCGGTAGTCTGCATCCTGAACTAGACCTAATGAATAATAGCTTTACAAATTCACTTTCATCGTACTTGTTTAATAATGAACACAGCTCCTCCCTGGGTCCTTTGTCACTTGGCACCCCTCAGCACTCAGCCAGGCTACAAACAAGCAACCTGAAGAAGAGATGCATCTCTGTTGTGCCGTCTTCAGCCGAAGGAATTGATATTACCGCGATCATCCGCACATCACAGACGTCACTGGTCACCTGTGTGAATGGGCTGCGAACTAATGCAGC
Organism: Pachyramphus minor; assembly: GCA_013397135.1. Classification (NCBI taxonomy): domain Eukaryota; kingdom Metazoa; phylum Chordata; class Aves; order Passeriformes; family Tyrannidae; genus Pachyramphus; species Pachyramphus minor. Next base: position 664,687 of record VYXB01009846.1, on the reverse strand, counting down.
TGGCATTTCCTCTCATCCTGTGGAGATCAGTCATCACAGTGCTCAAAAATCCTCTCAGCCCCAATCTTGCTCTCAGCCTGGAAACCCTTGCAGTATTCCCTCACCTCCAGCATGTCTTGTACCTCTTTCTGCTGACTGTGACAGAGGTGTCTGTGAGCAGATACAAATGCAGCAAGTGGAGGAGAATGGAAGCCTCAGCCTTATGATGAATGGTTCTGGCATTGCTCACCAGAACACCTCCCACAGCACCCAGAAGGTGAGTTTCTTAAAACAAGAACCAGCTGACGATTATTCCTCCAGTGCTGATCTTTTTCGCCATCACCAGGGGCTGCCTCCCCCTTACCACCTACACCAGCAGCTAAGCCAGACTCAAGGGACTCTGCCTCACTTAAACACCTCCATGTCTCCGAAGTCCCTGCAGCCCAGTGACGGGGATGAACAGGACCTGAGCAGTGGCAAACAGGTCTGTCAGTGGATCGACTGCAGTGCCACTTACGACCAACAAGACGAACTGGTCAGACACATAGAAAAGACTCACATTGACCAGCGGAAAGGAGAGGACTTCACTTGCTTCTGGACAGGCTGTGTCCGCCGCTATAAACCCTTCAATGCTCGTTACAAACTGCTGATTCATATGAGGGTTCATTCTGGAGAAAAACCAAACAAGTGCATGGTAAGTCTGGATTATATTTGTTTGAATAGAAACGTAACTGCTCTGCTCTCATTCTTGTTCTCTCTTCGATCTTATTCCAGTATAATTGTTGTGCTTTCCTGTAACTTAGTCTGCAGCAGGCTAAAGGGGAGTTGGAGAAAACCTTAATCTAGAAGGAAATGATTGAGTAAGAAATACTGTAGTTCTTGGAAAAGGGATTCAGTTTCCTTATATGAGAGCTTAAGTTTTAATACAGTGCTTTGTTTTTTTAATATTCATTAAAGCACTAATAAAGTGATGATCAAAGCACACAGCCGTCATTTAACGTAAAACAAAGTCACTGAGCCTCGGGTGACATTTTTAATCAAGAAGCATAAAACACATCTAATGAAATTCTTTTCATTCCTTCAGCTGAACAATAACCCATAGAGTTGTGAGTGCACAAGTTTCAAATGGTAATTTAGGGAAAAAAAAAAGAAACTTGTTAAAGGATTTTGAACAGTTAGAAAAATAAAAAGAATATATTTAATTACATTTTCAAAGGTTGTTAGGGGCTTTTTTAATTTGCAAAACAGAGCTTTAAAAATAAGTAAAAACCATTGTTCTCTTCTGATCAAGAAGATGTAAACAACAGCAGTGTTCCAAAAAGAGGATCTTGGGAATAACACCATCTCTGCATCTGCCCACCATGATGACAATATGGCCAAACTAAAATAAAAGTTAATGACTTCCATTAAGCTTTCCACATGTTTGAAACAACAATGATATAAGACCCTGACTGAAACAGATGAAGCAGAACAAGTTTGACATAAGCTTCCAAATTGGGCCATGAAATTTGGAAAGTCTTATTTGTAACACCCACATGCGTGCGCGCGCACACACACACACACGAATATGTACAAACAAAGGGAACGATTATGGCAGCAGGTTGTTGTTCCTGATAGGCAGAATTTTCGGCTATATGTCTATTTTATTGTTTTGATCAGAACATGAAAGAATGGAAAATGCGTGTAAGAAAGTTAGATCATGACAAACTTTTCCATGGCAAGCTGTAGCTTTCTATGGAGGAATAGGAAAGAATGTTTATAGAAAAAGCTTACTTCTTTTTGATTTGTTCAAGAAAAAAACTTGCAGGCCTGCAACAGTTATGGAAGGGAGAAGGAAGAAAACAACAGAGTTCAAATATTCAAAATGTTTTGCAGAGAAAAAATTTGTCTGTAAATGATCATCCTGATTATCTCTTTATTTCCATTGGATAAATGAAAAACGTTATCCTAATGTTTGCACTGTTTGAGTGGGCATTCCTAAAATAATACTGGAAAGAGTGCACATACTTAGAGAATACCACAAAGTTGTCCAAGATAAAATAGAAACACTCTAAGATTTCCCTGTTTCTTTTTCCTTCGAGAGAAAGAACCAACTTGTTTGTTTCCAGAAGTAGCTCGCTCACATTTTGTAAATGTAGGAATGAATTTTAACTTCCCACGCATAGCTTTTATTAAGTGATAAATCATCAAAGGATAATACAAGTTGCTTCTTTCTAAATAAAAAAGTATAGGTAAGTAAGCTGTGAAAGCATACTTAAACATTTTCTTTTAGTCTACTTTGGGGTTTTTTTTTTGATCTGGAGCGAGATCAGTCCTCCTACTTTTATCTCACACTTTTAAGAAGAAATACTTAAAATGTGAAGTGCTGATCAGCTTTCCTATGATGGTGAAAGATTTAGTAGACTCTGTGGGTGTGGGAACTTTTCTCTTTTCCTGCAAAATGCGTATTTGACAGGTATTGTATAGCAGATTTCTAATGTTACATTCCCATTCCTACAGAAGACTCAGTAAATCAGACACATTAAATCATGTAATATCTTAGCAGATGCTAAAAATTTCCTACTTTCCATTATTTTCATCTGCTTTAAAGTACCAGCTTTTGATAACATCTCAAGGTTTAACATTGTGAATAGGTTGGAAAAACCTTTGCATCTGATGTTGCAGACAGCCTTTATGGCATATGTATTTAGCCTTGGCATGTAAGTGTATAAAGATCTGTTTTATTGGAGCAGATGCTGTAGTTGTTCCCATACATGGAATGGCCCAATCACAAGTAGGAGCTTTCCATTGGCTCAACTTGGAGTTAACTCTCCTATTCCCACAATAAGAGCCTTCCACTGTCAGCAGAAGTATCATATATTAAATGTTACAGTCTGAAATCTTACGTGGAGTAAAGCAGATCCAGCAGAGCACATGAAAAACATGTCTTCTTTGCAAATTCAGTTTTCTATGCTGGAAAGACCTTGATCTAGCAGGGGCAAGATCCAAAGCTGCAGCATGGCTCCCTAAAGTTATTAATATCAAGTGGGGATTATTTGCCCAGCAAATTCCATTCTGCTTTAAACAAGGGTTGCCGTGCAGTGTTGCATTGTGCAGTGGTGTCATGTCATTTTAAATGATGGCTTTTCTTTTGATGTGGTAATAATTGTGCTGTTATTCCTGCAAATTAAGAAGGCAATTCATTGTTTGTCTATAGAGGTCTGAGATTTTGTTTCCTTTTTGCTGTAGCTCTGTTAAAGTAACTTCACATCTCTTGGTATTTGTAGTGGAGATTTTCTTTTGCTGTTCACAATTACCCATTGTACTTTCTTTTTAAGCCCTTGGTTTTGTTCCTCTTGTAAGATTACTGCTTGACTAGGTATTGAACTGCTCAGGAGAAGCTAACAGCGAGCAGCACCCCGCCCTCATACATAAAAGTACTTCCCCATGTAAAATTATTAATTTCTTATGACAGGCTTTGCTACTATGTACTGTAATAGACAAAGGAATTTTGGAATTCAGGCTACTTGAGAACAGGAAATACATGAGACATTTTGATTGAAAAGTAAATGGTTCACTAAAACTGCAGTTAATCCTTTTATTATCTTTCCAACAGCAGTCTCCACAATACTTTCATGAGGTAAGCTTCCTTCAGTCCAACTGTAACACTCTCATCGTTGCAGCTGGTTTGAATTTAGTGAGCCTGCTTCTTTCTCTGCTGCAGACAGTCGGCAGGCAAAACAGGGTCTGGTGCAGAGCACTGCCGATGTTTTGGGTCCATATTCTGCTCACTGTGTTTCATTGCCAAAACCGGTACTATGAGTATTCTGGTTTCATATTCTGTTAAATATTCTAATTAAGCAGTGCCTTCTCGTCATTGTGTCCTTTAGTTTGGTTTTTCCTTGGGCTCTGCAAGTAGTCTAAAGGAAACTACCTAATCTCTTTGCAATATCCTGTTATGTTTCATACTTAACTCATGTTATTTTAGTTTTATTAAATTTGGGGTTCATCTGCATTATAATCAAAAATATATCCAACAAAAATAATGATGCAATGCCTTTAAGACTTTAACTTCTGAAGATTAATTTCATGCTTTTTTAGATTTGATGTCCCAGACAATTGGAATTTTGATTGTCTGAGACAGCAAAAATTAGCAAGCTTAAATGGTTTTTATTTAAAAAAAAAAGAAAATAAAAGAAAAAGTTTCTCATAGCTGCATCTTTTGCCGCCTGTCAGTTCTTTGAGTACTTTGGTGAGTAGAACTGTGCTGATCTCCAGATATTGCATCCTTGGTTTAAGCCTCCGCTTGCAGATGTAAATATAGAGCTGCTCATTTAGTTGTCTAGAGTTGTTTGATTTGGACAAATCTTTTCTTGGCTTATTAGTTGACCCTCTTACACTCTTGTGGTTCCATAAAGAGTAGAAAATCATGTTCCCATCACTGTGTGTGTATGTGCTCAGGGGCCTCCATAGAGAGGATCAAGGTAAACGTATTTATCTTTACATAATTTCTACATATGCAATTAGTATTTATAGAAATTGGAATCCTAATGTATGTGATATCCATGAAAGGAGCTAGACAGGGATAATATTTATTGTTAATGGCTCTACTTCATGTATCTCAAGGAAAGTGCCTCCTGTATATGTTCTAGACCTGTCTGTCACATTATGTGTTTGTCTGGATGGTTAAGGCTTCAAAGCAGAATCTGTTTTTTTCATGTATATATGCAAAATACTTAGTTTGGGAGAAGTCTCAATGGATTGATTTGGGTGCTCTGTTGTACACAGTGAAATTCAGCACCTGTGCTGTTTGTAGTCAGTTCTTTTGAATCCCTAAGGGTGAGACACTATAGGTACTGCATTAAACATGGGAAAATTGAGACAGAGGAGATAAGTAACTTGCCTAAAGGCATCTTGAGGCAATTTCAGCATTCCAGTGCAGATCTTGTGTTCAAATCACTACATCACACAAATTAAATTTGCAATTTACCTGTGAAACAGATTTTTGTACAGATTACACAAAGGACAGTGCTGGGGCTGAACTGCCTGTTATTTTTACTGCACATCTCTAATGCAGGTGGTTGGACCTGTCATGGACGTGGGAAAGCTTTCATCAGAAGGCTCAGCTGCATCCGTAACACTTCATGGGCAGCAACCTGGTTATTGGCAGTACAGGAGGAAGGGGCCTGTAGAGAAGATTAGTATTATTGCTTCTGTTCCTAAGGAAACCAGCACGGAATCTGTGTTCTCAGTAGATAGTGAGTATGATGCTGTCTGTGATCCGTGGGGAGTGTGTGTCTGGCAATGCATGGTGAGAAATGAGATCTCTACAGGCTACAGCCACAGATGAATCTGGGGGACAGCCCTGTCCTATTTTCTGTGAGGAAAATAGGTCTGCATGAACCAGCTTACACGCTTTTGAGTTACTTCACGTAAACAATGAGTTTCCATGCCTGACTCAAGGGAATGTTGTGGAAGTCTGGAAAGTATTTTCAGCTTTCAGAATGGAGGGTGTCATGCACTGATGCCAAAGGAGTGCTTTAAAAAAACAACAATAATATTAGGCTCACTTTCTTTCCTTTGAAGTCAATAGTAGGAAACATCCATTCTATCAAAGCTGCCTCACCAGAGATCTCTCTTTTTATTAGGTCTCTGATGGCATTTCCCGATACTGTCAAGGAACTGCAGCATTAAAAACACTCTGATTAGAGGAGTAGACAGCAGGTCATTGGTTTTGTGGAAGTACAATGTTTGTTTGTTTACAAAGCCCGCAGCAGATTCCAGGACAGTACAAATGGGTTTAAGCCTGCCCCAGCACTGGGGGGCAGGCTGGCAACAGGCTTTAGGCCTGGTTCCATGTCAGCCCAACCACCTGGTGAATTTGAACTCTTGTCTGTCCACGGAGAACTCCACACTGGCAGATCTTGCAGAGCAGAAGTAGTAGAAATTATTGGGCCCAGATTCTGTTGTGAGTGGGATTGTCCCATGTTTCAGTGCAGTTGGACAGAAATGCAAATGGCAAGTACAGCACAATGGTCCAACACACTGCAGGGCTTGGGACCTGCCTTCTGGAGCTGAGCTGCAGAGGGGGGAGCTGCCAGGGTTTTCCCTGAGGGATTATCAACCTCCCAGTTCAGTCCTGGGATTGCTGACCCTTCAGCACATTCTGTGAGGTGCATCTGCTTTATCAGTTTAATAGAAAAATGGTGTAGGATGCTGGCCCAGATGAAACTGTGCTCTGACCAAGCTGGGCTGGCTGCCTTTTTTGTTACTGTCCAGCAGTTTGATATGAATTAGGTGTGGCTGGCAGGCTTTCAGGTTTCTTTGTTTGTGTAAATCTAAATAAATTAAAATCAAGTAAATTCGAATTGCTGCTGCCAGCACCCAGAATGGTTTTCAAGTTCAGTTTTGTGCCTTAAAAATGTTATGCAGGACACTGAAGAGAGCTGATAAATGGAATATGGTAGTTAGAGGTATAGCATGAATATTCCATGGAGGGGGCTTTCAAATACATCCTTTCTTTATCATACAAGAATATTTAATTCCACAAGATTTTATTTCATTTGACTCGATAAATTAATAAGTAATGTGGGAGATGTGGTTAAACCATACTATTCCTGAAGATTCCCTGATATATTTATACAGATCTGGTGACACTGTGTAGGTATTGCTGTTCATTCAGTCTTTTAAATAAGAAAAAACCTGAGATATTAACAATAATATCACCACAACACAGTGAGCACTCACCCTGTGAAACTCCCTGCCATAGGATATAATGTAATTAATTGCCACTATTATGGTTCTCACAGTGTTGGATAATTTCCACTAACAATACATGGTATCTACTGAAGGTAAGGTGATAGGACTGAGCTGGCAGTGGTTTAGGGAACAGATAGCTTTGTGACAAAAGGATGGATATTCATTCCCATGCGTTGTGTTAGAAATTTTACAAGCTATTGCACCGGTTTTTTCAAACCACTAGTGTAACAGTAGAGCTTTGAGAAGAAAACTGTTAGTGAAGGGGGGTCACTTTCAGTTTGGAAAACAGAATGATGGAGGGATGGTAAACAGGACTGGAGGAATTTATTACTATTAGCATTTTCTAAACAGTGTACTACTTTCCATTTCAAAATGGAAAAGTGTTAAAAAGACACTTTTTTTGTTCTTTAAAAGCTTTCCTCATTTGATTTATTTTGTGTTTTTATTTTGTTAGAGCAGTCCCCCAAACAATTATATTTCAGCTCATCCTGGGCTGATTTATCTTCTCTTCATTCTTCAGTATTTCCATTTGGCTACTGAAATACATATTTTTTTACCACATTTTCAACTGTGACCTGATTTGAATACAAGGAAAATGATCCATTTTCCCACAAAGCCGCAGATACTTGTCAGAATCCTAAACATTGAGCTTTTGAAAAATACCTGGCAGTGGTCTGATTGACAGAGAACTTCATAAAGGGAGGGAACACTTCTGTATTAGAAACGGGGACTGTGCTGCTTGGCCCCATTGTGGGACACAGAAGAGGTAGTTGTACCAGAACTCCTCCAAGCCAAGCAAAGTCATTCATGTTCTTTGTCAAACAATATAGGCTGAAGTATGCCCAGCTTCAAAAAGTGAAATTTATTAGTTGTGACCTACAGTGTCTGGCTGCCAGACAAAGTTCTAGGCATGTCTCCCAGGTCTTTTTTTGGAAAATTTCTTATAGTCTCCTTTCCCTTCGCTTTGCCCAGTTTGCACACAAAAACATCTCGATACTATGTTTTTGTCTTTATTCTCTTATACCACAGAACTCAACAAGTTTCTTTCTTGTTTTAAGACACTCAGAATTATTTCCAGCTCTGCTGTGGCCTGGCTCTGGATGAATCTCCACATGTAGATTTATTCAAACCTCAGTCTCAGCACAGACCTCTAAACCTCTCATGGGGCATCACCTTTTGAAGATATCTTGCAAACAGCCTCCTAACTCCCAATTTATTCCAGCTGCACCACAAGATCACTTTCTCATCCATGCAGATCAATGGATTTTATCAAATAATCACATCTGAAGAGCAAAAAGGGAAAGGCTTTACATCCTCAAAGCACTGGGTTTGCAGTAACTGTTCAGGATTTCTGCAGCTCACCATTTCCCGTGTACCAAAAGTGTGACAAGGTTTCTTCCTCACTCTGCCTCCTGTCTGGGAGCGAATCATCCATCGGTTTCACAGTGTGGATCTGCACAGTGGTAAAGATCAAGTGATACACCCTCAACCAGTCAGATGCATTCTCCACTTTAGTCATAAGTTTTACAGAGCAGGAAATACAATTGTGAACTATCTGCTTCCTGTAGGAAACATTCCTGTAGGAATGTCTTAATACACCTCAAGAGTATCTCAAAGATGTGTCCAGCAGTTCTGCAGGGTCCAGCATCATTTTGAGAGGGTGAGGTGTCTCTGGAAGATCTGGGAAAGCAGGTTGTATTCAGTGATTTGAAAGCACTTTGCAGTTATCTAATATCTAGGAGCAGTGAGAGAAGGTTTTTTTCCCTCTAATATTTCATTTTAAAAAAATTTGCTTCTGAATGTTATTAATCTTGTCATTGGACTTGATGATCCTTTTGGGTCCCTTCCAACTCAGAATATTCTGTGATTCTGAGATTTAGAGGGTGGAAAATTTGTAAGTTGTAAAATTTTAAACAAAGTATTTGTGATTGTGTTCTTGAGGTTAAGTGCTCGGCTCTAATTTATTTCTTTGGAGTGTTCTGTGGGGATTATTAAAAATGGTATGGAATTGTTCGGAACTCTCAGTGATTTAGTCTCTCTGAACAGTGATTAACTTCAAGAAGGAAAAATAGTTTGTATCACCTGGCAGAAGGCTTGGTCAAATTAAAAAGCAGTAAAATTAAGTATTGTTTAAAAACTGCGCCAACGATATTCTTATTAATGTTGCTTATTAGGCCCATACGTTTTAATACACTGTATTAGTGAAACCTATGTCATTTAATAAAAATGTTAATCTGTGTTTGTGGGCAGCACAGAGGCTGTATAGTGTACTCTCAGGGGAGAAAAAGGAATTTAGGGCACATTAAAAACTTTATACAGTATTTTATGCAGTTGGATCCAGTGCTCAGTGTGATGCATTTGTTTGTTACTTTGGGGCAAACCAGCAACAGTTGGCCTTTTGACATGGGGTGAGAAATGAAAAGCACGGGGTGTTTATCTCAGGCTGCACTGAAGGCCAGATTCTGAAACCTTCACTTGCTCATTCAGCAAGTGGGCCTAGTAAAAAAATAATGTGCTGTTTAAGCTAAATACATCAAAATGTAGCCTTGTGGCATGAGACAGCTGACATTGAGCAAGATTGACAAAAGCAGGCCTGGTTTGGGGTACCTTTGGTTTGGAGGTGCCCCGCTCTAATTGGGCACCTCTGAAGTTGAAGTTCTCTGCCTCTCGAACCAGACACTGTGGAACTGAGTTACTGAAACTTTGTGCACACTTCTGGAAATTTTGACCTTGAATCTCCTTTCCCTTACAAGTGCAGTGATATAAATTTCTCTGGAGAACAGGGAGGGTGAATAATCACAGTAAGGTGCTGAAGCCAATAATATAACGCATCCATAATGCTATTTTGCATCTTTAATCATTCCCTCTGCTGAGAATCACAAAGCTCTTTCAAGCTTTTGCCTGCCTACAGCATGTCCTGTGTGATGAAGACTCTTATGCCCAAGTTCTAGATGCAGTTGAACTAAGTCACATTACTCTGCTACTTTCTGTCCCTGTTTAAACTGGTGTGGTTGTAAAGAACCCCTGAGTTTTAACCAGGGAATATGAGCCCAGAGTGCATCAGCCAATAAGTGCCAGAAGTCACACACTGAGTGCCTGGCAGAAAAGTCAAGAAAAAGACCTCTTCCTTCCGAAAGTGTTTTTCTCTTCCACCTGTTTGGTAAAGTCAGTGTGAGGTTGTGCACCTTTGCTGACCAGAAAGTCTCTTCTACTTCAGAGCATTATTCACATGAGTAAGGGTATGCAAGACAGCAATTTTATTTAGCTGTACTGTGGCTTTCGAAGAAAATGTTGCTGGTACAGGGAATTCAGTGCCCTGTATTCTCTCTCAAGGACACCTGTATTTTCTGTATTTGGGTAAGTCAGAAGTGGCTCCATTTCAAATAGCTGTGTATTTACATCACAGACATTTGTCGGTGTCTGACTTTTCTATTTACATCCCTGGGCTGATTGTGGAGTCAAGGAACAATAGAAGTTTTATTTCAAAGTCTGCTTTAGTTGTCTATAACTGTGTCTTCCCTGGATCTCCTTCTTTTATTGTTGTATACAGATAACATATGTGTGAAGAGATCCTACACTCAGGTACAGTGTAGCTGCAGTGTTAAATAATTGATACTGATCTGTCTTTTGAAACTGCATCCAAGGCATTTAAAAGTGGGAAATGGAAAAAGCATGTTCTCATAATCCAGCTCAGTAAAGTTTGCACAACTGCTCTTTGTTTCATCATGCCTACAATAAATCTTTCATTTTTGCCAATTGAGAATGCCTACTAAATCTGCAAATGATTACTTCCCTGAATTGTGTTGGGATTCTTGCAATACATTTTTCTTACATGGGTAATGATAAAATAAGAGTCCATCAAAAATATTTTATTGCCTGGCAGAGAGCCTTTTATGAAATGGTTTTGATTCGAGGAGATTCTTCCAAGTGTTTTAGAACCGTTGCTTACAACTTCCCTTTAACCCTTGAATGGAGGGCTGCCAGGCCCTGGGAATGTCAGGAATAGTGCTACAATGAACTGGTGGAATGTAGGACCTGGTTATCAGTTTAACCTGCAGCCCTTGGCCTCGGCCTGAGCGAGCGCTGCTTCAGCCTGTGCTTGTAAAGGGGATTGTGTTACCATGAGATTAGAAAGCTGATGAATGTCAGAGTGGTGGGAACCTTGTAAAACTAATCTGCTGTATCCATGTTGATATGATTTCACTCTCTTTCAGTGAGAGAGTGAGGAAGATGGAATATTACAAAAAGGAAAACACAGGGTAAAGCTGGTAGGGCCATCTGAGTCACCAGTCCTAGCCTCTGTGATCCCAGGTATCGAAGGATAATCCCCTCAGGATACCCAGAGACACAGAGCACCTTCATGTCTGTGCCTTCCAGAAGGTGTGTAATCAACCCTGCAAGTCAGGTCCTTTCAGTCATGTGAAACAAATCTCGCCCTTTTCCTACCTGGTTTCAAAATGGGCACCACTACATTCATCTGCCTTTGCAGAGGAACTGCCCAGCTCTTGGAGTTGCTTTGCTTTCCCTTCCAAAGAGACACAGTGTCAGCCCAGTTCCCTGTAGACCCCAGGCAAACTGTCTCCACATAAAACAAGGCCCAGGAATGGCACGAGTCATGATGCCTGAAAACACATTCTAAAACTGCAGGGAGAAGAGATCTGGCAAGAGATCTACCTTGTGGTACTTCCTTGCGCTCACAGAACAGCAGTAGACCTGACTCAGTGTGGGGTGCTCTCAACAAAACCACATCTGTTGCTTGACACATTGCCCACTTGCCTCCGTGTAGTAAACTGTCTCCTCAGAAGAGACATGGGAGATCAGAAAAAGGCAGATTATGTGAAAATATTTTAAAGCATCACACTTAGTCACAGATTTTTATCTTCCTGCATGCCCTCAAACATAATGATATTTTTAATTGCGTGATTGTAGTGATGTCAGAGTTCACTGTTTACAGTACTTTGGTCTAGCTAGCTAAACATTTTTAGCTTGTGCTTCATCTTCAGGGCCAAGGAGTGAAAAGATGACAACAAGCACCCAGGAACCAGACATGCATCAGATGCACAGAGCACCAGCTTAGTCAGTGTCTTTTAGCCAGGTAGCTGCTAAATAGCATGTTATACATATCAGACTGGCAAACTTCCTCCTATATAAACCTTAATTCTGGGCTGAAATGATATGCCAAAGTTATCTCAGATGATCACTGACCATTTCTGTTCAATCAGAAATACTTCCAGGTGTGAAGAGGCTTTGTTGAATTTAGAGGGAGAGGTATTGGAGGTACACAGGCAAGGCCAGGTGAGAGTTTCTGTATCATCTCTCCTCACAGATGGATATTGAAAAGCAGCAAATTTAGGACTTGGTAAAGGAAAGACTTTTTAACACTGAGCAAAGTTGAAGGGGTCAGAGTGGAAGGAACCTTTGTGAAGCTTGGGTGTTCTTCACTGGGGACTGTGATACCCCCAGCTTTCCTCAGTACCTCTCAGGCAACTTGTAGCTGGGCCACTAGAATGACAGCACATTTAAAACTTGAATATTTGTAGCTGCATTACTTCATTTCTAGTGCTGTAAAAATACCATTCTCATAATGGGGCAATGGCCTGCAAGTTCTCATGATTTCAACTGTTTTGGAGTTACAGGAGTTCTGTTCCTTCATGGCAAGCATCCGTTTCTCATTTTAACATCTTTGGCACTCGCCTAAAGGATGGGAAATTAGAAAATGATTAAGGGGACAGTGAGACTGTCTTTTAAGGAAAGATTAAAGGAATTAAACTTGGGCTGGGATGGGGAGAACAAGGAAAGGGAGGGATTGTTTAGAAGAGCATAGAAAATAAATGGGGGTGATGAGGCAAAATTGAGCAGAAGAGAATTTAAAGCTAATCTTTCACTAAAAGTTTCCCAAAGAGGAGCTGTATTTTAGAGTGGAATAATTTTGTAGTGGAGATGGAAGATGCCCAACTCTATGAATAATATAAGCTAGACTGTCTGAAAAACTGAAATTAAGTTGTAGAGAGTAATTTGGAATGCAAACTCGCTCCTCATTTCTGCCATTCTGGGAGGATAGATTATTGCATTAATAGGTGGAAGAGAAGGAAGTGCATTAGCAGGCACAGGAATACAGCTTAAGCCTTCAGGTGTCTGCACTCAATATTATTTGTATGTTTTTGTCCCCCAAGGTTGGTATGAGGTAGCTGAGGATAGTCACCATGCAGAGCATGGGGTGCTCAGCATCCCCTGAGCTGGGGACCCCACTGTCCTTCCAGGCCAGGCTCTCAGACCATTTCACAAACAGATGCTATCACTGCACGCTGGCAAGTATGAAATCAGGGATGACTGGCTAGAACAGTCAGTTTGCCAAGAATGATACCTTTTGTTTTGCTTTGCCCTTACTAGATTTGACCTTTGTAGAACAAAAAGTTTCTCCTCTCCATGAATGAAAGCTTTGCCAGTGATTCCAGTGAATGCTAACGTACCACTTGAACCATTGTGCCAGAAATGACTGTGCTGTGACGTGTGGATGTTTTATTTCTGCTGTGAAACTGGGCTGAGAAAGACAGTTGAGCACAGCAGCTCCACCTGCAGATTCCTGGTCCAACTTCTCCAAATCCAGGCAGTGAAATTCCAGTGTTGCATCCAGCTGGTTTGGTTTGCAGTGACGGGTTTCCCAAAGCCCTGGGAATGAGAAAGGATTATCTTTGTGTAACCCCAGCAGTGAAAACTTAGAAGGTAAATTAAGTTTGGTGTGAATATTTCAGCTTTTCAGATATAGCTTCTGATATGTGTTAATTGTTCTTGGAAAATCAGGGTTGGAACACAACTCTGAATGGCAAGAGAAAGAAAATGGGTATTGTAGTCATCCCAGATACTTTCTATTTCGATTGTTTATAGCAACGCTGACAGAAACTAACACTATACACAAAACTGGTTTTGAAACTACGCTTTTTTTCAGAGTTAATGACCCACAGACTAATGGAAATTTGCCAGTTTTTACCAGCTGGGATCTGGCCTGATTTTGCTGGGAAATAAAAGTGCAAGGCAAAGAAACCATTTGGATTTTCGAAAGTTTGTGATGGTTGTCTTCTCTCATTACAGAGCCTTCACTTTTTTGGTATGGTGCATTTACAATTGACCTGTACTTAGCAGAAATGCTCGCTTTGTCCAAGGACAGCACACCCTGATCACACAGGAATTCCCTTTGACAGCTGCTTTCAGATGCACTTCTGTGAAAACTGAAGGCCATCTCAGTCAGTGTGAAAGGACTTGTATTAAATCATGACTTTGAGGATGCACTGACACAGCTCAGCTGCTCTGGGTCCATCCAGTAGAGGGTAGTCCTATGCACTTTATGATGCACTGCTTCATTTATTGCACTCAGGTCTTTCCCAGGTATTACCTGAGGACTTCTCACGCGATAAGCATGGCTGATTTGGCTCACATAATTAACCTGGGAAAGGCAGACTCTGTACCTGAGTGCATTTCTTTGTAAAGTCAACAAAAGAGGGGGAGTGAGACATTTATACTAATTATATATAGAAAAAAATAATCCCTAAAGGCAAGACTATATAACGTGCATTATGTTCAGGCAAGTATGGGATCATTAGTGTCATTCATGATAATTTGATTGTCCCCCCATGGCCTCCAAACAATACGTGGCTCATAGCCTCATGGATTGGTGTGTGTTAAGAATTGCATGGCAGCCTTGCATTTTTAGAAGGAAAGCTCCTAGGTCTTACCATGATGAAGGTTCTTTTGTTGTAAAAATTTCTTTACTAAGAAGATAGATGTTACTTCGGTTAACACTAAACAAATTGACTCTGGAGTTTTCAGTCTCAGTTTGCCAGAGACAAATTGTGAAAGAGTCTAATTGTAGCCTAAACAAAACCATATTTTCCTTAAAAACATGGCAGTGTATCATTCTGAATCTGTGGTGCTTTGCCCAGGAAACATTTCAAGAAAAAAAACAACTTGTGCAAAGTAGCACAAGTTAGACAAAACAAACTATCAAACCTATATATTAAACTAAGTGCTTTTGATTGTGATGATGCACTGAAAATGTTGTCGTTGTTTGAATTCTGTCCCTCCATGCAGTCAAACACACCGGTGTATACTTAGGAAAATGGTAAATATAGAATGCTCACAAAAGTAGCTTAAATACAGTTACTGGTGAACAACAATAGCTGGACTGTCTAAGTTCCGGGACTGGTAGCAGCCCATTTTCACTTAGATTATGAAGGATGAAGAGCAGAGAGCCTTTAAATCCTGATTACTAGTTCTTCACAACATTTATCAGTGTACAGTGGCTTTCTTTATGACCCGAGTCTGGTTCTGATAAGTTTTGAGAACTGTTTCGTAATGTTATTAGAAATGTTAGTAGAAATGATAGACACATCATTTTGCTATCAAGTCGCTGTGCTTATGTGAGGGCAAGAGATGTTGATGGGAAGGGCTGAGAGCAAAAGGGCTGATTATTCTGCTAAATGTGTAGAAATCTTTGCTGATGAGCAGGCAGCTCTCTGCTGCTGGGTGTGCTGGAGCAGCTGTAGGGTGGTCATTGCACTTCTAGATGGAATTGTGGCTAAAGCTGCTCTCCCATCCTCCCACCTGCGCATGGATTTGGCCATCCAGGCTGGAGCAGCCAGTGGAGGAGACACCCCTGCTTCCCCACAGTGTCTCACACCTGTGGTTTCTCCAGGCAGAGCAGGGTCTCCATCCTTTGTGCACCTGCGTGGAGCCTTCCCAGCTGCAAACTTTAAGCCTCTGCCAATTCCTAAAGGCAAATTTCAGCAGCGCTGAGAGCAGGGGCAAAATTCCCATTGACCACAAACAAGCAGGAACACAGCGAAGGCCAGAATGATACAAGCTTAATAATCAGTCCCCGGTTCAGAAGATGCTGAGAGCTTCTGCTGCAGATGGGCACAACTTTCCCTGGGCTTTGCTTCACACAGCCCCAGTGTACAGCCCCTCTGAAAGCTGCTCTCCATGAGCTGCTCCACGTGTTTGAAAACAGGGTGATTCAGTTTGGTGATTCACTTTGGGAGGCTTTGAAGTTTTTAGCTCAGGTTTAGGGAAAATATGCACCATGAATCATCCAGGAACTTAATTTTCTCAGTGAATTCTGTGGTAATTGCGCGTTACAGCAATGTTTAGGGCAAAACAGTGTAAGACATTGGAGCCTTTTGTTGCAGCCAGTGTTCCTCAAATTCAGCAGGCAACACATGCCTGGCAGTCATTTGGGGGTTGGGAGGGGGACAAGAGGAGGGGGCATGTCTTGTTTGAAATTATCAATGAGCACTATTAAAAGGACAAGAAAGGAAGCAACTCTTTTATCCTTTCTTCCTTTGTAAATCCGGCCCTCTCTGTTTCATGGTGGATGCAGAATTCGAGCTTTACCACATGGTGATCACTTCAATTTTTGTTCTTGAGGTAGGAATCACCTCACTAAGAGATTGGGAAAGGATGGTTCATTCTATATTAGCCCAGTGCATCAGTTAATTCAGTAATTAATAAAACTGACAGCTGACAGTGGTGCTTAGGCCCATGTGTTAGTTGTATCTCCTTTTGATAGTATCAAGGTTAGGCCTGAAAGGAGCTCCAGTACCATGGGCAAGTGAGTGTCCATGAGGGGCAGTGTGACCCCTGTGCTGCTGTGGGGGAGACCTTGGCAACTGCCAAGGTCAGCAGAAGGCTCAAATACTCTTTTTTTCACCATCTTTTGTAATGGGCACTCTGTGGAGGGAGCTGGTTGAGAACAGGAAAGGAGCTGTGAAGAGCACTTAAGATTTACAAGAGCTTGAACATTCCTCAGACCCAATGTAAGATGCAGACTTGGAAGTACTGGTGATGGGGTAGATGGGGCTGGTGTTTGGCACAAGGAGAAGTTGTGAACATTTGGGTTCAGGCACAAGCTCTGTTTCCCCTTCAGGAAGGCAAAAGGCAGCTGTGTGGGAGTCCTGTGGTTCAGCTGCAGTCCCAGTGTGTGTTTTGTTTGGATATTTCTGATCTTGTTACCTCCTTGGTTGATACTTTGGGTTTTAGCAGCACTATCCTATGCAGTATTTATTTTGGAGCTTGGCTTCCTATGTTTGTTCTGGGTCTATTCATTAATAATGGAGTGTGAAATCCTAACTCTTTTTTTTTGATGAGTTATCAAAATAAATACAGTCTTTGTGACCAGTTTTAGTAATTTGTGGCTATATGATCTCTGTTATTTAAGTATTTGCTCGTTGCACTACCTGTTTGCTGCCTTTGAGGAATTAAGTTCACTGAGAAGGGAAATAGTTTCTCCTTTATTTCCAGAGTTACTCATGACATGTTTGGAAAGACAAATAGCGGGAGAACACAGATGAAATGTGAAGAACACGTATACGAGCTAATGGTCTCACAACTGGGAAAATAAGAAAATCAGAGGTTACATCATGTTATTGTAAGAATACATTATTTTGTTTTCAAAACTGTTATTCAACAGTGGGATGAATCTTTTAGTCATTTAGTGTTGGAACTTCGAAAATGGCTTGTGGTTGTTCCATCGTTCTTCTCACGCAATCCCCAAAGACACAAAAGTTAGAGGCAGTGATTAATCTTTCTATATTAATGGCCTGAACCAGCATCTACTGATGTCAAGAGAAAGCTCCTTATGTACTCCAACAGACTTTGGAGCAGGATGGTGATTTTTAAAGACCAGGCATAAGCAGCAAATGAGAAGCAAATTAGGAAAATCTTTCCAAGGCCTGTAGTTTAAGAAAATGATGAATTCTGTTGTAAGACTATCTAGAAACCTTAAAATATACTTAGAAATACAGAAACACATGGCTTAGAATCCATTGTGATTATTTCCTACCTTTGATCTTTTCCTTTACTTAGCATCACTTGTGTGCATATGTGTGTATGTGAGAGTAAACAACGTAATCCTAATTGTCTGAAGATATACATATGCTTGTATAATGCCATAAATGAGCACAGTGTTTTTGTGTAAATTTCCTATGGTATATATGGCCAGTATAAATAAATTCTTGTCACGGTAGTGGGTTTTATCTATATATTTTCCTTATAAACTAGCAGGTAATAATTTAATTCAAAAGCTCCTTCCAAAAATGCAATTAATGTCTTTTGTTATAGTTTCCCTGGGTTTAATAATCCCCTCTTCCAGATTTATATTGGTTTCTGGAAAGTAATGCTTATTAGAGTGTTTTTCCAAATTGGCCACAATAATCCACTGAAATCTGCCAGCTGAATCATTGCTATGCTTGTGAAACTGCCAGGATCGCCTGACAGTTATTACTGGGGTGGAAGGGGAGGGGGGAAGGGAATGAAAGTTTCATAATATGTCACTGTTATTGATACCTTGGCTATGGCTCTTGGATTTGGATTGATATGTTTACTGAATTCTATATGAAAGATGGAATGCCTGGTGGTGGATTGGCAGCGCTGCTATAATGGAGACAAAATCTAGTAATTTTGTTAGACGACTTATTTTATTCTGGGCATATTTTAGTGTGTGTATGTATATATATATATATATATATGCATATGTGTGTATATATAAGCATAACATGTATGTCTCTATGTTCACGAACTCACTCTACTCCCTTGTCCAGCCTGGTTCTTGAGAAAGGAAGGGGATTCATATTCCCTGAATTAGGGTCATGTTTTACATGCCAAATCCCACCACCTGTGCAAAATGTATTACCAAGTCACAGTTAAAGCATTCACCTGCTGCCAGACACGTCTGACATCCTCATGTGCTCATTCTCTTCTATACTCTACAGGTGGTGATGGAGTCAGGGTGTGAGTCTCCATAGGTCCACTGTGTGTTGTTTTCTCCCACACTTCCAAAATAACTGAAAGGTGATGATTCTGCAGTGTCTGAATTAATCATCCATGCGAACTCCTGCAGAACTGGACCTTAACCCTCATTTTGAGAGGAATTCCGTGACAAGGGAGCGTTGGATCCTACTGCCCAGTTGTAAAGGTATATAAAAGCAGAGCAGGGCTGCAGCCTGCCAAGGCTGCGCCAGAGGGACGGAGACAAAATGCCTCTCCTATTACAAGCCTTGGCACCACTGCCAGGACAGACCCATGTGGGGATGAGCACTGCAGGCTCTGGGTGTCTGGGATAAATATTGTGTCCAACAGCCATCCCTGGTGAGACTTTGCTCAGGGCACTGCCCACCCCCGTGCATGGGATTTATATTCTGCTGGTGTAAATAAGCTTTTGTTAAAACCATCCATCTGACTAATGGGCAGGAGGGGAGGTGTAAGACAGAGTAGCTGCCCAGGCAGCCAGGCAGTACTGCAGGAATGTACCACGACATGCTTACATGGAAAAAATGGTGGCTGTCATTGCCCTGCTCAGGTCCAAAGTCTTCCTTGATACAAGGGATAAAAGCCATTCTGTCTTGGATTTTTCTATTTGTGTTGTTACTTGATTATGAAAGATTTTTTTTTTTTTTTTTTGGTAGATTATGGGCTGAGATAGTGCATGCCCACTTCAGTGTAGCCAGAAAATAAGATTCTTAAACATTTTTTCGTTCCCCAATATGTGAGTAAAGACAATGTCCATCTCAGCAGAGATGTTCTGTGCAAAATGATGCTTTAAAGCTCTTTGCTTCCCCTAATTTTCCTTATGATGAGGGTAAGTTTCCCTTAAGCCCCAGCCAGTGCACAGGGCACATTGCTTTGGAGGTGGCTTTGTCATCCCTTCTGTGCCTTGTCACACAGGGTGAGCTCGAGTGCTGTGCAGTTTGGGGGAGCAGCCACACAGACATGCTGCCCCCTGATGTGGGTTGTGCCCTGTCTGTGCAAGCCCAAGTGACAGGCAGCACATGAAGAACCGTTTACATCTGAACACCAAACAGTGTGTTAACACAAGCCAACGGGGCTGCAGAACCAGTCATCTTCAATTTTCATAGTCTTGCAATTTGTAAGACAATTTTTATTGCTTTGATTGGGACAGAGATGATTTTTGTAATGTCTGTTTATGGCATTTCAAACTTGAGCATAAATCTCATTTTTTAAGGGGATTTTGTGGTTCTCTTGGCTTTATGAATTTTTTTTATCCCTCTTTTATGCATTCTGCTAAATTAAACCAAAATAAACCCGGGGAAAAAACTGATTCTTTAAAACAGATACATTATTTTATCCCTTCTTTGGACAGGAATTTTCATTGGGAGACAAGGATAGAACATTCTATTCAGCCTTTGCCTGCTGATTTACGTTGCTGTCGTTACAAAAGCCATAATGATGTCCAATAAGTAGTAACAGGAACTGGAAGGAGAAGCTTTGTAATACAGTGCTGCTTCCCTTTTTCTCCAGCAGCTTTGTTGGTGGTCTGTTCATAATTCCAAAATGTTGGATGGTCTTTAGAGAGAACTATGCAGTTTCTTTTGGTTTAGGAGAAGTCTAGGCCAAGGATGGCATCATGTAGGCTCCTGCCATGGCTCTGAGGTGTAGGAACCTGCAGGTGAAGAAATGGTAGCTGTTATTTTCCTACAAAGCAGACCTTGGATTCTGGTAGGGGATGCTTCTACCCATGCTATGGGATTCTGCTTTAAGTGCTAGGAATAACAGTGAAGGTTAGAGAGTGTACACACAGCAGTATGTGCCTACAATATGATGGATTGCTGTAAGAAACCAAAGGTATTTGATAAACCCATCAGTGGTTTATGGTGAATATGTGTTGATGCCAGAGCTGTGTTTGACATGTATAAGTACTTTGAAAAGGTCACAAGTGCTATCCAGCTGCATATCTCATATTAAAGTATGTTTGTTATTGCAAGGTAGTAAGAATGGGTTGTCACTTGAAATGGAACTTGACGATGTCATTCCAAAGGTCCCAGTCAGAGCATTGCTGTGATAGTAGAGGCAGTGGCATCAAAGAATGAACCTTTCCCAGCATCTACCACAGAGCAGCAGGTGAGATGTGACTGCTTTCCCCTGTGTTTGTACACAGAAAGTGGCTGTGGTAACCCTGTGGTATCTGCTGGCAATTACTGATTTGTTAATGTTTACCACAATAAGTGGTTGATATTTTATCAGCATTGCCAAAGTTGCATTTTAAAATTTTGCTTAATCCCGGTATTTTCAGCTGTTCATTATTATGGCAGTATGTTGTTTATGGAGGTTACTTCCATATGGGTAGCTGGAGTTTTGTGTTGTGTGAGAGAAAGTTGGCTATTTTGCCTATATAAGTGTGTATACAGGACTTGGGTTTGGTTTTGGTTTTTTTTTTTTTCCAGGGTAAGATCTCTCCCACTGCCAAAAGGAATGTTGTCATACAGACTTGACCACAAGTGAACTGCACTTGTTAAATGTTTAGATGAACAAATAACATTTCCAATTAAAAAAAAAATCTTCTTATGTGGAAAATTTAGGCAAAAATGTTTGTGCAAAAAAAGTCTTTTGTCCCTGGCTCCTTATTCTGAGTACCTCTAGCAAAATCTCTGTGGCTGCTTTGGGGCAAGTGGGATCAGAATCCAGATCCTTTGTGCCTGGTATCCTTTGATTGACTAGACAATGCAAAAGAAACATGCAACATCAAGTTGGTTGAGCAACTAATATTTGACAATTTAAAGAAGTTTTCTTTTAGGCTGAGTTTTATGTAAAGCTGTTTACATTAAAGTGACATCCAATTAAAGTGTATCATGTAACCCACATCACAGTTCAGCACACATTTTCTGTTTTAGCTGACATATGGCCCCATTTATGAAAATAAAAATCATCATGTTTTGATGATATGTTCACATAATTTATGTGGAAAAGCAGGGGGAGAGAAGCAAGGAGAGGGAATGCTTTTGCTGTGTAAAGCTATTATTTTCTGTGATTCATTAAGTGTCTCTTAATACATGTGCACAGGCAAATCCCTCCTGCCCCAATTCCTGCCCAGCCCCTCTTCCCCCCAGTGCCCATGCTGGACAAAGGGACCTCATTTCTGCTGTGGGCAGAGACAGTAGATACACAGAAACACTTTGTACCGTATTATCCCATACCGCAGGCATTCTTACACTAAGGGATTCTTTAGTATTCTGTAGCGGAGATAAATTAATTAATCTAAAAACAAATCTGTGGACAGCAGAGGCATTTCACCCCATTTTCCTTTGGTTGTCACAAGACCGAGTGCTTGTGAGGATTCTCTGATGTCTAGGAAAAGACGTCTCCTGAGGTCTCCTCCTGAGGTCTTCTCTTCAGTCTCTCCTCTGCTTAGCTGCCAATTTTCATAAAAACGAGTAGGAACTTAATGTCTTTGCAACCAGCAATCCTCTGTCATTTTACCTGGAATTTTCTCTGTGTATGGAAAAGTCTGTTTCTCTTGCACACCTAAGTGTTTCAGGAAAGCCAGATTGCTTTCATTAAGGTAACCTATTGATAGGATAAATGATTCTCCTTACAAAGTGGCCATGAATCAGAGACATGTCATCACAAACTGGGGTGTCTCAAGCCATCTGCGGCCAAGGCTGGTGGTTTGGAGTTTCTGTCAGCGCCCTGAGCCTTGCTGACACTGGCTCTGCAAAAATGAATAAGGTTTTAACATCATTTTAATCTACTTCAGGCAGGACCATGGCAAAGCATTATTTAAAAGTATATCTTTGCCTTTTTTCCTTTAAACAACTGCATTTAACCCCTCAGACCTTACATTTTTTATGTAGCAGCACATCAATGGAAGAAAAGTCACTGCCAGTCCACAAAATCGCCATCTGCAGAGGAATCAGCCAGTCAGGGTGCAGTGAAACCAGATTAATCCCTGGCTTTCCCACATATATTGGGAGATAGATCACTTTAAAATGTAAGCAGCATAACCACAGTGAATCCTTTGTTATCCACTGTTTCAGGACCAAACAGTGAGGATTATTGTTTAAATGGTAACTGTTGAACATCACTTTGCCATCTTCTCCTTGCCAAAGTAAACTAGACTATACACCTGGAGCGTAGTTATTTGTAGCATGAGACTGGCAAATTAAACCTTTAGACTGTACAATTTTGGTCAGTAGATGTTTGGACACTGTCACAGAAAGCCATTGAGTCATGTCCTCTGTGAATGGACTCTTTAATGCTACCACAAAAAGCTCCAGAGAGACATCACCCAGATATTATATTTGGGCTGTCCTTTTTCTTGTACATGTGACATGTCTTGTGTGACATCTTCGCATTTGACATGTGACAATATCTCGTTTGTTGGAGCAGGAACAGAGTCTCATTAGTTGTAAGGTATTATACTGTAATCACTGAACGTTTCCTGCTCTCCGATGACTTTTTAGAATCATCATTCTTGACATAAGTTTATGCAAAAAGGGAAAAAAACCCACTTTCTCATGTGCCTCTAACAATGGGAAAAACCCAATAAACATTGCCATCTAAAGTCCAGTGGGACCTAAACTGCTGATGATAACATTAAATCCCAAGAAACGTAAATGTTCCAATTGAATATGGCAACCTCTGGCAGAACCTTCTTTTTCTAATGAAGTCTGTGCATTATGTTGAGTTGGCTGGTGATCCTAATCAGGGTACTGAGATCTGTGCACTCTGGTTTTGATCATTATTACCAAGATTAAATAGGCATAGAGCCAAGACACTGCAGTGTAATAACCTGGGAGTTGAGGAGAGGGAGGAGAGGGAGAGAGATTATTTATTGGTTGGATAAATGAGGTTAGCAGTTATTGAATGTAACAGAGACTCATTTTCCTGAAGCCAGTGGCCATTTAAACAATGAGCCTTATGAATGAAGAGTGTCTGTCAATTAACAGAAGCAGTACCATGGGTGAAGAAGGCCAAAATCAGACCCTATGACCCTGAAGTTTTTGTTTTCAGATTTCTAAAAAATGGTTGAGTGGAATTGCAGACTCTTGGATAGCAAATGTATGTCCACTAGTAATCAGATTTTTGTAGTGATGTTTTATGACAGTCTTGCAGCGGGTTAACCTTAACACTTTGCAGACCACAGATGGAAAGCCCTGTCTTTTTCTTTCTTGGATGGCTGTAGGTTTGTGCATAGGACTTATCCAGCAGTGGGCAAAAAGAATTATTTTCCATCTTTTAAGAACACAGAAATCCATTACATGTGGTCATAAGCTTCACTTTCAATAAGCTCATTAAATACAAATAGAAATTCCTTCTTCAGTGCAGAATTGTGCTGTTTCCCATCAACTCATCACCTCAGAGAGGCACTCAGGTTCCCTGAGTAGGTAGAGTAAAGCTGGAATTGTGACGTCTGCTTCTGTTCTGTAATTTGATTCCTAGAGTTTTGGCAGTTTCTTTAAGGAAAATAATGTTACAGGGTTGGGGTTTGTTGGCTTTTTTGTTTTGGTTTGGTTTTAATTAAAAAAGCCTGAAGCTTTCATCAGAGAAATTTCTGTATCCATCCAAAGGAGAAAAAAAAAGCCTGCAAAACTACCCTAAAAATTGTTCTAATACAAATTAAGGAACACTTAGAAGGAACAGAGGTTAATATTCTTAAGATTTTGGCTTACTCCAATGTAAAAGTTACCAAAAGCTAATGGGAATGTCATGTGTTAATTGTGGATGGCCTAGAACATGCACATACAATGTGCACATGGCACATCTAATAGTTGGCTTTAAATCCCTCTTGGCAAATGGTTTCACTTTGTTTGGAAAGCAGAGTTAGTGGTCAGTGCTCTCGGAATATTCTGCACAAATAGAGATTCTGCTATGTTCCTGCTGCTTCTCTCCTCTTTCACATGCAGGGATGCTCCCTGATTTCACCTGACCCAGACTTGAAGCAATTCTTTTCATAGTTTAACTTCTCCTCACTGCTGTACTCAGGTGGTCTGTAAGAAGAGGAATGTGTTTATCTTGACAGGAAGGACATTGTAATTTCTGTGCCCCCAAAAAGCTGTTAAGAAACAACCAGTGAACAGTGTCAGCACTAAGGATAAAGAGGACAGATTTTTACTTGAAAGCAAAGTATTTCAAGGTGTTTGAAATACACACTCAGCTCAATTAAAGAGAGCAGTGATGTTTGAGGAAGAACACTTGGATTTTTTTCAGAGGTGCAAAGTGCTCAGCACCTTTAAAAACAGACTACTTTTAAAGGTGTTTTAACTAGGGATTTAGGTGAAGAATTTGGCTTCATTTCAGTTGAAATTAATTATTCACTTCAAGCAATGTTAAAACCACGAGAGTTTTCAGAATAGCAGAACAAAAATAAAAACATGAAATGCAGTTACCTGCAAGTTTCAAAAAATTCATTGCAGGTGAAGTTGAAGCTTGGATGGTGCCATTTGTGGCTGTCTGAGCATGTTTTTTACAACAAATTCTGCTCTGTGTAGAAAGGTTATTTGCAAGGTATAGTAAATCTTCCCTCAGCTGCTGAGATGAGAAGCTCTCATTTCCAGCTGCTCACCTGATGTGATGTGGCTACAGATCACCTTCTAGCAAGGTTTGAACTGTCTGTACTTGCCTCTCATTTCCAGTGCCCAGTCCCTCCTGGGTTTCTGTAGATTGTGAAGAGCACATGTTGTGCTCAGCTTCACAGGAATGTATTCTTGAAGTTGGTGAATTTTCTAGTAGAGACTGATTAAGAACTAAAGTTGTCCAGAAGACAATGAGTCATGTCCTCCTGTCTGTCCTGCATGTCCATGTCTGACTTTGTCCCTTTTTTCTCTTCTTTTACAATCACACACTAATGATTCAGTCTAAGGCTTGCTGTACCTTCCCTGTTAAAAGTTTCCAGCTGACATTTTACTCTAGTCTCAGAGAATTTGTTTACTGTTCCAAAACAATTCCCAGTTCTTCTGGTCAATGGCAAACACCTGCCAGCCTGACACTGAGGAAAAGCTCCATAAAGGTGCTTTTCTCGCACTGTACAACTTAAACCATTTGTTCTGGGAGAGACAAGGTATTGCCATGCTATCCCCAGGTACCATAGGAAGGGTCCTAAAGGGCTGATTTTAAATATTAAAGGCTTAAGCGTGAACAAGGGGGTTAAATCAACACACAGTTTCTCTGTCTGGCAGTGCAGTTTGATTTTTGTTTGTTGTTCATCCCTGACCATCCTGGATATGTAGGTTTTGGATAAAGCTGTGCTGGCTTTTGGTGGTGGCAAGAAGGCTACAAGCCAGCTTCCATGGCCAGTATGCCTGCAGCACTGTGTTTTTAATCACACATTTTGAGTCATCTACACTGCAAGACTGAGCCTGGCTTAACCCTGGATGGAGAAGATTGTGGTTGAACTTGTGACGGAAATAATTTTCAGGTCCTGCATCAACAAATAGGCACAAGCCAAGTGGAGCCTGCAACGTTCTGCTCCCATGCAGACAAGTCTTATTTGTCAGAGGCATTCACAGTTGTGATTTGAGGTTAGGGGATTTATGGAAAAGGAATTACGGTGGTCATAAAACAGGACTTAGCCGTACTTATTCATCTGTAACAGTGTGAGCATGCTGCTTCTGTTTTTTCTTCTGGAATCAAGTTCAGTGAACTCACTTTAATAACCTGGCCAGGATGAAAGGTTAAATACATACACCCTGTAGGGCTGCTGAACTTCAAGAGCGTGGGGACTTTATCTGCATAGATGGGATCCATAGACTATCCAAGACTGTTGCAGACATCTTCTGCTCCAGCTGGCTGTAAAGACACCGGCATTACTGGGTAACCTGGTGAAATGCACCACCACCATTCCCTGAAGAAGAAGAGATGGAAACATGCTGAACAGATTAGAAGGCTTGTCTGACAGTGAGTCTTTGCTGAATGGTGTATCACAAAGTGAATACAGCTTTTAAATCTGGAACACATGGCCTCTGTCTTGATGCTGTGCAGGCTGACATGTGAATGGCATCACAATGCATAAGTCTTCACTACATTTTTCTTTAATAAATAGGTAGAAAATGAAAAGGAAAAATCAAAATGATTTCCAGAGATTTGTAGTACATTATTGTCTTCACAACAGACTTTAACAATAGCCATGAATTTTCAGTGAGAAGAAAATGGGAGATACATGTCTGAGCTGGAATTCCTGATCTTCCTGGTCCACATTATGTGTTCCTGGAGGCCCCGTTTTTTGAGTTGCCTCCTTTCCATGCCTTTTGATGCACAAGGGTTTTTACTCTGTCCATCACTGATAAAAGCAGCACATCTTTAAGGCTGTGGGGAGCAATCAGTGTTACATCCTCACCCAGATAGTGAACCACCTTCCCAGTGCTTTGGCTGGGGTATAGGCCCTGACCCCGGCCTGCTCCGCAGGCAGATCCCATGCAGGTCATAACTTCTGTGCCGTGTTCTCCATTCCCATGGATTCTCGTAGGAAGCTGAGGCTTTGGGCACTTCCCATCAGCCCAGCAGAGTTCCTGGAGCGTTGTGTCCAGTACTGATTTCCTCTGGTGTTCGTCACCCACTGCCTGCTCAGTGGTCAGTGCCGTCTCTGCTGCCGCAGGTGAGAGTGGATCAAGGCATGTGGGGGGAAAAGCTGTTTGGGAAAATTAATTTTAAAAATAGCTTTGCATAACAGCTCTGGATTCAGGACCTTAACAACTTCATAAAAGCTTGTTGCTGGTGTTGTAAAACTCTAATACACAAGTTCATTCCACATAAGAACATGGCTGTAAGTTTTTAGCTCCAGATGCCAAAGAGTGATCCCAACCTGTTTAAAATGTGTTAAGCTGCAACATGCTACATAAGTTAATACCAGCTTTCTACTTTTTACCTTTTCTGCTTGGGGCTGTGCCAGTGCCAGTCACTTACATACCCCTTTACCTTGATTCACTGTAGGAGATGAGGCTGCCAAGCCAGATATTTACCTTGGGAACACACATTCTTATCCTGTAACATATCATCAGCCACAGCTAAAGAAAAGATTTATAGACTTTGTAACACTAAGATTATTTAAGTCACTTGTTAGCCAAAAATAATGTAAAGATATACAGTGCTTGTTTCAAAAAAGTTTGTAATTAGGAGCCCATACTTTGCTCTGATTTACAATGTAAGCTTGGTATCCAATTAGCAATAATAGTGTTCTTTTAACTAAAACACATATCCTTCCAGAATTATGCAGACTTTCCAATTACTGTGCTATGATGAAATTATAGCTAGAGACTCATAAAGCTGAGCATAGTTTATAAACGCAATATATTCTTAACTACCTTGCTGTACAGTATATACTAGCAGGGCTCATATGTTCTCTCTGTTATGGAGGCTTGTTAAAAAGCACATATAAGATTATTGAAAAAGTATGTCAAATAATATTTATGTACTTACTACCATTATGATAGGCTGTTACTGGTCGTTCTGATTAACACTTCTGGTCTGATACAGTACGATCGTGTGACCCAATCTCTAAAATTCAAGAAACAGTTTAGAAACCTCTCTTCAAAGCACCTGTAAATTTAAACCCTTCAGGGTTACTGTTTGCTTTCTTTTGTACCTTGTCATTATGATATGCTTTTTGTTTTGTATAAAATGAGAAAAGTTTTTGCTCACTTCTAAAGGAAATTTGTATAAAAATGTATTGCAGTGCCTCACCAGCTCATATTCAGCATCTTCCTCTTGCTTTTCTTGTAGCCAAAGACAGAGCTGCAGTTATTTTTGCTGTTGCAGGAGCAGACTGATAATCAGAAATGATTAAAAGTTGTCATATAGTTAAAATCAACAGTAAGAGAACAGGGTTCCAAAGTGCAGAACAACCTTTAAGTACTGTCTGGCCAGTGGGAGAGGGCAGAGAGGAGCAATCCCTTTCCAGCCATGACATTCTGGGCCGTTTGCAAAGGGTTATTGGTGAGAAAACCGTGTCTTTTACAGGAACGGGGGAATGACTAAGGCCTGTCCAATACTGTGAAAGTGTTGGTAACACTTAATGAGATGACTAAGCAGGCTGCTCCAGGGCTTTTGCAATATATTTATTATTATTATTATTTATTACTCAGACTTTGCTGAGGACTGCCAGTCCCAGAAGGAAACTCCCATTCGACTTGCAGAAAAATGCTGGGGAAAATGGATAGAGACTGAGAGTGTGTGCATTGTATTCTCTGTGAGAAGTATGACTGTATATGTATAATCTTGCATTATGAGACTAATTCAGGTTTTCTGTTACTGTTCATCAAAAATTATTTCAGCTTTGCCAAACCTTGTGAGCTCTGTATGATGAGAGTGGAGAAGGAGAGGATTCAGTGAGGATGACAGGGGCTGTTGTCACCTTCAGTTACCCGGTGACCTGTCCTGTCTCACCCTCCTCTTCCCCAGCCACTTAGCAGGGCCAGGTACAAGTGGGACATGCTCTCTGTCAGATCTCAGAGAAGAGGTTTCTATTCCTGGAGGATGGAAAAGAAAAAAATGGATTGTTAGGTGGTGACCTAAAAATCCCTATATGGTACCTTCCCTATCCCCAAAGAAAGGAAGGAAGAAAAGGCTGCCCTGTCACCACCAGAGTGAAAGGTCCTTCCTTAGGGCAACTACATGACTTTACAGTGTAATATGGATTAAGAGATTTAGAATTAACAGAAAAACTATGTAACCTATCAATCTCTGAGAGTTTGCTCTTTCTTTAAGTCTGTCCTTATTTTTACAATTCCTCTAACAGTAAATGAGGCATCATCTTTAGTGTGACTCATTTAGGGGGACAGTTTGGGTTCTTCAAGTTTCGAGGCTATTTTAATTTCTCAGGCTATTCATTGTCTGCATTTGCTTTGTTTCGTTTGGTTTGGTTTTCATTCGCGCTCTCAGTTCTATATAATATAAAAGCACTCAGAGCTGTATAAATTATGGCCCAAGATGCCTCAGGGGAGTTGGTAGCGAGTTACAGCACTGTGCCTGCATACAGTGTCTCAGCTGCTCCGATTTACTGGTCCAAGTGGAAGAGGCTGAGAATCATTCCAGCTTCAGGAGGGCTGGATAGCTGATGGCAGCGGTTGCAGTCAGTAAATTGGACCTGTGCAGACAGGGATTCATGCTGCCAGACTGCCTTGGCACACCCACCTGAGGTGTAGGGCTGATGGACATGGAAAACTTGATTGCAGCATTTCAGGGTAACCTTAACATTTGTCTGGTTTTTTAGGTCCTGGGATGGCTGACTCCAGAACCATTCTGAGAAATTTCTGGAATTGGCAGCCAAAGCCCTGGTTGTTCCCAGTGCCACCCACTGCTCAACCCCCTCCCTGACCACCCTGGAATTTGTCTCTGACTCTCTCTGCAGGTTTGGCTTTACCAAGAAAAGGGACTATATTGGGAAGAACATATTGGGTCATGTCTGCTCTACTGTCAGCTGGCCTCATTGTGCCAAAATATCCTGCAATCAGAACAGCACAAGCAGGATGGAGGAGAGGCAGAATATTAAGTTCCAGGGGAGCAGTCAGGACAGGGCAAAGGCAGATTTAGGGTAGGTGGGGGTCCAGGCTGCACAATGGTAGATGTCCAACAGCTGTGGAAAACAATGACAGATGAATAAAAGAAAAATTTATGGAAGATGGTGTGTGCAAATTGGGGCATCAGAACTGCACTGGTTCCCGTTCAATTATCTGTTGGAAACCTCAACAGCACAAGACAGCCCCTCACTTCCAAGGACTTAGATCAGCTGAGGAGCCATGTTCCGTGTCCTGTGCCTGGAGGAACGGCAGAGGCTCCTACAGCTGGGAACGTGTCCGTACAAACAGTATGGAAGCACTTTTATATTTGTGTGCTGCAAATATTTACGCATTAGGTCACGGCAATTAGGAATAATTAGAGTGGAATGTACCTTGTATTCCCAGAGCCAGGAATTAGGCCCGTGTCATAAACAGTGCATTTATTTCTGCTCAGACTGGGCAGGGCAGGACATGGAGTCTGCAGGGCCTTCCCATGGCTGTTCCCAGTGCCAGCACACGGTACTGGGGTACAGGTGGGGCTGGAAATCGTGCTGGGAGCTTAAAGCACAAATGCAGGTTTTTTGCATCGTGATCTGTGCGCTGCAACCCCTCTCCAAGGCTGTTTATTTGCAATTTAGTTTTTCCTTATTATCAAGTAGTTTGTGGAGCCATATCAATTATTTCCTACCAGCTACCCAGGAGCAAGATTTGTCTTCTCACGAGAACACATGGTAAGAAGCTTTTCTGTAAATACTGTTCCTCCCAGCCTTTCTAGAAGAAGAACTGTTATAAATAAAAGATTTAAGAAAAACGTGGAGAGGATTTGCCTGCTGGCTGGCAAAGGGTCCAGAGAATTACAGTTACTAGTTCTAGACCAGCTTTGCTGGTGAGGTTTTAAGTGGCACCAAAACTGCTCTGGTGTGGAAAACCAGTTTGAGGTGTGCTTTGCAGTTGGATTGCAGTGTGAGTAGGAATGGCACTTGAGGAAACCCAGTTTGCAGGAGCTATGGACATCTGTAGGAGCCAGGAGTAACAATGGGCTGTATTTGCTTTGCCTGTACCACAGCTCTGTTGTTGCTTCATAGTGTTGTGAGGCATCGTTGTTCATAATTGTTCATAAATCTGGTGATTAAAAATGACAGTGCACATAAACTGCTTTGTAATACTTTGTATTTATAACAAACTATTTATTAATTATGTGACTTGCCAACATATTATTACTTCACCTTAATTGGTGGCTGGCAGTGTGTTAATCAGCCCTCTGCCACACCACTTCAGGGCTCTCTTTAATTGCCTTTGGCTTTGTACCATGTTTGCTATTAGCATGTGCTTGGTGATCTCTTTGGTTTTGGGACCCGGGGGACAGGACATTGTTGAGGAGGTTGAGATGATTTGTGTTGTGGACAGTCAGCATTTGTGGGAAGCTCTGTGCTGGTACAACAAATGCAAAGATCACCAAAGAGAGTGAGAGACATGTCACATCCTCACCTGCACCAGAACTGCCTCGGCAGCACTGTGAGCACTAACCTGGATCAGCCTGACCCAGACACGAAGAAGCTCTGTATTCCTGTGGAAGCTCCATATTCCCTTGCTCCCTGGAGGAATGATGGCCTGGGGCTGTTCAGTTGTGCCTGAAGGGTGACAGTTAACTACAGGATAATAAGAATCAACTGTGCCCTAATACTGTAAAGTACTTTTCTGGCTTGAGGAACATATTGCCAACTCTTCTCAATGTTAGGTGTGTTTTGAAGTTGGACAGTGATGTAGGGAGATTGTGTAATTTTAAAGTGAATCCAGTCTTCAGAGATAGTTGAAATCTCCAGCTACCATGAAATATGTTGTCACTTCAATTACAGTTGCAAGTACCTCTCTCTTATTTGTTTCCTGTAATACCAGACAGACTAGGTAAATATATATCTTTTTTAACGAAGCACAATATAGTTTTTAAATGGTTTATATCAAATTGTTTCCAGTTTCTTATAAACTCCTGATTTCTAAATATCTCATTATTTGTTCCATATGTTTCACTGAAGTCATTGTTACCACTACAGCAGAAAATACATAAATAATCTAGTAATTTAACATAAGTTTGTGATTTTTCTTAAGTTACTGTCAATCAAATATCATTAGTATAAACTGAAATCAAAGCAGAGCCAAAATCTGTAATTAAATCATGGAGGATGTTCTGAGACAATGAGAAAATCAGGAGTGCTCTCAGAGGCTGCGCAACTGTCACTGTGTGTATTGAGAGAGAGACCACAGAAGTCTGGGAAGAGGGAGTTTTTCATGACAGTGACTGTGCTTTTGTCAAACAAGTTTCCAAGTACAGTCATGACAGTTGTTATTAATCCATTAATTGTGTTTGGTTTTCACTTAAGCTAAATATTCCTTGCTATATGAGGGAATAAAACCAGCTCATTGTGGCAATGTAATTGGAAAAGTAAGAAGTGGCTGTGGAAGATGCTCCCAACTTGCTGTTGAACCTGATGAGAACAAGACACTGTTATAGAAATCTCTGTTCTGTAAAAAGGAGGTCACAGAATGGAGCTGGCAAAAGAGTCAAGTTATGCTTTTTGAAAAACTTCAACATTTCCTGACCAAAACATGCCCTTATTGCCCAGTGCAAAATACAGCTTTTTTCGTGTTGTCTCTCCTTAGTCCCTCTTCAGTAAGGAAGACAGGAGGAGAAAGAACAGGTCATAAGAAGATAAATATGGAAGAGGAAAATGGGAAAAGAAAACAGAACAAAATACCTAAAAGTTTGTGGAAATCCTTTTACAAACATTTAGAAACATCTAAAATGTGTAAACATTTTCAGATTTGGGAAAATGTCATTTTATCCAGAGATGGAAAAGATAAAGCACACCACTCCAAACAACAAATGCACGATGTCACTGGGGAGAATTATTTATGTGACCAGTGCTTCTTTTTTTCCCATTAAATAGTTTTTTTCCAGACTTTGATGGTGTCTGGGTTAATAGTACAATGCTTTGTCTGGTGTATTTTTCACCCATCTCTGTGTCAGTGCATCAACTAATAAACCTCACTGTACTTGTGAATCACATCAGTTCCAGCTGCCTTTAAACCTGTACAATTTCTCCTCATCAGCCTGTGTTGCTGCCCTTTTGCCCATCTTTGATTTTGATCAGTTCAGAGGTGTGTTTTCAGGCATGCCATGTAAGTAGAGATTATCCTAATGAAGTAATTGCATTATTTGTGGTCTGTGGCTAGGAACCCTGGTTTTCAGAGAAAATCATGATGACAAGGTTCTCCATTCAACTCAGGTGAAAATCCTGTTGGGCAAAGTTAGTGTATTCCCATTATAGCTTTTATATTGACAAGTTCATGGAATGGCCAATTTAACCACATAATGAACAACTTAACCTGTTATGTGGTTATATTCTGTTACAATTTACTTCTTTCTAGAATTCTCTTTCACTCCTGAACCTTCACTTTTCTACACAGAGCTTTGCTCTGAAAGTACTAATCCTGGATTTCACCAGGCAAGAGCAAGCAGGCTGTGTTAGAGCTGCTGCAGTGATGGCTCTTCCAGTGTTTCTGCTGTAAGCTCCATTTTTCAGGGGTTTATAACTTGCTCATAAAAATTTATTGCAAGCTATAATTTGGCACACAAGGTTCCAGCCTGAGAGCATACTGCTTTTCTTATTGAAACTGCATTTGGTTTATTGACAGGCCTGTTTTCAGATTGCAAAAGAGTGACGAGTGAAATAGAAATCTAATTGTTTCAGAAACTTTTTTTCCCTTTTTTAAGACTCTCCAGCCCCCAAACAGCTTTAAACATGTACTGGTGCCTTTGAGTATTACAAAGAATTAAAAGTAGTTAAGAAATTCGTGCTTAAATAGTGGCTACTGTGCATATTGAGGAATTATGCCTACAGTGCATAGTGTCTTTCAGCCTGAATAATCCCAGCGAAGCTTTCCAGCTTTCTAGATACAGAAACACAGCTGAGAGATATCAGGCAGGATAAAGGAAAGGGAAGCAGTTAATGTGGAACCTGTATAGCAGGGTTGATTGTGATTTGGGCCAGGCCATTCAATTTAATGCATCTGCTCTTGCAAAAGACACCAGAGATCATGTGGACCGGATTTTCCGGTGCTGCCTTTGTATTTTGGAGAACACAGGGAGGAATGAAGGCGATTTTGCAGTTAAAGCTTAAGCCATTGGTGCATTAAAGCTTCTGATTTGGAATCCCATTCATGGCTGTAGGGTTTATTCTGTTCAGCCCTAGTGCTACAGTGAGGAGTTCAGATTTTGCAGGTCATGATCGTGGTGTTTGGTTATCTGTGAGCACAAATTGGGATCAGTTCTCCGTTCAGCCCTAACCTGCCAACATCCCACCCTTCCCTATCACCCTTCTGCTCACAGGCTGACAGCCCTTGTACAGTTCTTACCCCAGCCTCCCAGATACCATGGGAGAAATGCTGAAATTTGCAAAGCAAATCCCTCAGAAATTGAAAAATACCTCAGTACAAGCACTATCACACACTCCTATCTGTGTGTAAGTCAGCAGGTTGGAATTACATGCACTGAGTTTTATAGTGAAAGTGCCACATAAAATACCTGTACTTGTGCTGGGTAAACCCATTCAGATTTTTTAACCAGCTTTACTTAAAAATATACTCAGTATCTGTCAAAGTTTGTAGATGATCCTTGCTAATGTTTGAGAACTTGGCCCTGAGCAAGTTGATGTTTCACACACAGGAGAAAACTTTCCTGCCCTGTCTGAACAGACCTGTTGGATCTAAGCAGGCACCTAAGTGTTTTGGGCTGGTTAATTGGTTTTTCAGTGTCTAAGCCAATGTGAAGCAGTATCTTTTTTGACAAAATACACTTCTGAAAACGTACTTAGGATGCTTCTGTAATATCTTGGATCCATACTGGGTGACATGGCAGGAGGGGAGATTGGCATTTTATGAATTCAACAGCTGGGACCTCCTGGGTGTTTCCCTGGACCTGTTGTAAAGCTGATTGCCTCTTTACCTGTTGTAGTGGAGATGCTGGATTTGGGCTTGCTAGATAAGTTCTATTTCAGAATAGAATTTTTTGTGTGGATGTCACAAAACTGAATTGCTGTAGCAAGTTATCAGATCTAACTCTTCTTCCTTGCACCCAGAAAAATTAATTTTACAATCCAAAAGGTGCTTTTGCTATCACAGGGTATTTATTTGTACTGTTATGAAACTTAAAACTGTACTTCTTGTACCTCCCACCCTGACTGATCTCACCCTTTGAGATTTGTCATGGCTGATTGAGGACTCCTGTTGCAGTCTTGGGGATGCAACTTTGAATACTTTTTAATAGAAAAAGTTTGGCTAGTTAGGTACAGACCAAAAGACCAAGCAAAGGACTTTTCAGACTGTGTGTGGTCACAGTACTTCAGCAAATCAAGTGGACAAATTACTCTGCTGCCATATCTGTTTCTCTTGGCAGAGCTTTGACAGTCTTCTGGCATCCCCTGCAGATGTCCTCTGCTGTTTGGGATCAGATTCACTCTGCAGATTGTGTGTGTGTGTGTAGGGATTCACCATCCTAATCTGCTTAGCAAACATTAGAGATGCCCTTCTTGAAAGGTAATAAAGTACAGATGGAGTTGTCTCTGTAGATGTGTTGGAGAATGATCTGTGCATTTGCTGTTGCTTCCACTCAGGGGGTGCTACTGCAGAGAGATTATATGGAGTGAGCCCTTGGCACTGATGTGCTGGGAGAACGTGGGAGTTGGTACAACTCAGCACTGTGGGAGGTGAAATGAAAAATCACACCACATCTGTGCCATTCCTGTGCCATCTCCCAGCTCCTTGGGTCTTTTTGGTAGGGATCTGCTCCAAGAGTGAGGGTCAGGCAGCACTGGAGAGGCAGAGAAGTGAGACAGAGAATGGGCATTGTGTGGCTGGGGCTGTCATTGCCCAGGGGTTCAAGGAGTATAGAGCTTAGAGTGAGTGAGAGTGATGAGAAATAATTGTTTTACAATCAAAGAAATTAAATGGCACACAGTTCTGCTTACACAGAGTTGAGATTGCACAGTGGCTAAATTTACACCTTTGAGATTGAACACGTGAGGAATTCTGGTGCAAATTATCCATCCCTATTTCACTCTTTTAAGATAACACAGGAAAAGACAGGGATGTGAAGTTACTTCACAGTTTTGATCTCTGTGTAGCCACAGGAGGACTTCACTGAAGCTTTACATGTGAGTCTCAGCTGTTCAACACCACCCTCCCGTTATTTTATTAGCAGAACAAAAGTAGAAACTTGCCAACATGGAACTCAGTTAACCTGGAGCTCCAGTTACCAACTGACAACTTGTCTGTTCTCTTGTGGAATATCCAGTTCAGGTAAGCACAAGCTTCTCGAAGCCATGGAAGAAAGAGTTAATGTAAGTGGACTGAGATGTTAATGTAAGTGGACAGCTCACAGAGACTCCAGCAGAGCCTCAGCTGTCCCACAGGAGCTGGCAACAGCCACTGGGCATTGTCTTCCTGCCTTCTCTCTGCCTTCTCCACCCTCAGCATTGCTGACAAGCTGAGAAGGTCTGTTCCTATAGTCGAGGGACATGTTGGAAGTTACCTTTGCCAACCTTTCATCTCCTCCCCACCCAGCGCAGCAGGGGAAAGAAGGCAGCAGCTTCAGGTGTGCACAGGGCTGGCTTTCTTTCAGTACTTCTTGCAGTGTGAGCAGGAATGTCCTGGCCTCTTCATCCGTGGGATGGGCAGGAGGTGGGAAGTGTGTGGATGTTACGCTGCACATATAAAGCAGCTGCTTAAAACGGCCTGACCAGTATAGGCACAGGTCTGAGAAATTATGGTGAGCTGCTGGGGTTCGTTTTCATGGGCACACCTAAGTGTTTGCATACCTGACAGGTACATGTGACTTTAGTTCATTGCAGCTCATCTAATTTATATTTGCTCCAACAGAAAAGGACATTCTGCATCGGTGCTGAGTGCAGTGTTATGGGCCACTCCCCGGTGAGGGCAGAGATAGGATGGCTTTGCTCTGCTGAGCACCTTCTTCTGATTTTCAGAGTATGAATTAGGGCCCTTACATTTCTTTTTCTTCTTGGCTTTGCTCTTGAGGTGATGGTGAGAAGAAAGCATGAAAAGATTTTGTCAGCAAATACGTGGGCCACACAGAATGCTATTTATCTGCAAAGATTTATGTCAGGATAATCAGATGCTCTCTCTCCCTCTGTGTTACTGTATGGAATGATAAACATGATCAGGACATATTTTCCTAAAATTTTGGCAGTGTTCTCTCATCTGCAGCTACTGCACAACGTGAAGCCTAATGTCTGTGTACCTGAGAAAACGTAAGCTTTTGAAAATGAATGGAAATAGTAACAATCACATTTATATCAAGTCTTTTATTTCAACAAGTCTGAGATTCGCCAAGGCACAGGTCAGGCTGCCCGTCTGTGGAACACTGTTTGCAGGGCATGGAGAAAAAAATTGTGGCAGTTTAGGGTAGGAGGAAGGAGATCATACAGAGCTGAGCAAGGATAAGAGCATTAAGCAGGCTGCAGTTTTACTGTGTAATTGGTGTTTACTTTAGAGATTGGGAAGTGATTCCCTATGCTGTCTATTAGCACCCTGCAACCTTGGCTGCGCTGGTCCATTGCTACTCCAAACACAGTTTCACAGTGTGCTGACTTTCGGCAGCAAACATGGTTTAAAAAATTTTCCCGTGACTGTTCATTCATTCACCGGGGTTTGAATGTTGCTGTCCCTTCTTTCTGACATTTGTCTGACGGGATCCAGAGTTAGAACTGAACAGATCTGGATTAAAATTGATGTTCTCAGTTTTTGGACTCTGGTGAAGTCACTGGTCTGGTTGACAGCATGGCTCTGCAAGCACTTGTGGCTGAAGTGAAGGCATGCAAAACAAAGGAGGAGTGAGCAAAAAGGGTAAAAGCCAGGGGCAGGAATTCCTTAAGTCAGCAGTGGTAGCAAAGTGCCTGCTTTGTGACACCGGGCCTCAAGTTGAGGTTAGATGGCACCTGCTGAACACACCTACAGTGGATTTTGGTCATACTTTGTATATTTGACAAACAGACTTTTTTTTCAGTGCAGCTTATCCAGTTACATTTGCTCTAAGGGAAAAGTGTACATTCAGCACCAGCGCTGAGCCTGACTGCGGGACATGGCAGAGAGGGCAGTGGCTTTGCTGATTGCTGAAGTAAGAACAGCATTCTTTGAAAACATGCAGCAGTGTGTACTTGGTGCTCTAAAGTTCCTCCCTCTAGAAGTGAAACAGAAAGAGGCCTTTATTAGTACATCTTCTTGTTCTTTAATCATGAGGTCAACATAAATCACTTTGTCCATTGAATGTGGTGATTGCGGAACAGTGTTGGGGTGCAACTACTATTTTGATGCTATCTCAAGTAACCAGCCTGATGTTCAATATTTAATTAAAAGCAGAAAACGTGATACAACTAAAAGACAGGAATCTGAAGCCCCAGGAATGGTGGCCAGCCTGATAGTTCTGACATACTAATTGATAAATCTTGTTTTACAGCTGCATCTGGGACCAGTCTTTTGTATGTCCTTTATCTCTTTAATTCCTTTTGCACAGAACAAAACAAATTGGAAATGAAAAACACTGGCTTATTGTATTCATCTAAGGACATGCTAATTGAAAATGATTGCTTCATACTGGGCTGGATTCAAAAATATGTGCATCTCTCTTTCTCTCTTTGCACATTAATCCATTAAATACATGTGTTGAAATAGGAACTGCTAGGTCAGAGGGAAGTGAGATAAGTAAACCAGAGGCACTTAAGAGGTATCCATACAACAAACCAAATTCCTATGCTGCCTCCCAGATCCTTTGGCACAGACATGATTGCCAGAATCTACATTTTCATTATTCATTAAAAGCAAAACAAAACAAATTTTTGGTTTTTAGCTTTTAGGTCCACAAAGATAATTTGGGAAACATGAACAAGACAGGGGTTTTTTTTTCCAAAAAAGAAAACCTTAGATTTTCTTAGGCATGCTGAAAGATACTAAAAAAGAAGTATAGTGTGGTTTTAGGTTAATCTGGAAGAGGATGTGATGGAAGAATTTCTTGTACTCTCTACACCCAGTTCAGTTTCTTCATCAAATGAACTTGTGGTGGTAAAGTGGACATATAAGGAACTGTAACAAGGACATTTTTAAAAAATCTGGTTATTTTTAATAATTATAAAATCATTGTCCAAATTTTGGTCTAAATTCTAAAGAGATTTTTTTGAGGTTCTATCACCTGGAAACTCTAGTAGAAAGACATTAAAATTACTTAGAGTTTAGGGGGTTTTTTTTGGGAGGGAATGTTGATACCAGATGAAATGTGTGTCATGTATGTTGCGTGCTGGTAGTGTCAATTTGAAGGATTAAAGTAAAATAAAAACCCAGTTATATTATAAACAAACCAGTTTGTTTATAAAACCAGTTTGTTTATAAACTACATCACAGGGCGTTACAAGAGCACACACTTTTCCAGTTAGGATTCCTGTGCACACAATCAGAGTATAAAGTCCCGTACACTGGAGCAGATCAAAGAACAGCAGTAACGGTGTGTTTCAGCTGAGAACTGTTCCTGACAGATCACAGAGCCAGGGCAATAGGCTCCTTCGTGGCTAAATTGCCAGTTACTGAACAGTGGCCAACAGTAAAAAAGTGGGTCATAATGACTTTTCGTTTCTATGCAGAATTACATGTTTTTATCCTGTTTATCCTCACCATCATTATATTGCCACTTACATCCTAAATCACCTACCCAGCCCTTAAAGGGCATAAAAATTGGCCAGTGTTATGCTGTGCCTGGAGTTTAGAATTCCCCAGTTTTTCACAACTTTTCAGCTGGCATTAAAAACAGGAAATAAAAAAAAAAAAGAAGGTTTTATTTACTGTGGTCCCTGCCTCCAGATCTCCTATCCTGCCATCAGTAAGCATGCGTGTGGAGCTGGACTGTTATGCTTGGCATTTAAATGTTTGGGTTTTGTTTGTTTGTTGTCACTTTAAGATATCAGATGAAGTGCCAGTGGGTTTGTATCTGGGACAGCTGTGTCAACTTTTTGCTTATGATCCAACACCACAACTTAAGGGGAGAAAGGCAGAAGATCCCAGGTGAACTGGTGAGGGTCTGGCTTTGTGTACATTGTGTGTGGACCAGTGGGCTTGGCATTTTTACATGCTGGGCTGGTTTTCGGTGGGTTTACAGGCAGAAGAGAAAAGGCCAGTCCTGTGAGTTAGCACACAATTCATTCCTGTTTGTTGGAGGTGGGATTGCTGAGTGACTTGACTGTTTGAACAAGAACAGATTAACAAAACTTGTTTTGCTAAAAAACAAACTTGACTTTTCAGAACAATCTGAAAATGGACACAATAATCACATGCTTTTGGTAAAAGCAAAATAATTTCTTCCTGCTATTCAACTCGAGAGCACACTGGCTCTGAGCTGCTCCAATACCACTATGAAGAAAGTTTTCATTTTCCTCTGAAGTGATTTTTGGTGGTTTTTTTTCTTCCCTGGAGAAGTGAATCTCTCTACCAAAGACTTGTTCTGTGCACTCTGGTCAATTTTTTAAATGCTGTGGGACCATGCCATTGAATGCCTTGTAGGAAAGAAAGGGGATCCAAATTGCCAGGATGGATCAGATGGATGCAGCGATGCTGTGAAGTGAGCAGTGTCACAGCAGGTCAGGTGGAGAGCCTGTAATGCATTTTTGTGGCTCTGTTGAGGTCACAGCTGAAGTCAGGACTGGCCCATCAGGCTGGCACAGTGTCTCTGAGGCAACTAGAGATAATAGAAAATACTCCTCACAGATGCTGCTGTGGGAAAATACCCTCTCAGCCATGACTACAGGAACATATTTTTCCCTTCATTTTTTTCTGTCCTATGCCAAGAATGTTTTATATGCTGAGAAAACTGATATTGATGCAGGGGGAAAGGAAACTCTAAGAACTGTTTGCAAGCTTAATTGAGGCTTGAACCCACTGATCTGATTAATTGCCTTGCAGTGTGTGGATTCAGCTGACGTGCAGGGAAGGCCAGCCTAGGGGAAAAGATGATTTTACCCAGTGGTCATAGAGAGTCTCCTCTCTTGGCCAAATCTTTTCTGTGCCCTGATGGAGGGTCATTTCCTATTGTCACTGACATTTGCCAAAGATGGCTGCATGTGGCTTTTAATGGTGAGTGCACAAATGTGTCTGTGGTAATCTGTTGGCGTAATCTTTTGTGGCTGAGTACGTCCTGCACGTTGTTGCTGTGCCAGGGCATGCTTTGACTACAGCCTGCGGGCTGTACTCTTATGTTTAAGAGCTGTGATTTTGTCATGGTAAGTTTTGAGGGAAAATCATGTGTTAGTTATGGTGGAGAATGTCAATGGAGAATCAAACAAAGTAACCAAAAAATGGGGTATGTTTTGTGCTGCCTGACACGGGGTATTTAGGTGCACGGACTTGGTTGATCTTAAGCAGAAGTAGGTTCACACATCAAAATCAGTATCATGTTACTCATTTTACACAGGATTCAGAGGCAGAAGGATTATTCTGTACCCTCTTTTTGATTTCTTTTGTCCCCATCCCGGTGTCTAATTGTAAAATCTTTTCTGTTCAGTGGGCACAATCTGCCACATGAGTTGCTCAGCATTTGTTCTGCTTCCTTTGTCTTACTTTTCTGTGCTGCTCTGTTTTTCTTGGTGACCCCACAGTGAAAGCAAGGTGGTGACTGCAGTTCACCCTGTTGAGAACCAAACTGCTCCATTTGCTGACCTGCAATCTCCCCACACCCTGTGTTTCCCTGCCCTCCAACCCAATCAGGCATTGCTCTTGTTCTCCCAGAGGCCATAATTCTCTTCTTTGTCACAGAATCATGGAATGGTTTGTGTTAAAAGGGACCTTTAAGATCATCTCCAAAGAAGGGTTTGCATGCTGAGAGCCTCTCTTGTCTTTTCAGCTGCATTAGCTGATCTAATAGAAGGTACTGTTTCTCCCAACAAACCTTTCCTCACTGTCACTGAAATATGTGTTTGTTTGCAAGGGAAAGTTGAGGTTGTTTTGGAATTCCTCTGAGGAAGGAGAAAAGGACACAGCTTTTAAAACAGTGATGGTAGCTTTTTGGAAAGTTCTAATCATTCGTTAAATGAAAAAGTTAATTCTCCTTTTCAAAGAACTCATTGTGGTCACGTAGATTACCGTGAAATCAAAGCAAGTTTGCTGCAGAGCTCTTCTCTTGCACAGAAAAATAAACTGACTCTTTTTTGGCCAATTTTGAGGTGACTAGAGAAGAAATGTAGATTAATTCAGAATTCCCAGCCTCTATTCACATAGAGTATCATTTGAAAAAGTGTGATGGAAGTCTTTATCAGAATTCTGTATCAGTAAATGATGGGCCAAACCAGGCCAAAATTTTGGAATAAGAAATAAGCTGTGATGTTCTGAAGTGAAGGCACTGGTAGAATTGGAATAAAAGCAACAAAATCTTTTTAATGTTTGAAAGTAGAGTCATGGAAAGAAAGTTCTCTCCAGAAGAATCACACAGCAGTGTGGCCTGAGACCAAGGAAAATGAGCCTTTCCTGTCCAGCTCTGTGAAGAGCCAGGCTGGAACTGTTCTTACCTGTGGAGTGCTCACTCAGTGCAAAGATCTCAAGGTGCTTTAGAGAATTAAAGGCCAAAGAATTGGGGCTCAATACAAGCCAGAGAGACACAAATGAACTTACTCCCATGATTTGTAGATGATTAATGAGTGACAGAGGGGACACATGTTTAGAGTCTTGCTCTGAGTTTGGAAATGAAGTATTGTACATAGTCAGACCAGAGGCTGTACATTGCTTGTGCCCTCAAAATAACCTTATTCATCTGCACCTGGAAGTTGTTCTCCATCCACAAAACCCAGTGGACCTATTTAAAGCCAATTCACAGGTGTCTGAAATTTTACATATAGAGGTGTGAGACTATTTAAAACATATGTGCAGGTGTTTACATTGCAAAGTGCAGGAGCAAGTCAGTGCACATCCAGTTTAGGTTTCATATTGAAAGACAGGGCTACCTTAAAGGAAGTCCAGGAACAGGTGGCAAGGTTGGCATGTTCCCAACTGTATCAGAAAGGAGATAAGCCATACTATAAGGAGCCCATTTTTATGCTATATAAAGTGTATTCTGGTTGTTTGTTTGAAGTTATTTTCTTTTCAAGCATCTAGGAG
This sequence comes from Pachyramphus minor, assembly GCA_013397135.1. NCBI lineage: Eukaryota > Metazoa > Chordata > Aves > Passeriformes > Tyrannidae > Pachyramphus > Pachyramphus minor. Next base: position 621,494 of record VYXB01009846.1, on the reverse strand, counting down.
AATATTTCAAAGCCTAGAGGTGCATTAGCAAACTACCTGAAGGTGTATGTGTCCAGCATTCCCTCCAGTGTTCTTCCGCTGAAGTTTGTGGTCCTGGCAAGTGCCAAGCCTGGCACCCCGAGGAACCAGAAGCATTCCTTTTTCCTGCTTTGGAACCAAAGTGGACAGGCCAGGTATTCAGGCATAGCAAGTCCAAGGCTTTCCAAACCTCGAGTGGAGGAGAGTGATTATAGGGAGTAACAGTCCTATACACCTCCCTTGTCCTGGTTAATCTCTCTGGTTAGTGAGAGAAGGAAGAGTATAAATGCTCAGTTGTCCTAAATGCTTGGAGTTTGCACATGGAAGATACAGGAGTGGAGACAGAAGCTCTCTTTGGGTTTGGAAATAGGTTTGGAATAGCCTCCTGCACAGCCTCTGTTCTGGAAGCACATAGGGCAAGACCCCCCAGGAACAGAGGCTTCTTTCCCTCACCGCAGTGGGAGTTGGGAGAGCTGCTGTGGGTTGGCCGTACCAGAGCTCACATGAAATAAGCAGCTTCAGCATCTGGAAGGAGCTCAGCACATTTTAACAGGGGCTGCACGAGGGCTTGAAGTCACCCAGCACCTTCAGCTCATCACCCCTGGGAGCTCTCCAGAGCCAGAAGGCGTGGATTCAGCATGCAGATGTAAAAACAAAACCCTGGGAGGTTTGTTTGGGATGTGCCCTGAGTTCTGCCTGTAGTTTTGGGTCATCTCTGCTTGATTTACCCAATCTGCTCTGGCCCATGCTTGCCTCAGACTCCTCATTCTGAACCCTTAGCATAGGACTCAGCAGCACATTTCAGGACACAACTCTTGTGACTGGTGCTTTCTACAGAGATGGGATCTGGGAGCGTCCGGGCTCTACGAACAGTGATAGGAGACATAAACAACTTGAAAAACAAAATAAACTCTTGCTATCAGAGTCACAAGGCGAGCTGTCCAACACAACATTGGTCTCTGATTTTATATTTAATTTTAGAAGCTGAAACTAAATGTTTTAATTTTACATTATTCTCAACATAATGCTAATTTGCTCCAGATGTCCACTCCGAGCTGAACGTTGCCATTTTGCATAGAAAGCATGTGCGTCAGTGATTTATTCCAAATAGCTTCTATTTTACTGCGTTTCATTTTATTCTGAATGAAGTACTTAACAACATGTTTCTCTTTAAGAATCTTACTTAATCATATGGATATAATTTCTTCAATTTACGTTTTCAGTTCTTTAGTGTGGTGGCCACAGGGTGTTTCTTAACCTACGCAGATTAAATGCACATGTTGAAAGCTGCTTATATTTGATTTTGAGGCACTTTCATTTCAAAGTCCTTCACGTAAGGTACAGAAGTGATTGTGGTTTCCTGCTAGGTTCTGGGATGGAGGTATAACTCTCAGGAAAATCTTGCAGATAACCTTCTAAATGTTGGATAATCATGCATGACAATAACATAATTTCATTTCTTTCAAAACTGTGGTCTACCGAGAGTGTTTAAGACTGTTTTTATTGGGGTTCAGGAAGAAAAGAGATTTAATTTTCTTGTCATTTCTGGGCTGCAGTTCAACATTTCAATTTAAAACCTATTTCCGTTGAGTTCCCTTTCCAGTTTCCCCTCAAAATATTATCTTAGAAAATTTCTTTTATTCAGTTATTTTCATATTTATTTAGCAGCATATTAAAAATTGTGTGAGACAGCTCAATATGAAACCTTTGTTGTTTGAGCCTGGCTCATTCAGCCATTCCTGTCCATGGGCTGCTATTGGTCGAGTATGTCAGGAATGTCCTTTGGCAGTGTCCTCAGAGCTACGTCATGTGTGTAAAGCGGAGTCGGTGTGGATGGGAGGCTGCTCTGGACCTTGGAACAAAGTCCAGGGAAGATTCTTACTCTTCTTTCATTTTAAAGCTGTCCCAGTGTAGGTAGTTTGTGGAAAGGTGATTCTGCAGTGGTTGTACAGTCTAAGTGTAACACCAGATTCCTCAGATATCTAAACCTACTGTTCTTCCCTTTTAAAAAATCATTGTTATCCATAGAATCCCTTTTCCTCTTAGGCTTTTAGACTGCAACAATGGAATCTAAATTTCAGAAGGTAGCATCATTTGCAAGGCAGGTTATTCCCACCTGAAATAACATTCATCTGTATTCATTTACATCTTCTTTTTGCACCTCTTTTTCAAGCTTAGCTTTTTCAGAACTAACCTTGCTGTTATTCTGCAATTGTATTAGTTTATTACACTGAATTGTTGACACAGCTGGTAGGGAGCTAAGTGCTGTGGTTTCACACAATAAAATTTCAGACAATATGTGTAGCACTTCTTTTTCATACATATCATTTGAAAGCCATATGATTCACCAATATGTGTTATTGTTATCCACCCATGTGGGATACAATCTATTTTAAATTAGTGAAGCGACTTGCTAAACTCCCTGTAAACAATAAGACTGTGGGAAAACATTAAGTGCTATTCAGAAAAGAACATTGCTATACTGCCTTTTATCCAAAGGATCCCACAGTGCTGTAGAGCATGGAGGGACCTGGCACTGCTGCCACGGCAGCTGCTCTTCAGCAGAGCTCATCTTCATTTTCACCACAGGCTTTAGAAGGAGCTCCAGCACTTAAACCTAGAGCAGGGTTTGGTGGAGAGCAGAACCTCCCACACCAGTTCAGTGTGCTGGGGTGTAAATCCCCGTGGATGAAAAGTAGCAATGGACTTGGGGTTGTTTGTTAGCAAAATCTTGATTTAACATCTCATCCAATATAATCACTTCCCAGGTTGGAGTGCATCATCCACTGTACCTGTTGAAGCAGATGCACCTGGTGCATGCAAGTGTGAGGTGACAGGAGCAGCTCAGCCTCTAACAGAGGGCATCCCACTGTGTTGGATTTACCAGAGGGAAGGAGCTCAGATATGGATCATTGCTAGAGCTCAGCTGTAGCACAGCAGTCATGTACAAAGGGCAGCAGCAGAACTGTGTTCCCAGTCTCTGAAACATGGCCCTTCCAACAGTGCAGTGCCTGACCAAGCCTAGACACTGATTTGATTTGGGCAAGGCCAGAAAACTGCCTTCCTTTAAAACAGGTGATGTCTTTTTCTAGGAACATTTTTCTAGGAATAAATCTCTCAGATTTTCCTTCCCGTAGTGAATGTGGCCAAGCAAGATGAAATGCAAACACTGCAAGACTAAAAGTAATGACTTGGGGTAAAGTGAGGATAAGTTCCTTATTTGTAGGGAAGAGAGAGAACCTCTTCTCTCAGAGAGAGATTATCTCTCTCCATGTTGTTACCCTCTAGCTCTGTGTGAAGTCACCCTGTGGGATTCTGTTGTACTGTGCCTGGAGTGGGCCTGTGGGTGAAGGAGGGAGCCACATCCCTTGGGATTCTGCTCCACAACCAGGGCACGAGGGAAAGCAGAATAAAGTCACCAACCCTGCAGTGGCAATAAGCTCCCACCACATTGCAGACTCTTTCCCAGTGGTTCACTGCAGCTCTGGAGGGGCTCTTTGCCAGAGCTCAGCTTTACACATGAGGAAGTGTCAGTCATGATCATTTTAGTCTTCAATTACAGGCTGAACCCCAGTCTTCACTTACGGATAATCAGTTTGGCCCAGCATGGCACAGAAAAGAGCAGGAGCCTGTCTGAGCGTGGAAAACCCCACTGAGTTGTCTACTCCCTTGCCAAGAAGAACCTTGGAGAAATCTGTATCTTATCACTTTGTGTGAAGATTGATCCAGTGTTGACAATTTCATGCAGTTTGTCAATTTGCCGGGGATCTGATCTTTAGAAGGTACAATTCCTCGAAAAAGCTCTATTATGTGGAAATGAGCTTGTGGAAATGAGCACAGGTAGAGTATGAGAAGGACAGTAGGTCTTAAGATTAAAAAAATCCCCCCTATCTAAAATGGGAGAAGACCCCAGCAATAAAGCTACACGCTTCAGGAAACAAAACTAATGATTTGTGTTGAACCAGCTACGAAAAGTTGTATTTGCAACAAACCCCACACACAGATGGATGGAGAGTTACCTTGGTGCTATTTTTCATCTTTCCTAAGAGAGAATTTGGATGTGGGGAACTAGTTTAGTTGGCTGTAGCCAGCAATTTCCAGCTGTAGATCAGATTTCATCCATAGGATCCTCCTCTGTTTGATCTGCCAAGGACAGGAGCCACTCTGTAAGCTGTGATGACGTGTGACAAGCTCTGACTGTAAAACTTACTTATTTATTGGTCTTGACCAAGCTGGGAGCTGGGTTTTCCAGGATTAAAAAAAGCTAGTAGTCGAGGGGATGAGTGGGAAGTTAGGATGGACACTCACTGTTGCCAGATGACACCGTATTTGTGACACACGGGGTTTGGCACATGCTGGTCCCAAATCTTCCTGTGGCTGGGGACAGATGGAGCACAGACCTATCCCAGAATGCCCTGCCTGTGGTGTGTTGGAAACCCATCCTGTTCCTAGACATGCTGTTGGCCTGTTAGAAAAGGCAGCCAGAACTGTGTGTGGATCTTTCTCTTCCTTTAGTGGTTCATGAAAAATACAGAAAAATACAAAATAAAGAGGGAAGTTTTTCATTTTGCTTTTCCATGTAAATGTTTGTTAGTGAATAAATTCAGAATATTTCAATTACAGTTGATTTTAGTGTCTGATGCCAACAGAACAGCTAAAGATTGTTTGCTTAATTCCTGAATGTGTGCATTGTTTTTAGCGACCATTTTTAATTTACGTGTTTGTCCTGCCTCTGTTCAAATCTCCCATTGGATTCAGAATGCAAACCAGGGCAGGCAGCTACTCTGCCATCCTCTGTGCAGATGTCTCTCCCAGAATCAGGAATGTGCCCTGCACTGGGCACAAAAGGGTTGCTGAGTTCCCCAGCATGGATGAATGTCCTCTGCTGAAAGAGAGCGCTCAGCACATTACAGGGACAGCTTACAGAAGCAGGGTGTGTAATTTTTAATAACTGGGATAAAAACCCTCAGTGACATCTTTAAAATATAAATGCCTTTTCTTGTTTCTTTTATTCCCCCCCCCCCCTTATTTTGCCTTTTCATCTCTCCTCCTTTCAGTTCCATTAAGCTTCATTGTACAATAATATATCGCAGTGGACTTTTTTCAATTATGTTTTTGATTTTTTCCTCCTTGTTACTATAAAACTCCAGATGTTTTGAGACTTCATGGTTCTCTGAATTATTTTTTCCTTTATTTTAATCTTCTTTTGTAACATGCCACACATGTGGAATTTTGGCCTTTTAAGATGCTGCGCTATGCTAATCAGCCATAAGTTTTGAGGTAGGTTTTTTCTTTCTGTAATTACTTTTTCCCCCCTTCTTTCTGTTGCTGTCTCTTTATATTTTTCTTCTTTTTTTCCTTTTATTTTTTTTAATTTTTTTTTTTTTTACCCAACTGGTTAGTCCACATCAAGCATAATGGATTCTGCCTTTGCTCTGAGACTGCATTCTTTCTTTATTATTCATTAATTTATAAACTAATAAATATTATATATTAATTTATAAATTAATCTGGCTAAAATGTGGACCAGAATACAAAGATGTAGGCAGGGGTGCAGGACAGAATTTCATTTAGTTTTCAGCTGAGATAGGAGTAAGTAGGAGATATGTTAGATGCAAACTGGAATGAAAATGTTTCCTTGGAAAGTGAAGAAAGGCAATGACTTGCTGATCCAGAGGAACAAGTTTTTGAAGTACATGTAGGAAACTATATTTTTTGTTAAAATAATCTAAAAGTCCTGGAGGGAAGCATTTTTAATTTATTTGTGGTTCTTTTCTGGCACAGCTGGAGAGGGTTTTTAATTGATTTTGTTCAGTCTTAATTTTGTCCCCAAAACAAGCAGATCTGGCTTCAGATATTAGAGCAGAAAATCTTGGATTGTGTGTTGTCCTTTAATTTCAAATAGCTTGTAAGCTATTCAAAAAATCCCAAATAAAGAATAGTTTCCCAGTTACATCTGAGGAAATAAAGGGGCTGACATGGGGTGTCTTCTTTGCTCATTACATGACCCTATGAATTTTGCATTTTGTTCCTTAAAATGTTGCCTCATGTAATGTTATTTTTGCCTGCAAGCCATAATACTGCATTCAGTCCAACTGTAATGAGGTTTCAGAAAATTGTTTGCTTTCCAAATGACATATTTAGCAAAACCTTATGGCAAAATCTGTGGCTGTCATGCTGCTGATAATAAGATATCCCCGACTTTCCTGGTTCATTCTCATATGTTGCAGCAAATAAATGCAAGTACCTCTGTTTTGACAAATGTTTATCCTTCTGCTTGATTAAAGAAGGATTACTAAAAAGAGTTTTAATACTAGCAATGGGTTCTTGTGAAAAGGATAGGATGCTGTGACAGTTTCCCAGATACTTTGTGTTTTACTGGAAAACGTATGGAAAAGCTCAGTTTGCTCCCTGAAGGGCCTGATTGGCACTAGAAGAAGTAAATCTGTGAATATTTCAGTGCTTCAACCTATGTTCACCCCATTGAGGGGATGCTGGCAGGCAGGTGGCTGGTTCTGCAGTCAGAGGACCCTGTGTGTGGAAATCACCTCGTGCAGGATCAGAGCTGGTGACTCATGACTTAAATAAGCCTGTTGTTATGTCCTGTGTGGGCCAGGGCGGCATTCCTGGTGCACCCCTAATTCCTGATACTGCCAGAGGGGTTCAGCAATGTTGACTTAGGGGCTCATAAAATCCATAAAATTGAAATTAAAGAGACAGCCTAAAGTCTTGTTTAATTCCGTGGCATGTGATCAAACACCTCCTCCAGGGTTTTCAGTGTACACCTATTTCCCAGTTTCATGTTAATTTGGAAGTACACAACCTGTCTTAACAGCACAAAAAAACCTGGGCAACTGGTGTACTGTGTGTTGATGTCAAATAGTTGGCTGTAATTGCCCTAAACTCCCACAATGTGAAGGATGTGGTGCATTCATACCATGACTTACTTTTCTAGGTTCTTCTTTTTCCTATTCTGAACCTTTTACCTTTTCTTCTCTTACACACCAGCAACTGTGCAACAGTCTGGCAAAAGCCCTAAATGCTTTTTTAAAAGTTTTTTTATAAAAAGTACAAAGACATTTTCATTTGAGTACAGGACTCAAATGAAATAGCAGGTAGAGGTGTCACTTTGCAAGCATAAAATGTTCAGGCTTTAAAAATAAAACCAAACCCAGGTCCTTTTCTGTTACAGGTATCTTCCATTTTATTCTTACCATCAAGGGATAAAAAGCAGGTTCTGACAATTTAAATCTGTACATTTGAATCTGGCTGAATGAATTGGGATTCTTTAGGGTGTGGAGAGCTCATTCCTCTGGGTTGCTTTTTACGTACACAACTAGTTCTGTTGAGTTTAATAAAACCCCTTGCATGAGTCATGTTCCTCGTGCTCAGCTGTTTGCAGGATCAGGGCTTTACATTGTAGCTACAACAGCAAATTCACCATTAATCTAATTAGAATTTAGCTAGAAAAGACAAAGCACCAAAACAGATATGTTGTTCTGGTGTTGGGTGGAACAACTCAAATGTTTAAGTTCTGACCTTGGTAACAGTTTGGAGCACCCCGAGGCCCTGACATTGGCCTCCGTGTGCTGTGAGACATTGATGCTATTTAAAGAGTGGTGTGACTGTTTCCTCCCCTCCAAAAGGGATACTCAGCCTCACAAGATCTTTTTTCTCATAATATGTTTTTCAATAAAGTTTTCCCAATTTTGTAATCAGTTGGGAAGAAAGAACATTTCACAATGTCCGTAAGGCTTGGGGATGTTTTGACCAGACATCAGATTTCCTACTGATAGCATGGAATGCTTTGGAATGAAATGTTTTGGGTTTTCCATCTGTAGGCTGTCTGAGATGTCAGCAGCCAATATGACCTGCTCTTTCCCTTTTAGGTCTATAAATAAAAGGCAGCTTGTTTAACTGATCTTGCAGTGGAGAGCAGAGGTGTATATTAATGAGCTTGCTCTAATGGCACACTGGACCTATTTAGCACTATGACTGTGAAGGCTTCTCTTTTTCAGTCATAACTCATTTCCTAAGAAAATGTCAGTTATTGCTTCACCCCGTGGTCTGAGCTGGTTAGTTTATAGTTTATTTCTTCTGATCTGTACCACTGACAGATATTCGAGACGTGACCGTGGTTAAATATGCTTATGAAAATGGTAAACATTTGATAATATAAACCCTCTTGGGAACATGCTGTTATTTCTGCATGGCAACATTCTCAGGTGCATTCAAAGTATAATCTGGAAGCAAAGAAAAAAACATTTTAAGCAATTACAGTTATTAGATTAAATTATTTTGTTAGGAAGATTGTGATGTGTTTAGATCACTGTGAGATAGTTCAGCGTTTTCATAACTATGCCTTTCAAATGCATGACACTGCAGCAGTGATATTTTAGTGTAAAATAAAGATAACATGTATTTCCATGTGGTAGGGAACTAATTTAGTACCATAAATTTCTATAAAGTATTTTTCCCTAGAAGAAGCCCTATTCTAAAAGCAGCAGTAGTTATAAAATCCAGTAACTGCATTGTGCTCTTCCTGTGATCACGTGGCATTGTTTTGTGTCTGCGCTTGGATGTGTGCGGCATAGCAGGGTCTGAAACACATGACTGATTCCCAATAAAGACAAAAGTAGTAATTGCAATATAATTATTATTTTTATTGATGAACTTATTTAAGAGCTCTGTTGACATTTACAGACTTTGAGGATCATGCAGTGTTTGTTACAGTTATCCCAGGCATCAAATGTCCACAAAATGTTTAAGATTGTAGGATTAAGCAGTGACAGAATTGGGCCAGATGTCTGGGAGATACCATAAGTGGCCTTCTCAGCTGATAAAATAGCTCTTACCATCCTAAAGCCCTTTCAAAATTGAACATTTGTTCTTTGTAGTTGAAGCTGAGACACTTGTGGGATGGCTGGATCTTCCTGAAGGTTATTTGAAAAAGGGAATGAGCACTCCATTTCCCCAGGAGTAGTTTTATTTAGTGTATATATAAATATAACTACACTGCAAGTAGGTGGAAGGGTTAAAAGAGTTGGTGAGTAGCAGTGAAACCCCAGAATTACCTTACAAAGTCATCCTAACAACAGCAGCCCAATTGAAGTTATCTGCACAAGTGTACAGTTGAGACACCTCCACGTCAGGGAAGCTGTGCCCTTGAGGGAAAAACTGCAAGGTACACAGTCAGCAGATCAAGCAAGAAATAAAGGAATCGAAATAGTATTTCCTGGAGTCCTTCGAAGTGGAGACCTTCCTGCAGGTCTGAGGGGATTCTCTCAGCCCCACCCTTCTCAGCTCTTTTCATCAGCTGCTTTCCTCCCCCTTTTCAGGCCTTTCACCTTCCCCCCTTCTCTTCACTTCCTGGCAAGGTTCTTGCCCCCACTGCTTTTCTTCCTGTTTCCCCAACCCAACCTTTGCCAGCCCTGCCTCCTTGAAAATCTGAGTGCTGTGAATTTGCTAAACTCTGCTTTATATGTCATGGACTTCAGCATATTTGAGCATTTCAGATTGCTCCATTCTGAATCCTTGTCAGATTTTTAGTGCTGATTAAGAAGGAAGCTTGTTTCTTTTGAAGCCTTGGTGGCTTGGTCATTTCCAAAACTCCCCTGCCTCCCTGCACCAGCTCAAGTGTTCAGGGTGAGAGTTGTGGCCAAACAAAACTTTTGAAGACATAGACTGCATGTCTCCAGGTGACTCTGGGGATCTATCTCGATAGCTGTGATGGGGAAAGACATAATATATACATATCAGATAGTTGTCTGGACACACAGACCCAATATGCCATTCAGACTGATTAAATATCTGGCCAGGACAGTAAAACATGTAGGGCAATAAAAGCCATAGTGATCCTGTCATGTGTGAGTGGCTGGGAAAGGCAGAGATTTTCCAGGAACCGCTCTGTGGCGGTGCCTGTGTGTTGGAGTGCATTGGTGTGTTCAGTTTGTAGTGTGCAGAGCTGACCTACATGCCATGGCAGGACACAGCCTGCAAAATGAAGTGCTGGTTGGAGAATCTGGATCACTTTGGTCATTCTGTTGAGGTACTTAAAAAAGTACCACTGGTCTGAGCAGACTGTAGTGGACCTTTTTCCACCAGTAGTTTAAATCGCCTTTGGCAGGCACAGGGAGATCAGGTGCCTCCAGGTTACAGCATCTTCAAGGCTCCTTCTGCATCCAGTCTCCCTTCCCATCCCTCTGCCTGCAGTGCTGGATACACAGCTGAGTCAGGAGGCTGCATGCACTGATGTGTGTAAGAGGGGCGTGTGTGTGTGTGTGTGTGTGTGTGAGAAATAGGACTGGCAAAGTGGTGATTTCTGTGGTGCCATCTAAGGAACCATGGGTTCCTGGAAAGCTGCTGAACAAAATCTTGACTCAGCAGAGGGAAGTGACAAAGCACTCACTAATTTTGTGAGAGTCTGGACTCTACTCTTCCTGAGCAAGAATCGTGTAAAAAACTTAGCAGTGAGCAAGGCAAAACACCCTTCCCTTGGCCTACTGGTAGCTGAAAATTTTACTTATTTATTTATTCAGATTTAATTTGAAACAGTGACTTTTGTTATGAGCGCTATGCAGCGTTTCATTACTGAGCTCCCTAATGAAAGGGGTGCTTAAGAAGTCAGAATTGCTCAGGTTACTGGTTGTATAAATGCAGAGAACAGCTCTGAATGATACAGCTAGTAAAGAAAAGGGTGCAGAATAACAGCAGAGTTCCTTTGGATTGATCTTCAAATGGATCAGGCCTTCCTGTAATCGTCTGTGCTCATCAGCTCCAGTGTATTGTATTTCAGACACCCGAAACCAGGTTCTAACCCACCACAAATAGCTTCTCTTGCTCTCTGTCTGTAGCAGCTAATTGTTATTGCCCATAGTGGCTCCTGTGCCAATTAACATCTCAGAGGACTCATCAGAATACTTCTTCTTTTCTTTAAATTTTCTGTTCTGACACCGTGTCTTTAAGCGTTCGGTACTTCAGACAGGACATGTGAGATATTTATAATCCTTGTATTATTACTGAGCTACACACCATGTCTTCGGTGACAGATTAAATGAGCAGCACAATATGTTGTGTTTTATCCATAAATTTCAACAGATGTTAGAATGTTGGTTGATTTATTGCACGTCCAGCTTGGATCTTACACTGTTCTCATTGTGGCTGCACATGGTTTATTTAATAGTACTTTACAGCGATTTTTTTATGACTTTTTCAGTTTGAAGGGTGCAACAAGGCATTTTCTCGGCTTGAGAACCTCAAGATTCACCTCCGGAGTCATACTGGGGAGAAGCCATACCTGTGTCAGCATCCTGGCTGCCAGAAAGCTTTCAGCAACTCCAGCGACCGGGCAAAGCATCAGCGAACACACCTGGATACCGTAAGCATGATTTCATACTGGGACTTGCACAGGGTTTTCCAGTGGTCCTTGTGCACAGTTGGTTCTGCAACCGGAGGGGGACTTGGCCTTTTCATGAGGAGAGTCTTAGAAAATTCAGCTATATGCAATAGTATCTTGGTTTGAACGCTATGTGCTTTGAGAAATGAAAAAGCCTTGATCACTGGCCAATTCATTTGTGTTACTCATGCTGAGGAGTAAGTTACGCAGGAGCAAGTTACTCAGCAAGCTCTCCCATTGTTCCTGTTCCAGTAAGAGAAGGCAGCAGCACAATAAGGTGTAACATGAGTGAAAGCTGAGTCACTGCTGCTGCACCAAATGTGTGTCATTGTCTCGCTTCCTGTCCCGTGTTGCTTCAGTGAATGTTCTGAATGAATGCAAAAGCAGGCCAGACCTCTCAGTGGAAGGTAAATGCACCTCAGTTTCGGACAGTAATTTTGTAAAAGTGAAAATACATCTGTCTTATAACTGTGTGAAATTTGTTAAGTACCCACCATCAGAATTAACTATGAGAAACAAATTCTTTTATTCTGTGCAGTGTCTTAGGCTACACTAAAATGAAATCACCATATTATAGAGAAAGAAAGTAACGAGGCAGCTTTGCAGATGAGTCAAATCCTCAGCATAAAGCTTGTAAAGAATAACAGGCAGAGTTGGTCCTTTGTCTTTTTCAAAGAAGTGAATATATGGTTTAACGTTTGGCCAAGTGTTTATGGGGCAGAACTTTTGAGTTTAATTGATATTTACTTTTTAAGCAGTTACACATTTCAGACAGTGCAGCATTAAGGAATGTCTAATGTACATTATGCCTTGCAAAAACAAACAAGTAAGAGAAGCGAGTCAGTCACATTTTCCAAACCAAAGCACACTTACAATAACAATGTTTTACTTATTTGAAAGTCAACCTGAGATATTTGAATTTGTAATTAGTTCTAAAATGCATCTCTTTTGAAAGTGGATATAGTAAATTGAGTGCAGTTTTTAAATATAACTGCTTGAATCTAATAGATAAATTTTTTAATAGCCAAAGTCACAAATGGAATGCCATTTATTAGTTTTGACAGAGAACTTAAGTGGTTACTAAAATAAGCAAAAATTCTTTTATGTATTATCTGTGCAATATTGAAGACAAATGTCTTAACTTTCTATTTTCTTTTCTTCTCCCTTTATCTCTGTCCCTATTATCTGAAATGCTCATAAATCAGGAAAAAGGTACAGTAATCATTTTCTACTAACTTTCTTAAATATCTAAAAACATCCTCTGTGCTATTCCATTGCAGGCTCTTTAAAGCTGTTTCTGTAGTCCTGCCCACAGTAACTAACTTCCACTTACCTGCTTAAATTAAGCCCTGTGGTTTAGCTCAGTGTATTTTCTGCTTATGTGAATGTGAAAAATAGCAGAGCGACAGGATGGTGCTGCTGCAAAGGCTGCACAAAACAACTGCCTGGAATGTCAAGGCAAAGAGCCACAAACCTTTGGAAGGGCAGGCAGATTTTCATCTAGTTTCCCTATCACTGAGTTGAACGATTTTATCACTAATTTGAATGACATCAGTGATTTGAAAAATACTCTGCTAGGTTTTCTGCTAAGGGATTTGTTAAAGTTTTCCATAGTTTTTCCTCAGGTGTCAGTTCTCTGTGTTCCAGACACTCTCAATAAATCTCCTTTGCCCTGTAACTTTCTGGGTAGGTGCTGTGTTAGCCTGTAAGGTCATGAATTGGTGAATGATTCTATTATTCCTTCAGAAATTTCCTGCTGGCTGGACAGAGCAGCAATACTTATTCTCTGGAGGTACTTACAAAGAAAGGGGGTTTATATAGGCTGCTTATTCCTTATTGAGTGCATTTGGAATTGGTTTTAAAGCTTCTCAATGTAGGTCACTCCATCATTTATCTTCTCCAAAAGGAGGATCTGTAAATCATGTCACTTACTGGTGTGCCCTAGTTTGATTGAATCTCTACTAAATCATCTGGAGTGGTTCCTTCTCCTGGGTAGGAGAAGAACAAAGGGGACCTGTCTGTCCTTGTGGTAGAAAGGGCACGTCAGCACTCCTCCAGGAACAGAACAACTGGTTTAAAGGACCTCACAGCCACTTCTCCCAAAACCAGTTGGTTTTTTTCTCTTCTGTGCATCCTCTTTCTGAAACCAGGGGAATTAAAGAATGTGATGCTGAGGTCATGGTAAACCAGTTTTCTGCCTTTGAGAAGACACCAACAGGATTTACTAGTCCTAGTAAGAAGGCTGAGGTAATGTTGATAGATGAGGCAAGAAAACAGAGAAAAAAGAATGTTCCATTCAACTTTAAAGCTCTGTGAGCTGTACCATGGAGCACTGGCACCTAAGTCAGTGGGTACTTAATAAAAAGTGCCAGAGTCGCTTTGCTCACCTTGACAATTGCACCTTCATTTGGAGCTCGTAACCCAGAGATAGTGTTCCATTTGTTGGGAGTGGGCAAAGCTAAGAGAAGAATTTGGTGAGGATTTCAGTCATTGAGGCTCCAGAAGCAGCGGCTAAATTAGAGCATCCTCATTTATTTATTTTCTTTTATTTTCCTATGAGAACAGAGCACTGGAACTGCCTGTTCAGACTCAGGTGGTTTTCCCAGGAGATCGTGCTGATAGTGTGCTACATAAAAGTGGCAAGCTCTGCCACATGGCAAAACAAGATGGAAAAGTCCTCCCAACAAAATCAGCAATAGCGGATTTTTCTTTCTGTATTGATTTGCTCAGATGTTAGTGTTTGATGCAGGTTGTTTGGTTAGGAGTTACAAAAGAAAAGTCATCTCTGTTGCTATTCAAAAGAGAAACAAGGTATGAAGGAAACCAAACATGTGCTGTGCCCTGACTTTAGTTCTGCTGCATATCATAGAACCACAAAATGACTGAGATTGGAAGAGACCTCTAAGATCTTTGAGTCCAGTGGTTACCCCAGCACTGTGTCCACCACTAAACCATATCCCCTAGTGCCAAATCCATGCAGCTTTTGAACAGTTTCAGGGATGTTTCCCTGAGCAGCCTGTACCAGTGCCTGACCACCCTTTTGATGAAGAAATTGTTCCTTATCTCCAATCTAAACCTCCTCTGGTGCAATTTGACAAAGTTTCCTCTTGTCCTGTGGGCTTGTAACAAAGGAGCAGAGCCCATCCCTGCCTGGTTCCACCCTCCTGTCAGGGAGTTATAGCGAGTGAGAAGGTCCCCCCTGAACCTCCTTTTCCTCCAGGCTGAGCTCCCCAGCTCCCTCAGCCACTCCTCATCACACTTGTGCTCCAGGCCCTTCCCCAGCTCCCTTGCCCTTCTCTGGACTTGCCCTAACACCTCAATGTCATTCTTGTAGTAAGGGGCTGTGACAATCCACCCTTAAGGGCTTCTTTACCTCAGGGGCCCAGAACTGAACTGGGGATTTGCGGTGCCTCACCAGCGCCCAGCAGCTGTAAAAACTGTGTAAATCAGAACCCAAGCCCTCAGCTTCCATCTTTATAATTATACTGGGTGATCTCATGATAATTTTATGTACTGTAAAGGCTAGGGGGAAAAAATAATGCTCTCAAAACCCGTCCAGTTATACCTCAGTAGCATTCACCTCAGCCCAGTGACACACATCCAACACTCCAGGTGTGTCCGGTGCTCTCGGTGCTTGCAGGGGGTGCAGCGTCAGGGCTGACAAACGCTGTGTGTCCCCGAACTGGCTGTCCTTCAGCATCCTGTGCTGGCTGTGGGTATGCAGAGGGGCATGACCTGTCTCCCCTTCCCTCCCATGCACAGAAACCCTACGCCTGCCAGATCCCCGGCTGCTCCAAGCGCTACACCGACCCCAGCTCCCTGCGCAAGCACGTGAAGGCTCACTCGGCCAAAGAGCAACAGGTGCGTAAGAAGGTAAGACCTGCCAGGCAACAAGGGACATGTCTCCAGATCTCCTCCACATAGTTATTTTTAATTTACCTTTAATTTATATATTTTCAGATCAGAGTTTTCCTACAGTATCGCTAGAAGAAAACTTTCGCAGAGTTAATTTTCCTGCTGGCTTTTAATCACTATTGTTAACCAGACCACCTTACATTTTTGCACTTTCAGTTTGCCCCATGCTTTCTCTCCAGAAATTTCTTTCCTGTTCATGTTTCATACGCAAATTCTCCTGTCATTCACATAAAATATCCATACATTGAGTCTCTGCAGTCAGCACTAGCTGGTTGTATTTACTAAAATACATGTTGGCAGATCATCTTAAAACAGAAATGAAACTAAGCCAGGATACAGTGGAAATGTAGAAAAGAAGCGCTTATAATAGATGAGGATGAA
Source organism: Pachyramphus minor (assembly GCA_013397135.1). NCBI lineage: Eukaryota > Metazoa > Chordata > Aves > Passeriformes > Tyrannidae > Pachyramphus > Pachyramphus minor. The sequence continues at coordinate 605,785 of VYXB01009846.1, read as the reverse complement.
AACCCCACACTTTTCCCACCACATCTGTATTTTAAAAGCACTTATAAATCACTCCAAACCCAAACTGCTAGTAGTGTTTTCGCTACTATTAGATTCAAGTAAATGTTTTTGTGGGCTAAATCCCGAACTGGTTATTAAATGGGGATGCTTGTGGGCACCATCCCAGGTTCAGAGACTGGTTTATTACACATTTGTACACACAGTTTGTAAAATGGTGGCTGGGACCCCACAGAGCTGGTCCATGGCAGCGCAGACCGTGGGCACGCTCCAGGCCCAGGAGTGGAAGGGAATGCTGGCCTTGGAGAGCATCTACAGTTAGTTCAATAAGCAGCACTGACGTCTTCCCCCAGCTGCCTCAGCACTGCCAAGAGCATTGCAGCAAGGCATGGTTAAAGGAGGGAGGGCAGAGCAGAAAGATAGCCTGGCAGGATAGAGCCAGAGCAGCTAGTTTGGAAGAACGTCAGAGGGAAGAAGTGGAAGTACTGGAGAGCAAAGAGAGGAATGTGGAGAGAAAAGAAAATAGAACATAGGTGACCTGAGTTGCAGGATCTGGAGTGAGCTGTGGAGGAGTGAGAAGGATCTGAAAAAGCCCTAATTCACCTGCTTGAATACAACTGTGGTGGGATCATACAGATCTGTCCTAGTTTCAGCCATGCCCCTGCCTTATACCCCTTCCTTCCTTCCTGCTGCTCCTCTTACAGTTTTCACCAGTTTGAACTTAGGGTCCCCTTCCCCAGGACGGCTGTTTGTGCCCTAATTCTCCCTCTCTTTGTCAGATGTGTGCAGTCTGAGGAACAGTTCCCAGGGGTCAGTGTCCGGAGCTGTGCACACTGTCTCAGATACCCCAGAAACACTCCTGGTGTGCCGAGCTTTGTGCCTGCAAGTATCACTGTTCATCCCAGCACCATCCAGGTGGAACCAAGTCTTGACTCTGCTCCAGTCAGAACTTTTACTTAGGCTGGCAGGACTGGAAAAACTGCCTCGTTTTCCATCCAAATTTTGTATTATCAGAAGGTTCCACAGGGTGTGCAGTGCACATGCATCCCACACCACCACAAAATTCCCAGCACTTTCCTAGATTAACCCTTAGGTCGTAATGAGAGTAAGAGTCAAAATACCATGGCAGTAATTGATTAATTCTATGTAATTAATTCTGTGTAATGAGGGTAGGAGTCAGAAAGCCATAGCAGTAATTGGCCACAGAAGGAGGTTGACCCTGGCACCAGAGTCTTTTGCAATAGTAAGATCTTCTGCAAAAGATCTTTGTGACAGGAAGATGTTGTTACATGAAATTCTCAGCAGATTGTGGAAAGCAACCGTGCTACCTATTCCAAAGAAGAGAACTTCCTCATTTTTCCTTCCTGTGGTTGCTGGCATACTTCCAGGGGGACAAGGAGGAATTATTTCCTGATACCAAACCTGGGTATCATTTGTTCAGCTCTGTGAACTGGGCTGAATGCATTAATGTGTTACCATCCTTTACACCCGGACAAAGAGACAGTCCCCACTGTCATACCCTGCTGAGGCCTCATTCCAGTTCTGTGTTGGAAGGTGGGAAAAAGAAACCTAAATCCAAACTTTGTGTTGAGTGGCACAAAGTACTTCCTGCATCAGCAGCAGGAGCCCTTAAGCACAGAATCAATACAGAACAAATTTGGTGCACATCAACTGCAAACTCAGGCTTCTTGGATGTACCAAGAAGTCAGAGTATCTAGGGATTCATATCACTGAATATCCTGGCTTGAGGAAATTTCCTGTGTGCATACACATACCCTACTATAGACTTATCAAATCTATCTTAAAATTACATTAGTCCCTTTCCTCCCACACCTTATTTGGTAGACCAGTCTAAATCTGCACTCTGCCAGTGGCTTGAAATCATCTTCAGATTTCCTGTCTCATTTATCCATGATAACTTTATGAATACTTGATCCCGTGTCTTTTGTCCTCAAAATTAAAAAACACCTGAAAAAGCAACAGATTTAAACTGCATTTTGGTCAGGCTCTCTTAAAAGGGATCAAAGCAAAAAAATAACATAAAAAAATAACACCCCAAATATTTCACTTAAATGTATTGTAGGGAAAAAAACAACACCTTCCACAATGAAGCAAATCTCAGTGTTACTGAGAATGGTGACATGAGAATGATCTTTTCATCTTTTTTTTTCAAAATCTGAAATCCAAAGTAGGCTGTTATATTCACTCGCTCGTTTTTGGTTATACCTCAGCAAAGGCAGTTGTCTGTTGGTATCACCTTCCCAGGAGTTCTGAGTGGACATGACTTAGCCAACATGTCTTGGTTGAGATATGCTACCAACTTGTGCCATCTCTGATACAAAACAAAATGCCTGAGCTTAGAGTTGTATCAAAGGAATCCTGAGTATTTGGTTCATAGCTAAGGGGATTACTGCAGTGGTGATATTTGGTTGTTCTGAAAGGCTTTACAAGAACAAAACAGGAGAAAGTTAGCTGTTAATTTAGTAGTAGTTTAATTGGCTGCAGATGCACTTCGTGATCCAAATGTCAGATATTTATCTCAAACCCACAAATGGCTGTGGAGCAGAATTGTAAATAGGTTTGCCTGGGCCCTTTATTTAGAATAACCAAGCCCAGGGGAGATCGGTATGTGAGGTTGTACCCGTAAGGACAATTACTATTTATTAATGGCTGTAGAACATGATGGCTGTTTGTGTAATGCGAGCACTCTGTTATGACAAAGGCTTGGCAACATCAGCATGTTTGAAAGAGAATTAGAAATGCTTTTCTTTCTTAATTCTCCTCTCCTGCTGTTTTTAATATGATCGACATTGTGGTTTTCAAGAGTTTGCTTCAGACACTTTTGCCAGAGCTTTAATTTACATGGAGCACAGCTGAGACATCGGTGGTACCTCTCATACCTCACTGACAGCCCCTTATTCCACCAGTTCTAATGTGATAAGCACAGACGCTTTTCTCTCCCTGTCAAATGTCTTCCCAAGTGTCACAGTTAGAAGGTGATGCAATCCTTTTGCCACAGAACCCAGGAAACTACAGCAAACCTGAAAATGTGCAGTTCAGTTACTCAGGAAGATTTGAAGAAACACAGGGACATTATTTTCTGAAGCAAAGTGGTGTTGATTTAAGATTAGCACACTTCACTTCTGCACTTCAGAAAACCAAAGTTATCTCTAATTAAAAATACCAAGTACTAGATACATCCTTAATTACACCAGGTTTCCAAGAATGACATTAATTCCTTCTATATATAATCTTTAAGGAGACATATGAATTTAATTAGAAATAATTTGATTTTACTTTGAAATAAAATGTTTCTTTTATCCTCCTCTTGTAGCTGAAGTCCTGTACTGATATTGAACAAGATGTACTGAGTGAATGCTTAGCTATGCAACAACTCCACACGTCTTCACAGCACATTCTGGATGGGAAGTGTGGTAGATCTGTAGGTCCTCATGATTTAATTACAGGTAAGAATACTCCTAATAAGCATGGTGCTTAATACGTCATATAACAGAGGACTTAAGAAAAAGAAAAGCTTATGGGTTTGATTTGTCACTGTGGAAGATGAACCCCCCCCCCCAGACCAACAAATAAGATGAAATAGTGTTGTGAGTTGTTTACTAAGGCCTGATTTCTTTTTTTTTTCAGAATTAATCAGCCAAGTAGCTCCTATTAATGTCACGTGAAGGGGGCAGTAGGGCTGCTGAAAGTGTGTCTCCATCCGTTTGTGCTCTTCTCAAAGTTGGCCTTGGCAGAGTGCAGGTGCACGGGCTGTGCTAGTGCCAAGCGAGTGCTCCACACAGCAGGAGGCTTTTCTTCAGGAGCTGCAGGAAGGTTGATGGGGCTGTGTGTTATCGTGCACTGTGTGATTGTAACAGATGATATGGTGATGTGCGAATGGAGAGAAAACTGGAATTTGAAATGTCAGGCCTTGTTTTAATTATCTTTCCTAGTTTTCAGTCTTTCTTTCAGTCCTCCTTCCTTTGTTGTGGTTTGAACAAGAGCTGGCCCCTTTCAGGGACTTTGGACTGCTCTATACTTTCTATAGGAAGAGAAAAAGATGCTTCCATTCCCTTTTGTGGAAAACAAGGTCTGGATTCACAGTGTTTGAACCCCAGCAGAGGATCAGGGATGTGCAATCTCAGGTTCTGTGTTTAGCCAGCACTGTAATTATAACCTGCCTTACTGAGGCAAGAATCTCCTGCTTTTTTTTTTTATTACTCCAGATCTTAAGAATGAAAAGAGCATCCTGATGGGCATCTCCTCTTCTTTCTACTTCAAGTTGCCCTAAAATGTTTGAATATAACTGGTGAGCAGAATGGAGTAGGAAGGGAAATACCCCATGATTCTGACACTGGGAGTCTGCACTCACAGTGGCCCCTCAAAAAATGGGAGAAAGCTGCAGGGACTTGGGGGGATTATTTCCATTCTCTGCCCATGTCACCTGCACTGTGAAGGTCTGTGAGGGCAGCACTGGCCTCCTCTCCCCTTGAGACTCCAGTGTAGCTGAATCATGGCCTGGCCTCCCGATTCCAGGCAGGGCAGGAGAGACCAGTGACATTTCCCTGAGAACAGGCTGCACTTTAAGATCCCTAGAAATATCCTTAGTTTCCAAGTGACAACAGTAAAACAGGAAAAAAGTTATTAGCTTACAGATAAACAGACCATCCCTAACTTCTCAGTGTCATTTCTGAGAACCTCTTGTGAAATTAAGGGTTTTATCTATCCATAACTCTGGCTTTCTCTGGTATGATTTCTGTGCTGATTATATCAATCCATCACTGGGATGTTTTAAAAAACCTGTAAATCTTCCCTAATACTTCATTGGGTCACTGCATATGAGACCCCATCACGTGCACAGTATGAAGAAGTGCCAGAGAAAATAAATCAAGATTTGAAAGACTGTCTTACAGGGGAACAGAAGTTGTTTCATAGTTATGTGTAGTACAATTCCACAGGCAAAACTGTTCCTCTGTCATTATTTAGGGCATATAAGCCAGAGTGCTGATCCTTAGAGAATTAAAGCATAAGGACATTCCTGCTGCCACCTATAGTCTGCAGTGATTGCACATGCGCTGTTTCAAACAAGCAGAAGTAATACTTTTGGAGAAATCAACTCTAGTACTGGTATGTAGGATTGATGTGGATAAATACAGTATATGATGTCCCCGTGATTCCACCACGAAAACGTTCGTGGTTTGGGTTTTTGTTGCGAGTTCGGTTTTTGTGGTGGTGGTTTTTTTCAAAGAAACCACATTATTAACATGCAGAGCTCTGGGATTTAGGGATCATTTGGATTCCTGGAGAATTTCAGTTTTGCCTTTCTCCAAGTTAAAGCACATTTTAAATATGTCAGGGATGAAAGCCCATCACAGAAAAAAATGAAATATTGAGAAAGCTCCCATCCCTCGTGTCCGACTTCAAAGCAGGATTGTGCTTAGGACTGGGTAAGACAGTGAGCAGAAGAATGTTTCTGCAGTCAGAGGAACCCATTGTTTGCTGAGATCTTCCTCCTTTTCCCTCCTCATAACTAAGATGCTTCATGGCTGCACACATTGAACTCTGGCTGTGCCTGAGTTCTCATATCACTCCCCCTGCAAAGGAAGTGTCTCTGTGTAGTTGGTCCCACTCAGGCATTTTCCTTGGGCATGTTTTATTATTATAAAGTTGAGGGGGGAAAAAGGCTGCTAGTCACAGATGCTCAGAGTTCTGTTCTGGCCACAGATGTTGAGGGTTAAAGGCCAAGCCGTTTAAAATACTGATTGATGACATATATTTACAAGCTGAGGTGGTCAATGTGTGAAGAGGCCCAAGGTGCACAGGCCTGGCGTGGGCTGCACTTGCAGGAGTCCCTGGTAAGAGGCTTCTGTGTGACTGCAGGGACTCAGAATATTAGAACTCAGCACTGAAAGAAAAGGAAGAAAAACTGTAAAAGGAATGAAATTTTGGAAGTATTGATAATTATATTGAGACTGGATTAGCAATTGCACTTCCCCCCTTGACTTCTTCCATTGTAGGGATACCTGGTTTCCTGGAAAAGGGGATCCAAGCAATAAAGACAGCATTTCTCTCCACTCAAACAACTCTTCCTTTCTGTTCGATTTGACAGGAGGAAGGACTTTGTACACTCCATATCAGCAGATGCCTCCTGCTTCCCTGAACATTTCACTCTCTTTTCTGATAAACATCACTGCCAGTATTTCCTTCAAAAGCACCATCTTTGGGCTTAACACCATGAACCATCAAAGAGTCATGGAATCAGAGTGACAGCAGCTCCAAACTTTGAGTGCATTAAGTCTGGAATAAACCATGTCAAACTGGATTCCAGTAGCAGCATAACTGGCTGATAGCTGATGGATTCACAGTGCCCATGGCCAGGGAAAAGTCTGTCCCTTGAAGGCAGTAAAGTGAATGTTCTGTTGGGTGCCCTTGTTTTGCACTGTGTAAGATAAGTCACTTTTTAACTTTAAAGAAGTACCACTTTAGTTTTCCAGGACCCAACAGAAGTAAGTAATATCTTCTTACAGACACACACAGAATCCACAGCAAATCCCATCTTCCACTCTGTGTGTGCAATGTGGCCCTGGAAGTGCTCTGGGACTACAGGCAGACACCCCATGCGAGTGGAGCAAGTGAACAGTTGGGTTGATTCTTTCACTGTGTTGGTTTCAGGGGTGGATGCAGCCCCATGCCCAGGGCAGGCTGTGCAGGCTCTGCCTCACCCCAAGCCCCAGGAGCACCATGGCTGTGTCTGATGCCAGAGCAGCCTCGCAGCTCCCTTGTGCCCCACCAGCCCCGTGGCCAAGGGATGTGCACTGTACAAAGCAGGATCTGGGTTTAGGCCCATTTCCTCTGGAAGCAAGGCTTACATAATCCTTTCTCTGGCCTCTCTGTCCACATGTGTCAGTCCCCTTCCCCACAGTATTTTTTTAAATCCATTGGCCAAGCTCAACCACATTTGACAAACGCCTCAAAGATAATTGTGTTCTGACATGTTCCATGAATCCTGGCAGTTGATGTCACACCGGAGAGTGACACCCAAAATTAGTGTTCCCACTGCAGGAGAGGTGGGCAGGGCTCAGCTGGGACACATGCAGGGCTCGGTTGCTGGACATACAGAGTTGTAGGATGGTTTTTTTACATTTTCTTGCTTCTCTAGAGGACTGTGCTGATTGTAGGTACTCAACTACTCAGTCTTTCTCATCACCTCAAGCAAAGAATTGAACTCTCCTCAGTAGCTGGGACAGTAAGGAACAGGCCAGGAGAGACATCTTAAACATTGATGAACTGTTCAGGAGTGGGATTGAAAGATAAGACATTGAGTGTGTTTGCTGGCCACCACGCTGTTAAAACTACTTCTTGAGGGCTTTTGAGCTTTTTGTGTGAATTACTGACAGGCCAGCAGCACTCTGGGAGCCTCAGAGAACTTGAGCAGCTTGTTTTAGGTTCAGCAGTTTCCTCTAGGCTGTGCTGCCAATATACCTGAACTGCTGGTGTAGGAAGTACAGCTCAAGTGTGAAATGACACTGAACAGTCAAGGTCAAATTGGTATTTGGCTCATCTTCTGAGCCTGATAATGAATGTATGAACAGTGAGGATCTGGGGGAAGTGGAAAGTGTTGTATTATGAAATGGACTGAAGCCACCAGTGGAAAAACAGCATTTTCACAATGCAGCATCCCAGCTACTGACTTACTGCTATCAGAAGAAACTTTGACAAATAAATCCTCACATCACCTAGGAACATCTGACTTCTTAAAGCCCTTCTGTCTGCGTGCAGTGCAGAAAGCAAGTTGGTTTCACTGGCTGGTTGACAAATGTTCTGTCTAGGGGGAGACAGAGATGATGTGGTTCATTTTTGTTGCTTTAGATCTGTCAGCAGCTGAGGACTCATTGTTCAAGAGGGGTTTTTGACTCATCTGAAGTGCCTGACAAAGGTGGCTGGAATCTTGCCTTAGTGGTTGTGCTTTTCAGTCTCACACAGAAACAGATGCTGACATTCAGCCGTGGCTTCTCCGCCCCGAGGGTGTCACACATTTCCCACTCTCCGCATTTTCATGTTGCCTTCTGCTTGTTCCGTGTCCCTGTGGGGGTTTGGGAGGAGGGCAGTCCAGGGCCCTGTCAGTGCCACAGCCAAGCACGGCTGGCACATGGCTGTGTCTGCCTGAACGTGCTGCTCTGCACACATGGACTGGGAGAGGGCAGATGGTGCCTGACTGGTGTGGTCAAGGAGAGTGGTCAGAGTCCCCAAAAAATGGCACATCCAACACCCCTTCAGTACCTCTGTGTACTGGTAAACCTTCTCATGGTCTCATGAAAAATGTCTCTTCACTCCTCTTTGCACTTAATTTATTGGGGTTTCATTTGTATCAATATGTGGTATTTTTAAGTGGTCTGGGGTGTCCATCAGCATACTAATGGAAAGTCAGATTACAGAGTTTGAAATGATCAAGAACAAACCTCCAGGTCCTGATTCCCCTTGTGCACACAGTTCAGTGTCCAGTGTGATGCTCACAAGGTACCACAGCCGCCACTGCTCTCTGTGTGAGCTCCATTGTGCTGCAAACACCTCAGCACTGGGTGTTCCCACTCACAGCTGTGGGAAAGGCAGGGTGAGAGTCCTGCCAAGCCCTGCTGGCTGTCAGGAGTCTACAGCTCTGCAGCCAGAGCAAGGAAGAGGTGGGCTTCTCGAGAGGGCTGGAGAGGGGACCCGTGTCAAAATGCCAGAACCCAGCTCTGGGTGCTGTTCAGGCACAGCCGCTGAGGGGTCGTGTCTCAAGGCCGGGTGGGAGAATGGGGAAGCAGCTGGGGACTCTACAGGACTGACTTGGGTGCTGCCCTGTTAATTTTATTTTGCCATGTGCTGTGTGTTCCCAGGCATGTTCAGTGGTTCCAGCACCACCCACAACGGCCCCTCCCCAGGTGTGCTGCCATCTCCTCATGACATCCCTTCAAGGCACCTTCCGCTCGACTCCGCCCTTCCCAGTCCACATCACCACCAGTCGCCGTTGGACAGTGCCAGGGAAGGGTATGTGTGTCAAACATGCCTGGCCTGTGTCTGGCATGATAAAGAATGATTGACTGTTTATTTGACTTTGTGTGGATGCTGTTCAGAAGAAATCACTGGCCCAAACTAAGCAATTTTGTTTGGTTTAGAATCACAGAACAATTTAGTTTTGAAGGGACCTCAGAAGGTCATCTCATCCATCCCCTGTGCAAAGCAAGGCAAACTTGGACATTACTGTCAGATTGTTCAGAGCCTTGTCCTTGTCTTCAACAGAACACACTGGGATTTTTTTCTCCACAGCATGCAATCACATTTAGATTTTGTTCTTTAATTCTTCCTGGATGAATTCTTGTAGGTTTGGATAAACACAGAGAACTTTTCTCAGCTAAAATGAGGAATCTCTCAAAGGGTAAAAACTATGAGTCACTCAGGAATCAGGCAGTGTTTGCCTTAGTAAGACTCACTCAGTGTCAGAGCCACAGGCTTTCTCACTTCCTTGCTCTCCGATAAGGTTTTCTGTAATCCATCTCTCAGCAGAAGGCTTGAACCAGAGATCCTAATCAGGGAAGAGTGTTTAATCCCACTGACTGTATGGACTGCACTGCTACAGTACAGATTGCATGGCATGGCTGCAGTCTGGGGTATTTCTAAAGCACCGTTTGCTCAAGGATCTCATAACATCTTCTCAACGGTAAAGAATCTCTGTAAGCCACAAAATTCTGCTCTAATCTTTCTGCTCAGATTTTTTTTGGTGTCTGGCCTCATACAAATTAAACTTAAGAGTTTCACTTCCTAGCACTTTGGATGGGGAGGGAACGTTGATTTTGCTTTACTGATAGGAACTTGGGATACAGAGAGATTTAAGGGATTCTTTTCCCCTAAAAACATGTTTGGGTTCTTTAGCAAATACAGCAACTGAATGTAACGTTTTCCCATCCCAGTCCAGTGACTGACCTTTGCCTTCCTTTATATCGAGAAAGGAAGGCCCAGAAAGTTTTTAAGCAAGGAGCAGAAGGCAGAATGTGTGAGCCATGGAAGGGGCACAGTAAGGAAAATTACACCTGGAGTAGCTGGAGAACAATATCATTGAGGAAATTCGATTAGGAACCAATTACTCCTTTTATTTTTCCTAATTGGGGAGTGAATGCTGCAGCAAGCTGAGCTTCTGCACCCTGCTCCACCTTCAGCCACCTGACATTGGCCAGGAGCAGGTACCAGTGTCCCCTCCCAGCATGGGATGCATCTGCCCATCATAGGAACAGACTTATTCTGTCCCTGTCCTATAAAATGCCTGTGCCCAACCCTTCTCCTTCCCTGCCCTGCCACATTCCTCACCTTGTATTTCCTGTTGGCAGATCTCATGCCTATGGCAGAGCTGCGGCCAACAGGAGGCATTGGAAGTTACACCAGATAATAGGAAGTTTTCTGTAGCAGAGAAAGCAGTGATGCAAATAGGAGGAATGGAGACAGACAGTCCAAAGGGAAAGGCATCCATGGCCCATTCATCCATGGAGAATGGGACTGCTTGGGCCTGGGGGAGTGGGATCCCTCCCTTTAACTGCTCCTCAGTGTGCTGCTGTTTCCTCTTTGAGTTGGTTCCTAGGGTAGTTAATGGAAAAACTCCCAACCAAGAGTGAAATAAAGTAAGGATATACTATGGGAAGGGTTTAATGGGCTGTCAGGAAGGTGGATTTGTTTCTAAGGTACTTTTTGTTCTGTTACTGCTAATAGGAAAGGAAAGCAAAGACTTCACCAGAGTGAGGGCAGCAGACAGTTCTCCAAATTGAGGGGTCAGGAGCTCCCAGATGAATTCTCATTCCTGCCTCTCGTGTCTTCATTCCAGAGCACAGCACTTCCCTTTCAGCAGGAACACCACAGTGAGTGAGCTGAGCCTCACTGAGCTCCTGCTGCAGACATTTTGATCATTTGCATAGGCTACAGTTTACATCAGAATTGTCTCTGCTGATCTCAGTTCTAGTGCAGTGCAGATTCTTCCTTGGAGGAGACAATGGGGCTGATTTATTATTTCAGTGCTCACAGACCTGAGTAAAGTCTTTGCCCAAACACTGTAGTTAATATTCTATGACAAAATATGGGAATGAGATTATAACAGGTAAGATTATAACAGGTTTCTAACTGTGAGCCAAACATCAGGGAATGGAGAGTGGAATGTATTTCTGAACAGTGATTTTAAAACAGGGCATCTAGGTTCATGACATAATTACTTGGAATTTTTCAGGATCTAAAATACCATTTTCTAAACTCAGTCTGAATTCAGCCTTGTCATACCCAGTCCAAGATCCTTGTACTGTGTTTAATGGTTTATGCCTACATTATTAATGACTGCTGAAATACAGCCCATGCATGACATCTTAATTGCAAGTACAGAAACTTGGTGTGAACTAATAGTCCTCGAGTTCCATTTAGCACAGTTTTGTTTAAAGCATTCATCCATTTCACTGGGTAAAATCACTTAATAATCCATGCTTGGAGCCACTGGGTTCCAGGACTGTTCCCCCTTTGCTGTTACTCATATAACATACATATGGTTCACAACGGGAAAGAAACACCCAGCGCTGCCTTTCTCCATGTGAACTGCTCCAGCTTTCTGGCACACACGGAATGTTTGGCCTCATTTGTCAGCTGTCTCAGCGTTCCTGTTCCAGTCAGTGCAGAGGATTCCTGCCCTGTGAATCAGGACGATGACAAGGCTGGATCGCAGAGTCCGAGGCCGTGGAATGAACCAAGTGATTACTATCAAGAAATCTAATTACTGAGTCATCAGATATGCAAGACGCCAAAAACGACATGAGGCGGAGTACAAATAGTCTACTCAAGTTTGACGTGAGATTCAGAATTTGATTTAAAGGCTTTTTCTTTCTTTTTTTACAAAAAAGCCCTGTGTTAGACCATCCTCTGCCAAAGTCAATACCAAGTGCAGCAGTCAATTTTCCCAAATGGTTTGCTGAGACATTTAAATAGTTCGACAAAATTATCTAATTCACTTGAAAATGTTCTAACAAAATCTGACTTCATTACCAAATGTATTTATTCTGGCTTTATTCAATATGGAGGGCATTTTTTCAAATTCTGGTATGAAGTGCATGCTACACCAAAAAAAATTTACTTGTATTGATATTAATTAAGCTGAAAGTGGGTGACTGAGAAATACTTTGGCATGCAGAAAGTGGGCTTGGCATGATCTGGGTTTAAATATATCTATTTTTTATTTCAGGTAGCAAAGGTTTATTTCAGTGTTTCTTGTAGCATTTACCATGTGTAACGTCTAACTGGGTTTCATTTTCCCCATTGCAGAAGTAGTCTATTTTGATTTGTAGCAGAATGAAGACAGAAAAATAGCTTTTAGTATTAAATCTTGGGAGAATGTTGCACTTGGCTTCCTTTGTACTATTTTTTAGCTGTTATTATCCAAACCATCTAAAAGTGCACTTAGTTTCACTTGTAGACTATCCCTGACTATTCCAGTTTAGAATATTTAGTGTGATAAATTATCAGCTTAAGTGAAACTGATATGACTAAAGTTAAGTGAATTTGAGTGAGGGCACCAAGTTTGGGATTTGCACCAATTTGGAGTAATGACCCAACAAGGTCACTTTGTAGGCCCCGAACATGGTCCCTGTGTGTGTGACTGGGGCTCTGTCACTTGTGCTGCCCCTGACAAACAGCCCTTCTGCTCCCCACAGAACCTGGGCACTGGCAAATAATGACTGTATTGGGAAAGTGATGAGTCTCCAAGGGAATGGAAACTATTTTTTTATATTCCTGTGGTAAATTAGGTCATTTCTGCTCTGTAAACACAACAGTAAATGAAGAACTAGTGGGATTAAGGCATCTGTGATGTCCGTAGGTGGTGATTAATGAGGACTCTGAACCCAAACTCGTGAGCCTTTAACATAAAGGATTGAGTAAGCCAAGGTTAGAGGAAGGTGCTCACACAACTCTCTTTTGCTTGGGCTTCTCACCAGCCAACTGCAACCACTCCAGACCACAGGCCAGACCCCCCTGAAGTGACACTGACCCATACAAAAAGCCACAAGAAACACGACTTTAAAACTATCAAGTGAAAAGAGACATTTTAATCAGGCAGCTTAAACATCAGAACTTTTGTTTGCTTGCATCTTAGCACCTGCTATTTCAAATACCACAGAACTACTGAAATGTAAAGAGTTCTCTGTTAAAAATTTAGTCCTTCATTTCTTCTTACATAAAGTTACACAAGGTACACAGAGCCTTCCTTCTGCCCAACCAAGGAGAACCAGATTTAAAATCCCTGATATTTTTAAGATTGAAACGCAAAGGATAAAATCTTGTGTGTTATATGGGGGAGATTTTTTTCAATATGCTGTGCTATCCCCTTGAGCTGCCAGGATTAAGGCCAGGTGGGAAAATACATTTGTGTTCCTAATTCTCATTACTATAAGCAACAGTTAGGTGTCTTAGCTACTTCTGTCTAATCTTTATTAATCTTGTTTACATTAATTAAGTTTGTGAGCTCATATAAATCAATTGTCCAAGAACTAGCACGTTGTTAGAGTCTTTGTAAGAAACAAATCTTTGCTCTCTAGAAGTACTTTGGAGAACTAAATACCTACCCAGACTTTCTAACAGACCAGGGAGATACATCCCTCATTCACTGTGGCTTCCACTGGAGAATACTCTTCATTTATAACAGCATGCACAAGTCAGTGTTTTAGTCTTTCCTTCAAAAGCACTAAAACCAATAACAAGAAACAGATACCTCTGACAGCTGAAAACATTTTCAGTGGAGGAAGCCAAGAACCCATCATAATTTATCTCGGTGTTTTGGATCTGAGCACGCAAAAGGGGCATCAGTGCATCTGTGCAGAGAAAGAACAATGTACAGGTGGGCGCTGGGCTCGTGTAACAAAGAGCAACAGTGATTAAAAGCATCTGCTTTCCAGTCCCAAGTCATTTATCTCATTGTAGAAAATGTGATCAGAATTCATTTATAATCATGTCCAGATAGGCTTATGCAGGTTTCCCCCCCTCCCTGCCTTAAAGCAAAATTAGCATTAGCATGGGCTCATTTCAGTGATTACACAGTTAAGGAGAAGTCCATGCTGGATCACAGGGTAAATACTGTTTGTCCGTCGGCAGAAAGGGGTGGGCATGCATTTAGTTTGTGTTTCTGAGAGGGCTGGATTGACACTCCAGAGAGGGCCTTCAGTAGTGCATCTCAAAGGAAGGGCCACATTGCCTGCCTGAAGGAGACACTGTAAGGAAAACCATCTTAGAGTCAGAAGTGGGGGGGTTAAAGGAGTTGGTCTAACTCAGAAGGCATTTAAGCTGCATTCAGCCAGAGCTCTTCTGCATTACTTTAATGATTTTAGCCATTACTGGTCTTACCTGTACTTAAATTTATACTTAACACCTGTAAAGCTGATTTTTTTTCCCAAACTTTGTTTTGCTTTTGAATGAAAACGTCTGCAGTTGCATGTAAACCTTACACACCAAACACAATAATTTAGAGTGGTGTTACAAGTGATGAAGTTACTTGACCACCTTCCATTATTGGGGTAGCATGGCAGACTTGAAGAAAGCAGACATCAGCTACCTGTACAGAATCTACCTGCACCTGGAAGCATCTTGCTGCATTCTTGCCAGAGGATAATGACCTTAAATGACTGAAATCAGATAGATCAGTGAAGCATGCACCACATGCCGGATAACACTCAGCACACGGGCTCTGCATTTGATTACATGTCTTTGTAATTGACTTCCTGGCAATCACTTGAACCTAAGGCGGTGCTTTTTATTTAAATATGTTTGGATGTTTCTTTGACCACATTAATAAGGATTTTCTTTCACTTTGAAATATATTTTCCTGCTAGATGGTTAGCAAGAATAAGCTTTCAAATTTCCCTTGCATGCTCTTCATTTACCACAGAATACACAAGTCAGTGTAGCAGCTTCCAGAGTTCATCAACTTGATTTCAAAGGTTGTTGAACAAACCCTTACAAATAAAAACATCCTTTAGATTGGCACAGTTCCCATTATGGTCACTGTGATTAACTGCTCTGTAGAAGTTGCATGTGTCAGGTGAGAACAATTATAGAGGTGCTCATTTAACATAGAAAAAACGTGTTTGTGTCTCTGTGTGAATTTGTGTGGATGATGAAATGCATGACAAGATACTGAGTTCTCAGACATGTACTTGTTAGAAAAGACAGTGACTATTCAGGAAGTCCCTCTGTAGCCAAACAGAAGGTCCACACGGAATCCTGTGAGTGTACCAGGAGAGGACTCAGCCAGGTGATGCCCAGCAAAGTGATGTGCACTGAAGGATTTATTATATATCGGGGAGGGGGGGGGAAGAGGAGAAAGGAAGAAAGAGAGAAAGAAGGAAAAGATTCCTCGCATTCCAGAAACGTAGCCAGAGGCACCTGGCAGTGATTAGTGCAAAGGTTCACCAAACTTCAGATAGAGTTTGTCTTAAAAAAAAAGTCCAGAAAGAGCGAACGGTGTAACTGTTTCCTGAGCATGTGCTGACAGAAATTCCCGTAGGGCAGGACCCAGAACAGAAACACGTGGCAAGAGATTGGGCACTGTCCAGAGACCTGATTAGCAGAGCTTTACACATAATTTTTAATATTAAGGGAAGAGATGAAAATCAGTGTTAACTTCTTTTTTCCATTTAAAAAAATCTCCTGGTCCTGGAACTGAATTGGGCTTTCTCACAATATCAGTAACTATAATGCTTGGGGGAGAGGTTTTATGAATGAGCTGGTTGGTGTGCTGGATTTTATGGCAGAACCTTGTCTCATGGAAACTCTCAGTCCTGTACTGTACAAGTCACTTCAGATAAAACATGGAGCTGCTTTGCTTCATGCTTCTTACCCTGGTGCTCTGTTGGGTGCTTTTCTTCATATTAATATGAGTTAAACATAATCCTCAGCATCAAGATTGTTCGATATGGTGATATGCTGTGCATGAAACTTTGTTACAGAACGGTCTTATAACCCAAAATACTCAAAAACCGGTGAGATAAAGGACAGATGTTTATCAGTCTGGATTTGGTCGCCTTTCCACTGAGCAAAATGGGATATGGGTTGAGGTTCTTTGTCTAGCTGAGGAATCTGCCAGTCAAGCCATCACATCAGTAAAAAAAAAACCAAACCCAGACAGTTTTCATATTGGAAACATCCCTTAGATGTTTCCATTTGCAGTTACAATTCATTCCTATTTGTGATTCAGAAATTCTAGTTTGAATTTATTTTCATTATTTTTAAATTCTCAATTCCACCCAGTATTTACCAAGTATATACTGTGTGTAGCTTTTAGCAGTCAAGGTCTAGTCAGATTCTCTTATCTTAAAACAGCTTTGCAATTTCTTACTGTGTGTTAATTTGTCCTGGAACTGGTGTTGAACAAAGACTGGCTAAAGCAAAGTGTAAATCTTATTTTTTACTCAGACTAAGCAGCGTGGGTGAATATAGAAAACACATATCCAGACACTGTGATAGAAAGAACAATCAATATGTATTTAATTTTTGGTTCTGATACTGGAACAGGACATTTGGTGTGCATTGTGAAAATACACAAATCCTTAACACCAGTGCCTGCTTGGGGAGGCTGAGAGTGTAGAGAGGGTAAATAATTCTAAAGCAAAATAATGACACTTGTAGCCTTTCGGTGTCTCTTCTATAGGTCACTGCTAGCTCGTGGTATACCTTAGTAGTTCCCTCACATAGGCCTCACTTGCAATTTAATATAAACTTTCACCATCCAAAATAAATTGTTAAAACATGATCCCAAGAAAATTTATATAAAAGTCTAACTGGGATTTCTGTTTGAGATTCCTAAAGCTATGCACTTATAAAGTGAGAGGAGGCCAGATTAATATCTTCTCTATTATGACTTTTAATTTTCTTTTTTAAAAAATCCTCCTGTTAAAACCAAGATTTCTGAGTGTTCTCATTGATGTGACAGATGCTTTGCAGCAGAGCTGAGGAACTGGCTCGTTGTCTATGTCTGACTCTTGTTCTAATGACTCCCTGTGGGTAGAATCCCACCTGACTGCAGGAGCTCCCACTGGAAGGGCTGTGGAGCCTGTGCTGAGCACAGTGCAGGAACGTGCCCAGGACCACAGACAGAGTGTGTTAAGGAGTCAGGGTCAGTTCTTCCCATAGTTTTCTGCATTGTGGGGATAAAGGTATCACATAAACAGGATTTTTCTGATTTTTTTGACTGCCTGCTGATGCATCCTCAGAGAGGGACACGTTGGCTGTGCAAGCCCACCTGAAATCACAGGCCCCTCAGGATGGGTGTTGTGTCTTCAGCACCATCCTACATGGCTTCAAAGGGAATTCAAAAAACCCACAATACCTGGTCAGTGATCCAAAGTTGGGCCTCCTTGGGCGATCACTTTACCTCCTGAACCACAAGATTTGATTACCCCTCGCTTAGCATGGAAATGTTGGTTTTGGCCATTAAATTATTCGATCCCTTCTTAAAAAACCAGGCATTTTGTTTGACTCTGTGGCTCCTGTGGCTATGAATGGCACAGGCCAGGGCATGCTGTGTGAGCAGAATGTTCCTTTTGTTCTCAGCCAACCTGCTTCTCTCCATGGTGCTCCTGTGCCTTGGAGAGGGTGGAGAGGAGGCTGGTCCTCCACTCACCCTTGTATGGCCCTGAACAGAAATATTACATATAGCCAGGAGCCCTCAAAGGTAATGAAATGAATTAAGGAAGGATAAGGATTTTTTTCCCTGCCTGTGAGAGTATTTATATCTCTCTCTGTATAGCTATATATAGGCACAGATATATATTAAAAGGACCTGCAAATTTACAGAATTATACAAGTTACAATTAAGGTAAAATATATGGTATATATTTATTATTACTATCCAAAGCAAAGCAAACTGTGGTTGTAGTAGAGTGTTAACAGGAAATGTGCAGGCTATTAGTTATTGAAACACACATGCCTGAGCTACTGCCTGGGAATTTTTAGTGTATCCAGCTGAGTTCCTGGTGTAAGTTGTTCAGTGTTTCATCTTCCACACAGAAAGCATCTCCTTTTAGGCTCTTTTCTGTTGCTAATGCATTATCTGTTTTATTTGTATCAGGAATGATTCCTCCCCTCTTTTAACAGTCTGAGTATCACAGCAACCTGATTAGTAGGCAGATATTCAGCAGAGAGTTAAAACCACAGCACTGGGAGCTGGACAGTTTAGCTGATGACAAAGTCCCCTCGAGTGTGCCAGAGCACATTCACACACACATGGAGCAATAATTTAGGGACCAGCTTGAGCTGCGGGGATCGTGATGAATATTTTAAGGAGACAAATCCCCATGCTGACCACTTCTTCTAATATAGGCAGATTTTCCTGCTGAGCAAAGCCCTTTCCTCGTTAAAAACTGTGCCTTAACTTGCAGGAAACACGTTAAATACCCTCTTTGGGAGAGAGCGAGCGGAACGCGATGGATTTTTGCTGTGACCTGCTGATTCTGTGGAACCCTTGCTGCAGAGGAGGCAGCCATGGTCAAGTGTTCCACGGAGCTTTCAGGGTTTCAGCTCAGGTTCCTGCTCCTAGGATACTGCTGCCCACAGCCAGCTATGTTTGCTGAGCTCCAGCTCCAGGGCAGCCGTGCCCAGTGGGAGCAACGAGCTGGCAGCTCCGCACTCCGCTCAGCATTCCCAGCTGGAGCAGGGCCTGCACCCCTCCGGCCTCGCAGGGGGATCTCACCTCCCTTAACCAGTCCACTCAAAGGCACAGGCTCTGTCACAACTCTTGAGCTCACACACAGGAAAAACAGGAATGCAGGAGAGTGAGTGGGGACAAGCGCTGCTTTAAAAATAACAATAAAAACTGTTAAATTCTTCTCCCATGGTTTAAGATTTAAGTAGCCTCTGGGAGTAGTTAAAATGGGTAGGGAAGCTGGGATTTTCAGTATTCCCACAGCTGGATACCTAAGTGTACCATTTTTGTTCGACAGGCAACATGATTGCATAGAATTTAAAACCACAATGGCTCCCCCATCCCAGCAGAGCTCTCGGAGCAGCCCAGCAGGTCTCCGTGGGGTGCTGCATTTCCCAGCAGTAGCCAGGACAAGACATTTCAGGAGCAGGCAGAGGAAACCCAGCACAGGCAGTTGCGGAGGACTCTCCCCAGAAGCATTTCCCTCCCCTATTCAGAGTGGTTTCTGGCTCATCCCGGCCTTGGAGTTTTTAGTACATCTTTTGTTTCTCTTTCAAATGTGTGTGTGGTCATTATCCATATAAATGTCACTATCATGAGCTCTCTTAGCTATTATCTTTCCAATGAAAACAACTGCAGTCTTTTTAATCTCCTTTCAGATAGAAGCATTTCCAGGCTTCTCGCGGCATTCCTGGCGCGTGGAGCACAGTGTCTCCATGTGCGCCGTAGGAGGGGGCTGGTTCCCGGGCTGTAATTCCTGATGCTCCTGTGCCGGAGCAAAGGCTGTAGCGGTCCCAGCAGACCGTGTCAGCCCTGCAGGGGTGCCGCAGTTCAGCACAGGCAGAGCCTTCGCACAGGACACGACTCGCTGCCCGCTGGGGTTAAACCGCTGCGCTGCCGAGGCCGCGGAGGAAACGCTGCGGCCCCACGGGAGCTGCCCTTGGCGTCCGGCGCTGCTTCGCAAATAAAGCCGGCATTTCCCCCAGGGCATCTGCTGCTCAGCAGCTCGGGCTCCGGAGAGCGCTTGCTCTCTGACCTGAGCGGGGCACAGGTGGCCCCTGCACTCCCTGGTCCCTTTTTGGCACCTCTGCAGCCCCAGGCCTTTATCAAAACAGAAAACAAACAAGATAATTCTTTTTTAGCTGCATGTTGCTCTTAAAATTGGACTTAAGTCCTCTTTGGTTTACATATTGCTGGTCAGTGCTTATTGGGAGTGGGGCTGCCTTCCTCACAAAAAAACCCTGTTTTCCGGTTCTTACATATTTGACTGGAAAACATCCTTGCATTCACTCATTTAACTATCCTAGTTTAATTCTTCAGTTCAGTTTGGGGATATTCAGACTCTCCGTGGTTTGTATTTTATGTCTTGTTTTCCTGCTTCGGGAGATGGAATTACTTCAGCATCGGATGGGCTTGGACTGGTTGATTTATTTAAGCTCCTTTTAATAGAGTGTTGCTGTGACAGCTTTTGGCAGTGTTCCTCTGCCTCTCATGTTAAATTTGATTAAGCTGTTGTCACTATTAATTCACAGTTCCCCCTGTTTACCTCTTGCACCCTCCTGTGCAGTGCTTATCCCTAAGTCAAGCACAGCCTCACTCCCTCCAGGGCCAATCCCAACTGCTCCAAGAAGCAGTTGTGTGAGATGATGGTTGATGGTGTTTGGTAGAGGAAGACACCAGTGAGAGATGTAATTTTTAGTTGATTATTTGTATGCCTGCAATGGTTTGTGCTGAGTAATTCTTTTTTCCAGCTTGGTGATGTGTATTATAAAACCTGCAGAGGTTGTTTTTATTTCTATGCCTTGGGACCTGTAGCTGTGACGTTTCCACAGGGTGGCTCTTGGAGAGGTGGATTTTTCCAGCATCTGAAGGTTCTGGTGCTGCTCAAAGAGATGCTTTTTCTTTTTACCTACATTTTTCACTTCCTTTTCTGGATGTGTATCTCAGTTCATGAAGTTTTAAATTAAACCTGAGCTGCGTTTAAGTTATTTACCAAGGAGTGGTGTCCTTTTGAGCCTGCCATTATGGCAGGTACAGGAAATCAGTGTAAAGGAACAGAATTCCTTTTCTAAGTCCCTTTTCCTCCTAGCAAATACCTGCAAGTATCACTGCATTGTTGTCTTTTTTTCTTACAATATAATTTGTACCTGTAGTTTGACAATTATGGAAATAATGCCATTCAAGTATTTCATTTTCCCATGCTGTGATGTCATATACAGAGTTTTCCTATATTTTCTTTTTCTAGGCTTGCTCCCAACACCATCTCTCCACTTGTCAGCCCCCTGAAAGCGTTAGTTCCACCGTCCCTCCTGCAGAAACACGGCTCTCCATCATCCCACAGCCAGTCCCCAAATGGGCAGCAGTTTTCTGGAATTCCAAATACACCTTACGCTCCGTTTCAGAACCAGACAGTACAGCAGGGAGCTCAAGGTAACTCTTCCCTCCTTGTTTTTCTTGTCTTTCATTTTTTAACTTTTCTAATTCTTAGCTGGGGAGAAAGAATTCATTTCACTTTTTCACGTCTTATTAAGGGACTGTCAGCATTGCAGTGGGAACTCCAGTTTTTGAACTGGATTGATGTGCATACAGATCAGATTTTTCAGGCATTTATTCAGGTTTTGCAGTAGGTGGTGATGGCCATGCCCCATTCCTGACTGGTCATCCACCCTGGAGGGTGACCCTGCAAGAACCACCTAGTCCCAGAGGACTTGGGCTGAGGCAAACCTTGGCAGTGTCCTGCTCAGTCCACTCGCAGTGGAGCACTAGACATGAGACTGGACCAGGAAAAAATACGTTTCCATTTATTACTTGGAAGTTTGGCATGTGTATTATTTTATATAAGAATACACAAATGTACTCTGTGCAACTGTAGAGTGCCTGTGGGATTTGAGGACAGGAATGGGAGCAGCTCAGCAGCTGTCCCACCAGTTAATTTAAAACAATTTTTGTTCTGAATTACTCAGCCTTTTTAATTGGGAGCTTATATACCTATTTTAGAGTTCTGCTGAGGGAACTAATTAATGTTCCTGCAATTTTTGAGGCATTAATTAGCAAGAGGTGTTGTTATCACAGATTCTTCCAGTCACAGGAGCTTGCATATTTAAGGAAAATGTTATACAATCCAGATGGTGAGCTGCTTAAGGGTGGTAAATATTCCCAATAAAGAAGTGTGCAGGACATCTGTTTGGTTGCAGGGATAACCAAGCAGATAAGTTTATCCAGGCAGATAAGCAGCTCTTCAGGACTTGTCTCACAGCTGCATCATCATTTTTGGCTGTTCAAGTATCACATGTGATCCGTTTACCAAGTGGGTAAAGTGGGAGGTTTTGCTTTCTCTCCCATGCTGTGGGTGGAGCTGAGGCCCAGATCCTGAACACAAACCCATGGGCGGCTCCCAGCTGTGGTGGGGTTGGGTATCCCAGCAGTTCCCTCACTCTCCGAGTGGTTTTGCTTTTTGGTTGGACAGGCTTAGTCTGAGAAGTTAAAGTATATTATATTTAATGATTTGTGCTGAAGGAAAAACTAACTCAACCTGATGCTCAACAGATTATTCAATTTAAAAGGATTAACTCTGTAAGGGAGAAGTGGCAGATTTATGATAGCATATAATGATATATGATTATGTTGCTATAATGAGCTAAATAACTACAAGCCACAAGAGGAAAGTTTAGCAGCTCATTACTACGGCAGAAACAAATGCATAGACAGAACAAGTTTTGAACCACTTAAATAAATTGACTTTATTCCTTAAGAAAACCACATTTCCTTTTGAATGAATTGTTGCTTTCTAAGTGTTATGTCATGTGGTTTTGAAAAAGCAATAATTTTCCACTTTGGCCAAATGTTGAAGTATTATTATAAATTCATTATGGAAATGGTCATTCCAAAATCCATTTTGATTAGCAGCCTTTGAAACCAATTATCTGTAACCTGTACTTAGCTGTACTTGCTCTGCATCTTGGGGTTTTTTTTTCCTTTGCATCTCAGTTCATTAACAGCCCATTTTTCTAATGGAATCTGTAATAATTTGGGAGTTTTGAGCTTTTGCCAAAAAAAGGAGTGCCATATAAGCCCAGTGTAGAACTAGGCATCTGTACAGAAGCACATAAACATTGTGGATGTGGAACTTTTAGGGGATGGCAAGTTTCGTCAGGCTGGCAGCAGAAATATTGATAATGAAAGAATAAGCTGACATTATTTATATGCTCAAACCTAGATGCAGTAAGATCACATGGAAATTATTACATGCTGAAAGAATTTGGCAGGCAGTGGAATCCTGTAGTTATTTATACCTGACATGACTTCTTGTCAGAAATTTTATGGAATTTGAAAAGCTGAGATTTATTTGCAAATACATGTAAATGACATGACATAACAAGATGGCATTTAATAGCCATAGTCCAATTATTTGCTCATTACATCATTCCTTTTAAAGCTGCTTGAAGTTTTCTAGGCTGTGCCTTAGAGAAGCAGAGGCAGCCAGTGCACTGTGTGAAGTGTCTAAATGCAGCTTTTCTGTCACAAATTATTTCAGAGCAAAATTTTAACTAAATGTTATGTTTGGAACTCACTTTATTCCTTTATGAACTGTTATATTTCTACGTCTACTGTACATAAAACATTTAACAGCGATCCTTTAATACTGACAGGGCATTTAGTAAATTATTCGCTTGAAAATTAACTGCAGAAAATTCTTGATTTAAATCAAAATTGAAGGAAAACCTGAAATCCATGTGGCAAAAAAAATATTGCTGAAACACTTACTGCCGAGCTGGTACTCCAGATTTGCTCTCCTAGCAGGAGCAGGGGTGTCTGCACCAGACCAGCCTTCTTGCTTACTTTGTGTTTTAGCCCCCAGAGGGAGTCTTTTTTAAGAACTTATAAAAAATGCTCCCTGCTTAGTTTACTCTAATCAACCATATGTGGTTGTTAATTGAACCCTTGGCTATGGGATTTGAATCATATCTTAATTATTAGTATTTTCCATGTGAAGCATTTCAAGAAATCTAAAGGAACCACAACTAGAGGTATGAACCCAAAGGGGTGGAAGTCCCATTCATAGCATCGTGGTTTGTTTTATCTGTTCCCGCTGCAACCTTCCTCATTCCATGTTTTTTTTGTTTGCCTGCTGCATTTATCACACCTGCAGGCACGTTAGAGCAGGGAAGGTGCACTTCTCTGTGTTTTCTTTGGGAAGCACTTAGCAGGAATTCAGTCCTGGTGAACACAGCAGTGCAATAACACCGGGATTTTCCTACACTGTGTCTCCTCAGCGGATAGGACAGAGAAAATACACATCATGCCTTCCCTAGGAGGGATGTCAATAGCAGATATTCTGGAAAAAGTTCATTTTTTTTCTCTAGAAATACACCTAAATGCTCTCTGCAACCAGTTGTACCTCCTCTGAAGCCAAGTGCCTCTTTATTTTTTTCTTTTCACTGCTCATCTTGAAAAGATGTATTTTTAGAAGGTTTACAGCAAAGAGTTTGTGTCTTGTAAACAGAAAGGTCAAAGCCAATCAATAAAGCACTGTACCTAAACCCACATCAAAAGATGGCTTTGCTCTCCCTCATAAGAGCTCTTTGGTTCTTTGAGCCAGTCTCTCCAGGCAGTAAATAGAGGTGGCTGTCTATTTATTCCAGGGAAGGACATGCATCATTTAATACCCAGCTTTCCAAATTTCTGGGCCTTCTCCAACATAGCAGCAAAGAGGACCAGCCTTGGTACAGTGTGTGTAGAGTCTTTATCTGATAAAGTCATCCACTAGTACTTCATCAATCATGGAAATCAGGTATTTTGTGCAGGGCCTTATGCTCTCAAAAAATTAATCAACTAATCCTTGCAGATTCTGCCAAAGCACATATTAAACTGTGAAACTTAAATGCAAATCTTTCACCACTCAACGAGTTCATTGCATTGCTACTCAAGAATTGCCTCACTTGGCCTTATTTATTGCACCTTAAGCAGCATGACCAGAGTGAGCAGCCCTGAGCTTTGCCTGGTAGTTGGTACAAGTGTGTGTGATGCACCTGGAATCAGGAGGAGGTTATTGAGGCAGGAGGAAGGAAGAGAATTAAATCAGGCTAGGCTGGTATGAATCTTGTGGCATGCACTGGGATCATCCTTATGGGAGCAAATAATTTCTTTTTAGGATGTTGACACAACTTGTAAGTTTTAAAATTCCTGCCTCAGCAATTCATTTGTCCTTTACTGTTAAATATCTTCTTTTGTTGTCTAAAACTCATTCACAGCTTCTGATGGCAAGACCCAAACTGCTGGGTATTGGTAATACAGCACTTTTTAAAAAGAAATGTCAGGTATGTGGGCAACAGAAGTTCAAACGTGCCCAAAAGCAGAAAGACCAAGGCAGATCTGTCTCAGCACTTTCAGAAGCAGAACAGCCTCTGGCTGAACTCATTCACCTGACATCCATCTGGAGTCAGTCCTGCAGCTCTGGTTCAATTTTACCTGCAGACTGTGGCCCCTGTGTTCAGTGAAAGGGGTTTCATTTGAATCAAGAGCATCTGAGAAAGGAGAGGTTTAAGGTACCATAAAGGTATTTCAGGTAACAGTGCTGTCTCCAGCAGTGCAGAACACACACTGGATGGGAAGAGACTTCACTCGACTGAAAACAAAGCAGTGCCCTTCATGTAAATATTGCATTATTGCATTTAAATTAACAGTAACTCGTTATACAGACAGTTCCTTAGGCTCTGAGCATCCTGGATCTGATCCAGTGGAGCACTTCCTTAGCTTTGAACCACGTGGGCTGTTGACTGTGTTCAGCTGATGTATTGCTTGAAATGAAGCACATCCTTGAGATTTCTGCTTGATGGGATCACAGTCTGCAGCACCTTGTGGGACTGAGCTCGATGCAGCTCTTCTGGTATTACCCTTGATAGAGCAGCACGATCATCTTTCCATAGTTAAAACCGAGGAACTGAACCTCCCCCAACAGGAATGGAATACTGTGACAGAAACAGAGCCAGTACCACTGCAGGAGGGTTAAAATGTGTGTGCAATATCTGCTTTCAGGTTACCAAGGCAGCTTTCACTCCATACAAAACTGTTTCCACTATGGAGACTGCTACAGAACAATGGACCAGTCTGTCAGCAGTGATGTGCTCACGGGGGAATCCCATTGCTTCAACCCTCTGAGGCAGAATGGCTATCACATACTCAATGCACCTTTAGCTTCAACAGGTAATTTATTCCACCAATAAAGAATTATCCATATGATATTTTCAGCAGGAGGGGGAAAGAAGACATTTTTATAGTCAATGTTATTACAAAAATATGTTTGTGTAAAAAACCTGAAATTCATTTGCATCTGTAAATATCCCAGAAGGAAAGCAAGGGTTTTTTTCTTTTAATCCTGCCTTGTTTGCCTGATGGACAAACTCTTCTTCTGATGGATGTCATAGGCAACACACACCTTCAGGAGAGCTTGGCAAACAAGGCACTTCTCCCATTTATTGTGTGGGCTGTTCACTGCACATCTCAGGTGTGCTCAGGCAGGTTTTTATAATCAGGTCAAAGTTATAATTGCTAGATTACTCTAATGCTTCAATATTTCAGTATTCTTTTCTTTTTCTACTTTTAAAACCACAATTAAGAATGGTCAGAATTACTGAAATCAAACAAAACGTGAGTATTGTCATGAAACACAACCATTTCCCAGAGTCTCTACTGAAGTATCCCCAAGGAAGTTTTCTCCCTGTCTGTACTCAGAAGGGCACCTCAGTTCAGGACGATACTGGAAGCATATGTTTAACTGCTTTTTGAAATGGGGCCTGAGTCAGACCACAAAATTAGAGTTGACTTTCCTGTTTGTTTTGTATTAAAGGAGACTCTGTTCAGAGGGAGCGTGCAGGCATTTGTCTGCTGCTCCATTCTGGAAAGTGTGTGATCAGTAACCAACACAAGGGAAACATTTAAGATGACGGTTCAGCTTCAACTTTGAATTCTTTAGTGTTATTCACAAGTTTGATGTCGCTGAAACACAGCTTTTTTTTTTTCATGTTAACATCAAATTTCAAGTTTAGATTGACAGCCTGCAATATTTAAAGAACAGACTAAATAAACTTTCCAAAAGAAATTGTAGCAGCAAAGAATAATACTGTGGCAAGACACCAACTTCAACAACAGTTGATTTTTCTGTCTGGGCCTAAACTATCATGAAATGTTTCTGTTTAATATTTTTGTTTTTAGAGTGGTTATTGAGGCATGCAAATACTTAAAAGGCTGAAACATAAACATATATGAAAAATATAAATCTCATCTCATCCTTTAGCGTGTAAAATAGAACCATTCAGGTTTGCAAGATTCATCAGGGCTACACATTAATTTTTTTTCAGGCTTTTATAGCACCATTAATATTAAATGAGATCTCATCTCACAGGAATGCCAAATGTGACTGGCAAACAGCTGTTCCATGAATCACATTAACAGTCAATAAATTTTTATTTTCTGTTCGGGGCTTTGGATAGTTTACTCTATCTTCAATCTAATAATGATTTCTGGGGTGTGTGCTTATCTTGGGTTTTGTCCATCTGTGGTTGTGTATCCACCCTGTATACAGGCTCATCAAATAGAAATTAGCATAACATAAACACTCACAAAATGTAGCAAAATCCTGGTCACTCCACTTGGCTGACACCACACAGGGCAGATCAACAGGCCAAGTTCATCCTCCAGAACCTTTGGACATTCCCTGTGTGCCAGATTTCTGCAGACAGCACAATGTGACCTGAGAACTAACAGTAAATTAATACATCATAGGAAAATGCAGAAATGTAAATAAGGAGAGTTGGTCTCAAATCACAAAAATGTACCTACTGGTAAAATACCCATAATTAAGCCGACAGGTCTCTCTGTATCCAGGGCTGGCCGTGTGAGATGCAGGATCTGTCCCTGCCTGGTGGTGGGATGCTGCAGTTGGACTCAGCCCTGCCCACACACACCTGCCTGCAGAGGTGGAGGCAGGTGGGAAAGACAAGAGAGAGGACAGGAGGCAAACCTGCTCCTTCCCACAGGGATGTGCAGCTCAGGAGGTTTTCCACAGCTGTGGAAGTTTGGCATTACAACAGGAGGAGGACAGAGAAATTCTTCACCTCCCCAGTGTCCTGCTGGTAGCCTGGCAAGCAGCAGCCAGCCCAGCCCGGGGAGGAGCCAGTGGGCTTTGGTGGGCTGAGGTGCTCAGTTCCTTCCACTCCTTCTGTGACCATTCCTGCCCCAGCCACTCTTCCTCAGACCTGCACATGTGGGGAGCCTCTAAATGCAGGATCTGGATTTCTTCTGGATTGTAAGAGCAGCTGGGAGACACATGGAGCTTTTTTCCCAAGTGCTATTAGAAAAGGAAAAACAAAGAACAAGAGGAGTGCATCACTTTGGGTGCACACTCAGTAGGATCCTTGCCCACTCATTGTTTTGACATCCTCTTCAGATAATGACTGTGCAGTCCCAAGGGAGCCCCACTCTCATACTTGCACTTCACTGGCCAGTGACTGGCTTTCCACAGGATGGGAGCTGCAGCCCCTGCACACAAACGCCCCTGGAGGTCAGTCAGTGTGTGCCTCACCCTCTCCTGGGTGAGGCTTTAATGGTGAACCCACCTCGTCACAAATGCTGTGCTGTGCTGCTCCTCACATGTCCTGTGGCACTAACTGGTGTCCATCCCCCTTGTCCCACTGCCAGGCTATGACACAGTCCCCGAAGCACAGTGTGTGTCCGAAGACTTGGTCTCCAGTGGAACGGATGAAAATGGGTTCTTCCAGAACGGCGCCTTTGATCACTGCTTGAATCACATTCCTTCCATCTACACAGATACCTAAGGCTGTGCTGGCCTTGTTTCCTTTATTATACCTATAACTGCGTATGTAATAACAAAGGTGTTTTTCAAGTGCTTTTATTTAGTCTGTATCCTTATATGTGCTCATTTAAATGAACACCTCACATTTACCAAACCATTTTATACATGAATAGTCTGTATAAGATAATATTGGAACCTGTTCCTTTGCTGTGGCACTTTGAAATTCATGCTTTAAGGGAATGAGGAGCATTTCAAGCAGCTTGTTTTGTAAGTTCTCTCAGTAAAATGTAAATGTAAATTATATAATAAACTTGTAAAGAAGAGCTTTTTCATCTTGGAAAGTATGTTTCCATTTGAGAATGTTGTTCCCTTTAATCAGTTTTCATTTAACTTGTTGGTCAGTTCTTCTCTTTTTTTCTGTTTTTTTTTTTTTTACTAAAAGGATTTTTTTAATCACAGACCTCATGTATATAAAGATCTACATTTGCTCAGCTGGTTTTGTATTTTCAGTTTTACAAGAAAGCATTAAAAACTGGAAACAAGTGTACTGTCGTTCCTTAACACAATGTGTCTCCCTGATAAATCCTGATATTACGTTATTTAAGTGCCTGAGAGTGATTTGAACAAAGCAGTGACATTTCAGCCACTGTGACATTAAAGCAGCCCAAGTGAAGGTGATGAAAACCAAGGGCTTGCAGCAGAACAGGCATCACTGTCACTGTGGCTACATTTCCCAGCCTAGTGGTGATTCCTGGGAGAGACGGGCATCCTGCGGGGTCCAGGTGCTCCCAAGGTGTGCCAAGCAGGCATGTTAGACCTGAGCTGCTGAAAGTGTCCCATGGGGGCCTGTGAAAACAGTAAGGAAAAACTAACTAAACAAAATAAAAAATGGTTCCCATTTACAAACCACTGCAAGCTGGGCTTAATAAGGGGTGAGCATCAATCTGTGCCTGCTCACTTATAGCTCAGAGTTACCCAGGCTGCCACAGGGCCCTGAACTGGGTTGAAACCAGTCAGTGACTGAGGGTGGGACTTCCCTTTTTTCATCTCTTCTCCCCCCAGAAATGGGAAGCACAGCTCAGCTCCAGCATGACCCCTGTGTCCCATCCCAGATCCCTGCAGCCCAGGGATCGGCTCCTGCAGGACCATCACTGTCCCCAGTGCCACTGTGCCTCTTCTGCAGCCTCTGCAAACATGGGAAAACCTCTGGGTGCTGTTCCACCACAGCAGCCCTGCACTGGGGCTGATCCAGGCTGACCACAAAGCCAACATGGATGCACTTGTTTCTCCAGGGCCTGGTTGCACCTTGTCAGTGCACATGAAGGGGCCTCTGTATCCAATTTAGCTTTCTGTCCTCAAGAAATTTGAATGAAACTCAGACATTCAGGAAGTTCTACAGTTAGTCACTACAGAATAAGGTTCATGGGGTTATGTGACACCCCCCCACACTTCCATAAAGGGTTTCTCAAGATCTCTGGCTCTCAAGGACACCCAGGCCCAGCTGCAAACCCGTTAATTGTGGCTGCCTGGCCTGGCCTGAGCAGCCCCTGGCAGCACTGACTCATCATTCCTCTCCCAGAATTAAAATCCATAAAGGCTCCAAATTGTGCCTTAAGCCTACACACGTGGCTTTGCTTCTGATCACTGCCACAGTTGGCTTTCTGTCCTGTTGTTTGTTTATTCTGATGCATCAGAGTTCGGGGTTTTTTTGGTCTCAGACATAAGTGGGCAGAACTCTTTCCTAGAACATTAAACAAAGAGGCAGGTAGCTTAACAACTGCCAAGCACAAAAAACTCTTAGAGCTTTTGAAGGAAGACTTAGAAAAAACATACCCAAAGCCCAACAACAGTGTAATGTCTGAGACAAAAATCAAAATAATTCCTGTGCTTCAGTTAGTTGGAAACACAGAAAGGAAATCGTGTCTTAAAAACAAGATTAATTCAATTTCCTAAAAATTAAATAAATTCTTCTAAAAATTACTTTTTTTTTTTTAAGTTAAAAATATAAACCAACCAAACCTAAACATATTTGATCAATTACAAAAATATTTATGTCACAACAACCAGGCTGTTCAAAACCACACAATGATTCACAAAGGTTTGGGAAACTTAAAGCATAGCAGCTGGAGTGATGATTTAATTCCACAATCTGCGTGAATCAGGTTTTCTGTAAATTAAAAGGACAGATTCAGAGGAATGCAAAGGCACTCGTTTGAGTCTGTATGGTTTGGAAAGTTATCCATAATAAAACCATTAAAATACACAATACCCAAGTTAATGGTTACTTGTGTGCTATGTACTTCATTATTGCCTTTTATTACATGTAAGTAGGGAAGTATCTCATGTAAGCTTTTCCTGAAGACACAAAGGAACCTTTCAATGGAATTTATTGCTTGGCAAGTTTCTCGTTGTGGTGCTGTAAAAACCCCACCAACTAATACGGATAATAACTGGGGTAAGGCTTTGTATATAATAGTAGAAAATTATTACCCTGTGGAATTAAAATGGAACTGCTGGTTCCAGTTGACTGTCAGATACTTTTTCAATCTAAGCAACAGAATTCAACTAATAAATTACAACATTACTTTATAAATAGCTACAAATCATTTCCCCAGTGACTGAAAACCCCATTTACCGCTGTGTATGTGCTCTGTGTGCACGCAGGACACTTTAGGAACAACTGAAATAAGATGACCTTCAGTGGCTGATCAAGCTGAGAGAGAGAAAATGAATTTCAAGTTGACACTGAAGCACTAAGGCACTTCTTTGGGCTCTCCACCAGCCAGGCTGCGAGCCAAACATTCAGCAGGACTGCGGAGCTTTTAATGAGATCAAGGCCAAGCTTTTCATTTAATAGAAAACCAAAATGCTTGTTCTGTTCCTGTTCAGTGCTGCAGCACCTCACAAGCTACAGGAGCGACCCTGAGAGGTGCCTTTGCAGGTGAGCTGAGATGTGCACACAGAGTCACAGAAGTGTTTTTAGGCTGGGAAAGACCTCCCAGGCCATCGAGGCCAGCATGTGGACTCTCCTAATGGCCTCATTCCGACGTGGCAACCTGGCCCAGGAATGTGCAAGCCCAAAGGCTCAGGTGTGCTGCAGGAATGGCTGGAGCCTGTGGCAGGGGTTGGATGTGCTCCCACGGAAGGAATACAGGCGGTGAGTACGTTCTCACATCGTACTTCCTACTTATGTACCCACCAAGCAGCGGGAACAGCTGCTGCTTGTGGGAAGCCTTCCCTGCTCCTGAGATTGAGCTTTCAGTGGGATACACTTTGAAAATGGTAAAGTCCAAAAAACCAAACTCCCTAGCACACTAAGAGCACCGGTTTGATACTGCAAGAGCTGTTACGCAAGCAGTGCAAAAAAACCCCAGTGCTTGAAACAACCACCAAGTATGTGAAAATAAACAGTGACTGTAAATTGAATTTAAATTGCATAAGAGTCAAATATTTCAATGGGTTTTGTTATGATCCTATTAAAACGTACACGATTTTAGTTCAGCTCTCCAGTAATGTATTTGTATTAAATTAGGTCAGTGCAGCAGAAGATGAAAAAATAGCCAGCCTGTATCATTTAATTCACTGCCAGCACAAAGCCATCGGAATATTCCCTTCTGAGATAAGCCCTTCTGAGATCTGCAGAGTTACACTAAAAGCTCCTCTCTGCTTAAATTTCAAAGCAAACTGCGAACTCCCTTAAGTGATTTGGAAGTCCATGGCCCAGAGTCAGCTGTGGCCATCTAGACTGACAAAGCCTTGCAAGGCCATGTGTCTGTCAGCCCTCAGAGCTGCAAAACCAGTCAAGCCATGACAGACAGTTTTCTTTAAACCACCTCAACTATAGAAAGTTCCAGTCTAGCTACAGCCCTTACACGACTGAGCTTTCTACTGGATTCCTACTGAGATGAAATTTGCCCATTCCTTTGGCAAAAAAGATTTTTGTAGTGGTGGCGAAGCCAGAAGAAAATAACTCTTCTGTGCAAACACAGATTTTCTGGTCAGAGCCAGTAACTCTCATGCAAAACCAAGTGACTCAATTTTAAAAGTGCATTTCTGGACCTGTGTTATATAGAAGTTCTCTTCAGTTAATCAAGAACACCAAGAAAAGTATGGTGTTAGTTTTCAAAACTTCAGCAAGTTTAGGCATCTTTGATTTTTCCAAAGAGTTTCTCTCTCCTTTCTGAGAGGCTGTGACTCTGAACCCCCAAAGTGAGCCCATGTGGTGGGCACTGGGCTTGAAGGAGCTGCTGGATGATCCAGCGGGGAGGGCACATGGAGACACTGGCCCGGGACTGGGCTAGGAAGGGAGTGCATTAAGTGGTTTATGGTTAGACCCATCTTTCCATGCTTTCAGGTTTCGTTCATTCCAGAAGGAAATCCCCCCATCCCCGGGGCAATGGCAACAAGAGAGTCCCAGAGCAGCTCTTCTCCCAGCATCTGAGCTCAGTGTGTTCACACACAGATTCAGGGTCTTCCTTTTCAATAACTAAGGAAAGGCTTCCTTCCACCCTATTCCAGGTGTCCAGGAGTTGTCAGCTTCCTCCCTGGCACTGGGAAGGGAAAGATGCCTCTGAAGGAGGAGGCAGCGTGTGGCACTGAGGAGCCACAAATGGACATCAAAATTCAGACAATGTCAATCCCTCCCAGCACATCTCCTGTGACAAGGGAGCTGAGCCTGTGCTGTGCCAGTGTCTTACCTCCCTTCCTAAACAGCCAGTGCTCCTTTCTGAAACAGGGCATGACCTCCTCCAGCAACCTCAGCAAACCTGGTACCCAAGAAATGCCCCTGAACCAGTTTGCCCTGAATATAACTCAAATTGCTGAACTGCAGTGGGCTGAGGGATAGATTTTTAAAGGTGTCTGAACACACAAAAATGAAAAAGGGCATTAAGTGGATTTTGTTTGTTTGTTTTTTCACAACTGCCTTAAATTGGTTTAATTTCATCTCCAGGGTTTCATTTTCTTCTGAGAAATCCTCTTAGGTGCCTATTTGCACCTTTAGGCACATTTTGCAAATCTGGGCTATATTGCATAATGAGTTTTCTCTCCTATCTCTTTCGGTTGAGAACCACACATTTGCCTAAGGAATTCTCTGTGGAGCTGAAATCTGTTAGGATTATAAATACAGGCTGAGCTGGGAACAGGCACTGGAAACTGCCATGAAGACCATGAACAGAAAACAGTGATTCTAGTCACACAAGATACCTGATACAGTTGGCAGGAAGGCAAAGTTAAACAAATGCAGGTTTACATTTTACTATTTAAAGAATAAAATATTCAACTGGAGTTCCATTAACACCTGTCAGGACTTTGGTACATACTCAAATCCACATTTCTAATTTTACTGCTAAATAATCCCAAACTTGGCAGTTGGAAGGTAAAGCAAAATACCCAAGCTAAACATCTGAAGCAAATTGTAGCTCTCTGGAAGAGCCCTTCTGCTGTATAAATGAAGGTCATATGTACAAATGATTAGAAGCTTAAGGAAATATGTCTTCTGCTTTTCTAAATTGATAACATACATACTGCATTAATATTCCCACATCAATTATTGGACACATTCCCTGCTGTAAGAAAAAAGCTTTTTCTTTTTTTAATAATAATCCCTTGGAATAATATTCTTATACGAGCACAATTAACTCTTGCCATGCGGAGGGGAAAGAGGCTGATTTAATAAACTACATCCCAGAAGTGTCAGTCCCTGGAGGTGCCACCACCTGGGTGCACCTTGGTTTTGGGGGATGGTCAACAAGATGCAAGAGTAGTCCTTTCCCTGGTGAAAAGGGGACAGAGGTGACAGGTCCTGGTGGGGATGGGTTGGGGGGAAGCAACTCAAATACTTTGGCTTTGGTGTTACTGCCACGGCAGCTGCACTGATGGCAAACCTGGGAGCTCTGGTTATTTACCAACAGCAAAATAAACCCCAAAAGACTCCTGAAACACTTGTTTCCTCTCCACAAGGAGCAGCTGGTGCCCAGCAGTGGGCACTGGGCAGGCTCTGACCCCAGCAGGGTGGGGAACCCCCAAGTGCCCAGGCCCTGCCACGGCCCCACCGCTGAACCCGCACGAGGGTCAGGGCAGTGCTGCTGGCGACAGTCACCCCTTTGGCTGCCACTAAGCCACACTTGCCAGAAAGAACTTAATCCCAGGGCTCATAAAAATCCTTCTGAAGCACAGTTTTTCCCTTTTGAAGTGCACCAGATCTCACAAAATACCAAGTATTTTCCATAACTGTTCCCAAGCTAAAATACACCTGAAGTCATCTTCACACATATGGTGATGAGATATTGTGTCCCATTACACCCTGAGCACCCAGTGCATGGCTGGAGACCCCCTTTCCAAAGGGAGATGGTCTTGGCATGGACATGAGAGAGCCCAGCTCTGGTGCTCCTTGCTGAGGGTGGCAGAAGAGTCCCCAGTTCATCATAGCTGACCCTGAGCACAGCAAGCACAAAAATGCAAACAGTATTTATCACTTCTGACAGATTCCTCTATTTTCTGCTTTTTATTAGCTGACAGAGTTACGCTCTTTTTGCCAGAGACAAAAGTCACTGGGGTGGGGCGTGGAGGGGGGAACAGGGCAATTATTTCCATTCTGTGTTTTTATCAAGCATCAGAACCGCGACAGATCAGTTATGGTGACCTGTTACAAATTATGGTGCCACTTCCAAATTTGGCAAGAACAGAGCTTCAAACCCCATGTTTTCTTGTCCCAGTGGATGCAGGTGTGTGCAGACTTACAGGAAAAGTTACTGGAAATTGCTTGCCTATTGAACACCACCTTCCCTGCATGTTTCCAGTTGGCAGCCCTGGACTTTTCTGCTATTTCTCTTTCTCACAAATTGTGTCTCCGGCTCTGGAATATTGGTACAAAAACGTCCTGCCTGGACCCTGCTTCTCTGCTGCCTCTGAAAATGCCCATCTCTTGTTCAAGGTCAGGCTTACAGGGCTCCCTTTGCAGTTAAAAAAACCAACACATCAACAAGAGCTTGAAAATCAACATGAATTTCAGTGATAAAAAAAGTTGCCACTGTTACCAGTTTCCCAGAATTTTCCTAGTGAATTCCATGGTTTTGAACAGTGCCAGGAAGAGTAGTGATTGTCTTGTAACTTTTTTCCCCTCAAAAATCAGATGGGCATTGTGGCTGAGCAATGAAAGCTGATCAGTCAGAAATAATAAAATGGAATTAGACAACAAGAACACCAGTATCTTTCTGATGCAAGGACCCTACAGCAAATCCCAACTAAAGCAGCATTTTGCACAGACTTTTGTTTAACCCCTCTCTCTATCCAAGTCCAGTCCTGCCTCCTACCCAGACTCTTGGCCAAACTGGTGTCACCAGAGGATCGTGTGGGCACACCTTGGATTTCTGTGCTGATCTCATTATTCACAATATGAAGAAAAAAGTCCCTTCCCAAGGGGTTTCCTATTAGTAACAGCTCTCCCTCTCAGCTCTCCTCCTTCCAGCACAACCCAGGTGGCCCCACACAGCCGCTGCACAGTTTGGGGGCTTAAAAGTAAGTTGTTGCAACACTCGAAAGCAGAGAGTTTATGTCAGGAGCACTTCAGCACCCAGAAAACTGAGCTGGTCCAGAATCCCAAACTGAGTGTCCTTGGGCTCCCTCTGCTGACCCCAGGATTATGCACAGATCCAAACCCACGATGAAGCACGAAGCCCTGCCATCACAGTGCTGTCTGTAGTATTTCCAGTAATCCAGAGATGTATCCCCAGCCTGGTACCAGGTGCACAGGGCTGCTCTGGGGCAGGGGGCAGAGGGATGTGCTGGAGGCTCCTGGTTTTTAGGGAAACCAAACCATGATGGGCCCCACACATAGCCCAGACAGGAGCAACTGCCACTCACAAACCTGAGGCGGCAGTGATGGGAAAAGGGTTGTGCAGCTCAAGGCTTGGAGCCCTGGAAGCTCACTGGATCAGGCCCCAACAGCTGGGCACCCCACAGGCAAAGTGTGGCCGGGCTGAAAATCCTTCTGATTTACTGTAAACGACAGATCTGTCTCAAAAATATGGATCTGCAAGGATTTTCTGTGGCCAGCAACCCAAAGACCTTTGTATCTGTCTAAGCCCGAGGTAAACAAGGCCTGAAGGCTGCGTGGGGTCGGCACAGCACCGAGGAGCCACTTCCCAGCCCCGTGTTCATCCCCTGCACTCTGAGCTGAGCCGGAGTAATTAAATGCAGCACAGATCTGCGACAGAGTGTGAACAGGAATATAAAAAAGATGAAAAGGCGACTGTGGAAAGCTAGCGTGCTCCTCACATAATTAAAACAAGTTGCTCAAAGGCTGCTGCTCGCCTGCTGGCACAGAGGCTCCAGCAGGTTTGCAGGCTGGGAAGGGAAGCAGCGCTGGTCCCTGGCGGTGCCGGAGCACCCGGAGTGACGCCAGGCTGTGCCCAGCTCCTGGGCACCTCCCTGCCTTCCCTTCCTCAGCACAGCCCCAGGCAGTGTGCAGTCTTGCCCTGCCTCAGTTTCCCTCCATGTAAAGCACGTTAACATGTAAAGCACTCCCAGTTTTAGAAAATGATTTTATATCCGTGGATTAAGGATTTTATATCCAAGGATTAAGGGCCTAAAATTATCTCACTGACTTCCTTATTCAGCTCAGCTTTGTTTAATTAAGACTCTGATTAACTGCAAGAGGGAATATGAATTTGGTGCTAGCTAGAGGTTTCCTCAGAAATGATAAAAGTCTGTCTTTAAAAATACCATTTTGTTCACAGTCTATGGCAAATACAAATGCAGTACAGTCTATTTAATACAAAATGGTTCTTGAAATACCATTAGCACCACATAAAACCTTTAGCCATGCAATAGATTCCCTCTAATCCTATTTTATTTTCTCTAAATATTTTATGCTATTTCTATGAAACATTTATTATACAATAAATACAAAATATTTCACTGCAGCAATTACTTCTGAATTGCCATTTATATTATACAGTTTCAAACACTATAATCAATATAAATACATTCTTCTATATTATGTCAGAAAAACATTGGCTTAAAGAAACTTTCAAAATACTTTTTCTCTTTTTCCCAATAAAACTAATGCCCTACTTCCTTTCTCAGATCCATTTTAAACACCCAGCATATTCCAACAGTTACAACTTAAACATTTGAAAAAATCCAAATGACAGAATTCACCATCTCCCTAAACTTAAGAATATAAAAACCACATGTCAACATTTAAATAAAAACTGTCAAATCCTGATCTTTTTGCCAAAGTGGTTCTAGCAGTTATAGAGAATCAAAGTATATAAAAAAGGGTAGAGCTCCCTTTGGGGAAAAGAAAAAAAAAACAAGAACAGAAAGTTCTGAGTTCTGCAGCTCTTACTGAGTCACTTTACTCCCCTCCCAATTTGAAATTTTAGGGAAAGGATTTTCCAGTATGGCTGAAATTACCTCGAACAGTCTTTACTTAGGGATCACACTGGAGAAAACAACTGCTCCCCAGGAGCAGTCAGCAAACACACAGACCTGCCTGGCCACCTCTGTGGCCTTTGTCAGTGGCACAGCCTGTTGTTGTGTTGGGTCTCCCTTTTTTGCTTTTCCAGAGCTGGAAATTCATCTGTGGGGAATATCGATAGAAAAAGCTGGTTGAGGAGGTCAAGTACCCCTTGAAACACAGCGACCACGTCTCTGCCATTAAAGCCACTGGCCTTCATTATTCCAGCAAGAAGGAGAAAAGAGGCTGAAATGGTCAGGTAGGTGATGGATTTGGATCTTTTGCTTCCAGGACTAAATTTCTTTAAGCTAATGTGCAGTTTCCCATCTTGTAAGCTGGCTCTGACTTGACTGCACAATGAGTAACAGGAGGCAGTGCCAAGCATTTCCCTTCCAACCACCATCCTGTGACAGCAGCAGTCAACATTTGCACTGGAATTCAGCATTACAGCAAGAATGGAAAAAACCTCATCAGGGAACAAATTAGTTTAACTGAAGAAATGTCCCTGATCCATTCACTGCCCCAAAACAACACAACTTTCTCTCTGATCCTCTGCATACCCACTCCTCCCATGAAGCCTTGTTTTAAAACCAGCCCAAGTGGGACACAGAAGTTTTGATGCTGAAGTTTTTCCCTTGAACTGCTTAGCAAAGTAATTTGCTTTTCAGAAACTGGTGGTGCAGAGATGAAATGAAACACAGAGGCAAATTATTTTTAGTGAGAGAAGTAATTAAGATCATGAATGTACCTTACTGCACACGTGCACTTCTATATTTATGTTCCTTTTTGTAGCATCTAAAAGTTATGCCTGGCACATGTATCTTAAAATTAAATGCTCCGTTATTTCTCCAAAAGAAACCATAATGGTCCTTTGTAAACAATTTTATCTACTGTTGAGCATTTTACTAGTTTTGCTATGTTATACTACAGCATTTATTGTTTTACAAGTGTGAGCGTTCTCTGGTGGGAAATGTTGTAAAAAACATAGAAACTGAAATAATTTTTTCATCTACTGAATTTATAATGAACGTGGGACTCAACAGACAGTTACTCAAGCTGTAAGCCATTTGGTTTGTGCCAGGGGAAACGGGTTAATCAGGACAGCCTGCTGTTCTGCACTGCCTAAACGGAGGGAAACATACACAAAGTTAAACCTCTTTCCCTCTATATATGGGATTTTACAGCTAATGCAGCTTAGCAGATTGCCCAGTGCTCCCCCAAACCTCCTCGCTGATCCTTTAGGGATCATGTCCCGGGAGAGCAAGGACAACATGTCTGGACAAAAGCATTTCTCAGCCCTGGGGATTTGGTCCCAAAGTGTCTGTGAGCTGTTTGGAAGTCAGTCCTGCATCCTGCACTGCCTCTGCCCATGGGATTTGCCAGGAATCTGTGGGACAGTGTGATATTCTTCCCCTTTCCCAGGACAGCCTGGGATGGCTGAGGTTGAAGAGTTCCAGGCACCCAATGAGCTCCTGGCACAAAATCCCACTCACGGTCTGATGGAGGAGTAGAGCAGCAGAACACAGCTCAACACCAACTAAACAAGGTTTCACTTTCACACGTACTTACCTCAGCCCCAAGCTTTTCTCTTCTTTAAAAAGCAAGAGATACTTAAATTTATAAACTGCAGGTACTTCCCCTGGCATTTCTGGCATTTTTGTATGCTGTACACATTCAAATGGCTTCCTACTATTATTCTGTCTTTTATTTCCTCTTGTTTCCTTGCATTTTCTTTTGCCTTATTAGGCTCCTAATATTGCTTCACCTTCTGGGCATTTTCTGCCCTCAATGTGCTGGTGGTTTAAGCTCTAGATCAGCAGTGCCTTTTAGCAGGAGCATGAGTTTTCTTATTAGCACTTTTAAGGTTCAGTGTGCCAGAGGGATGGTGTCACAGTGAACAGAAACCAAAATGCTCACAGCCCATCTGTGCCAGAGTGAAGGGAACCTGACAGCTGGAGATACCTGGACATCCTACTCAGGGACACTAATTAACACCCAAAAAAACACATTTGAATTTTTGGAAGGGTTTTTTTTGCCCTACTGGATCTTGTCATGAACACAGTTGGTGAGACATCTGCCTTGCCTGGGGGCAAGGAACAGCAGACCAGGGGCCAGAGGAGGGCTGGTTCCCAAATCCAGGGCTCAGCATACCAGGACAAGCATATGGGGGACAGGGGTTTGGACAGAGTGCCCAAGGCACAGCCCCAAGCAGGGATTCATTCTTCATCTGGGTCTCTGAAAAAAGCTTCATCTCGAGCCACTGTGCTGTCACAGGGGGATACATCCCCCCCCCTCAGCAGTACATATTTTCCAACATTTCATCAACTTCTTTCTGAAATAGAAACTGTCATTTTTATATGATCTCTCCCAGTATTGTTAATGAATTACCAACACTGATGTGGTATCTCACCGGTTATGGTGCTCATTGCTAACGATTTCAGATCTCATTTTCAATTTCTTGCTTATGTTTTTTTAATTAAAATGATGACAGATTTCAGGGCAATACTTGTTAAATGCTATTTTCCAATTCCCTTTTAGATATTTTGCTAATGAAAACCACATTCCATTCACGGTGTGCACTACAGCCTTTGCTTATCCCATACAATATACTACATTTACTTCATGTTCATTGCACTTAATATTCATGTGGCCCCTACCTGAAGAACAGGTGACCTTTTGGAAGGCTAAACACTCATATTGTGAATAAACCTCCTCCTCTACAGCAGCAGATCTGTGTGGGGTTTAGTGCAGAGTCTGCTTTTCCACATGTAAATTACTGTTATTAATACAGACAATAATTATTAACATAATGAATATTTTGAAAATAAAAAAGTACCTCTGCAGTTCTTTCCCAATGGTCGTGGAGGGATTTTGGCACTCTCCTGATGCCACGGGCAGGAGCTGCAGGTGAGTGGTCCCAAGAACACCGGGCAGTTCCCACTTTGCTGGCTGGGGGTCCGAAGCCAATTTATAAGGTGTTGTTCCCCAGGGTTGTGCAGCTGCATGAGCTCCTGGTATCCCACTTTTCTCACTCACTACACATCCAGCAAGGGAAAGACACAGTAATGCATTAAAACACTGTTGGAGAAGAGCTGTCATATTTATCTGATGATAATTATTTCTCTACATGTGTACACACACTCTCAAGCACCACTTTACCCATCACTTCAGAATACCTGGTCATGTCTTTAAACAACCAGTTAAAAATAACAGTTAAGGTCACTAACTATTCAAAATATCAAAACCAGCAAATTTTGAATGCTCATCTGAGAAGAGACAAGATTGGCACTGGGGGTAATGCAAGAGGCAATTAAAGGTTATGCAAGAGAGATGGAGCAAAAAGGATTATGGATGTGTGGAAGGAAGCCAGGAACTTATATGTGGGAGTTTATGATGTCATCAGTTTTCTCTGATGAATATATTATTAGACAACATTTAAACACAACTTAACAATAGCTGTATGACAGAAATTATCCTAAAATCAACTGCTTCCAGTCTAGCAAGTAAATATTAATTTAAGGACTAAAACAATGATTCAAGAAGGTTTCCAGAGACGATGTGGAACGATTAACAACATTGCTAAAAATATTGTAGTGTTGTGATACTCTCCTAAGTTTCTCCTCACTGGAGAGTCTTTGAAACAGTCAGCAATAGAACAGGACAGCTTAGAAACACTCCTTCAAACAGGGAGGGGAAAAGACACAATCTGGAGAAGGTGAGAGATGCATCTGATACTTGTGTCTGTTTTCACACTGGTTTCTCAAACTACCTCAGCAATAAGCACTAAATTAAGTAAAGCCTTACAAGTGCTAAAACTGGAAAGTATGGAAACCAAAAAGAAAGGCAAGACAGTTCATGGCCCCCAGGCAGAGTTAAGTTCTGGCAGATTAAACTGGAGCGAAAACATCTTGTCAATTAATTAGTGCCTTTATTATTTCAACTGACACTCTGCTGCCCCTGAAGGTAAATAATTTTTAAATACCAAAACAGAAAAGCAAAGCTCCTCCCTGAAAACCCAGTGGACAGATTTGCCAGAGATAAAACTGCAGAGGCTGCAGTGATTTATTGGGAAAGGAACATACAGTCCAGGACATAGAGGGGCTGGAAGGAGTCAGACATGCCAGAGGAGTTGTCCTAGCAAGGAGCTGCTCATCAAAGGCAGGGAAAGTGGCCTTCCTGGTGCAGGAAGGTGAGCTGTAAAATAAACTGGAGCAATTGGAGGTAGCCAGAACAAGCAGAAATGCAGGGTCTGGATGGGAATTGTCCAAAACCTGAAGGCAACAGAGTTGACACCGAACCGTACTGTGCATTACTGTAAGTACAAGAGCCAGCTTAGCAGCAAGGAAGATACTCCTACAAAGTGGGCATCTGAAGAGCCATCCAGAATGACTGATCCCTGCTTCCCAGACAGCCTGCATCAAAGGACTGTGATCTAAGACTGGGGGTTTTCAAAGTTTCTTTAGATACAAGTTTTCCTGAGTTTGTTCAGTATGTGCACAAAACGTGCCCAACACCAGAACCCTCCAGAAAAGAAAAGGCAGGTTCTGCAGACAGTTTTTTGGAATATGACACTCTCCTCCTGTGTTTGTGTTGAACTCGCTCCCAGTTTGGTGCTGGGGAAATTGAGCTGCTGGAAAGGCAATCTTTCTTTTAAGAAATACAACCAAAAATCTTAAAATTTATTTTTAAGCGATTACATCACGATACTTTAAAAGAAAGAAAGAAACAAGACTTTTAACCCCAAGGTCTTGGCCAGCTTGCATTCTGCCTCACCAACAGTTTCAGCAGAAGTGATTTCTCATGGGCTGTTGGATGTGCCAGGAGAGGAGAGCAGCCAGGCCCTGGCTGGCAGGAATGCTCCCTTCCCCACGGCTGACAGCAATGTGCCCCATGCTCAGCAATTTTGGGCCTCTAAAGTGAAATGAATCAGCTGTAAATCCGGTTTAACAAACTGGATAAACCAGGCTTAAGGCTGCACAGACACCAGCGGCTCCAGCAGAGGCACTGGGTGATGACAATGCTGGTAACAGGCTGAGAACTGAGGACAGCAGAAAAAGGGATGTATCTGAAAGCCAAAGAGAAAACTCTTATCAGTGTAGGTTCCTTGCTGGAAGTACTTCCTGAGATAAGTACTTTGGATGCAGCACTGGTGTTTGGAGCCAGGGAAAAGCAGGAACACAAACAGAAGCCCCC
The DNA here is from genome assembly GCA_013397135.1 of Pachyramphus minor. Lineage (NCBI taxonomy): Eukaryota > Metazoa > Chordata > Aves > Passeriformes > Tyrannidae > Pachyramphus > Pachyramphus minor. Next base: position 562,633 of record VYXB01009846.1, on the reverse strand, counting down.
CCAGATGGCTGCAATGCTGTGAGAAGCTTGGGGGAAAAGGTGGGAATACCAAAGAGGTGAATCCAAACCATGAGGAAACGCAGCATCAGTTCGCTACCAAGGCTGGCAACAGGTTACTGTGTGCGTGCTGCCAAAAGGAGCAAATGAACTATCTTTCATTAAAAACCATAAACTGATGAACAACACTAAGGAAGCCTTAGTTCCTTCTTCCCAAACAAGACTCCACAGAACTCGATGCAGAACAAACCTCGAGGTGATATCCAGGCTGGCAATGAGCTGCCTTGGTTCTCAGCATCCTGCTCTCATTTGTGTCTAATTCCAGCTCCTTTCTTCAGTCTTCTGCTGGTTTTGTTCACTTTGCCTGCACACTTTTCAGAGCAAAAGGATGGTGGTGTTGCAGCTGTGGCTTAACTGGGTCTTGAATCTGCACTCCCCGCACACTGTTGTAACACAAAAAATTATCTGTGATAATGATATACAAGTGTCTTATGGATGATCCATTCCTGGCCAAAGATGAGGTGCAAACCTCCATTTTCAGGCTTCCACATTTCTAAACAGCATCTGAAAACAGTGAGAGGTGCAATTGCCTTGCCTTCCATATCCCAGAGGGACAATCTCCAGCAAGCCCACAACTAACTCCACTTTTGACCGTGTGAAAGGGGTTTTGTTTTCTGTTTTGTGGGGGTTTTACTGTACCTGATGGAGAGCTGGGCACATAAGCAGGATGTGCATAAAGCCTGGGCTGCACAGTAATATAAATGAAATCAGAAGCCCAAAGAAGCTTCAGCACATTCAATATCTGAGCCTGGGCTCGGGTTCAGTGCCTGGGTACAGTTGTTACACAAGCAGACAGTCAAGTGCAAACACTGAGCTGTGAAGTGTCTCGCTACTTGCCAGGTCTTCCCATGTGCAAGAGTTTGCATTATGGAACATTTAATTACAGTGTTTTGACTAGAACCAGCTTTTTCCTTTCGGCCAAGCAGAGAAGTAACAGAGTAATTAAAAAAGTAATGAAAACTCAGTAAAAATTCCTTAAACCAGGGACCACATTCAGTTGTGATTTCAAAGAGCATATGTCAAGGAAGACTCCTGCTCACTGTCATTCAGCAGGTTGTTAAAAAGTTTCAAAAATGAAATAAAAGGTAATGCAAGTTACGAGGTTTATTCTTTTGTCTGAATTTTTAACTATCTTTCCTATTTGGAGCACAAGTAGAGAGCACAAAACACAGTCAGAGTGGCTTACAAAGTTATTTTATGCAAAAAACCACGTTGGAAGAATTTGCACAGCCAGAACACGTAGGTGACATAATTCAGACCCAAAGCTTTCAAATATTGGATACACTTACAGGTATCTGATTTGCAGGAAAATCTTCCTAGGAAGTGTGGCTGATATTCCAGCATGCCAGACTCACTGCATTGAAAAGCAGTGAAGAAAGCTTCCTTTCATGGCATCAGGAGGTGTTGAAAAGATGATGGTAATTTAAACCATCATCACAAAATGTATCCAGCCTTATGCAGATAGTCATGTGAATTTACTTTTGCTGTCAAAAGATTGTTTTTAAAATAAGCCTTGACTCAGGATAGCATGTAAAATAACATTTTAGACTGTAATTTTTAGGCAGTAATCAAAGTCCTATTCCTCATTTGCAAAGTCCTGGTACTTCAAAACATTAATTTAGTCTGGTGTTTCTTTCTTTTATGGGAATTTATAAAACATTATATAGAAGAAACAGAGCAATCAGGCTCAGCCCAGAAAATACAGGGCTTTTAGGCCCTCTAATGAGTTGTGTAAGAATAGTGTACTGCAAAAGGCCTGCATGTCATACATCTCTCCCTCATTGTAAAACATTGTTCTTAGGTTTTACTGCAGCCAAAACAACTTCATCTTTTTAAGTAAAAAAAAAAAAAAAGGTTTCTGATTTCACTATGCTCGTGCAGGACAAATATATTCTGAGTTCTTGAAATCATGATGCAGCAGCATTGAACTACAAGAGGCAGGAGTGAAAGTGTATGGAAGGGACAGCCCTGATGCTCACTGGTGCCAACTGATGCTTTCTCACACGCCACCAAGTCTCAAAACAAAACATGATGTCAAAAATATAAAATCTCATTTTTTCCCGGAGAACAAACACCATTCCACAGTCCCAGAGTGCCTGGAGGAGCGTGCAGTGTCCTCATGCCTGCCATCCCTCCCACTGCTCAGCACTGCGGGAGCTGCGGAGCTGACTTGGGCCTTTATGCATCATCTACAGCCCCAAAAGAGGGGCCTCAGCAGGTCTTGACTCTCACAACACCACAGAACTGCCCAGTGTTAGGTGACAAAGCCACCTCAGCTGTCAAACTGCTTTGCCTTCTTACACTTCATGCTAAAAGTGTCCCAGCTATTTGGGACACGGGGCAGAGAAGTGGCATAAAATAAACAGGATGTGTTTAGGACTGTCAGACTCCAATTCCCATGGCCACCGAATAAAGAATAATTTTAGTTTATGGGTTTGCATCTGGTCTTAGAAAATATCAATTTCTGGCCATTTTGTTGTGATTTGCTCTGTTTTGTTTGGGTTTTTTTTAAAGATGAAGTGGTGAATACAGCAGGTCAGAGTCTGAAGATACCCACACATTATTCCTAGTAAACACTATTTCAGTCACTCAGCTGCAGTGAACAGCTTTTCCTAGCAGGGCTGGCTTCAAACACTGCACACTTGTAACAGAATAAATCCCCATTGAAAAGATTTAGCCCAGCTATGATTGTCAAAAGCTGTCTATCACAAGGTCTGCTTCTCCACTATTCAGAAAATTAACAATGAATATACTTTTTGACATGCTAAATAAGATTCTGGGACACTTAACAAGACTTGGCTAGAAAGTCCTACCTCAAGAAATATAAAATGCCAGCAATGTTGACACTGTATGACAAATTATATGTTCCTTAATACACTGTGTCACTTCATTCAGTTTTATAATTGGCATTGACTGTAGCTGAAATCTGATCCAAAGTATACAGAATTAACTGGCATTTGTTTTGTCCCTCAGCATTATCTAGGCTACAGATCTTTCTAAATATTTACTAACCAGGGTGGCATACTAATTTTCCCCATAAAATATACACATCCACATTTGTAATGATATAATCAATTTTCTTCTGTGAGACGATGGGCAGCCAGAGCAGATTGCAAGGGATGACTTTAGAGTGCAAGCAAAGACAAACCTACATATAAAGATTATTGTACCCTTTGACTTCTGCCAACCTCATTACAACTATTGAAATTACAGAGGTTAATAGCCAGCCCATACTTGCCCAGCTGAAAGACTTCCAAGGCACGACTGTTCCAGGGAGAAGTACTGTCAGCAGGAAGTCTGGGTTCACACCAATTAAACCTCCTATTCAATGCCCTGTTCTCGTGCCCTGTTATAGCTCTAGTGGGCCTCTCCTCATGGTTTTGTCCCATTCCCAGTGGAATAACTTAGTCTTTTTGGTCTTGGTAGCACTCTGTCACCTAACAGCTGTACCCTGGGGTCTCCTTACTTTTTTCAGCTGAGTTTATTTTGCGTTTGCTGGCTCCCTGGTGATTAGGGTTCTGTGAACCTCTGTCACCTCCATTCCCACACCTCTGAGGACTCAGGTCCTAACCAGCCTCATGTCTCCAAGCACAGAAACACCTCAGTTAACACTGGCTACCTCTGCCCTCTCTCTGGGTTGGCCTCAAGTCACAGAGAGGAAGAGTGGCTCATTCCCAGGAGTTGCCCTGGCTCTCTCCCAGCTGCAGCTCCCTGTGCTTAGGGAAGAGCTGCAAAGATGGGCAACAAAGTGCTGAAAATTCCCATGGATGTTGCAGGGATCTGAATTCAGGATACCATCTCCCTGCCCCACCCTGGTTCCCTTCCCCCAGACAAATCCACATCTGGACACAAATGACTCACTAATCCTGTTAGAAAATGACCTTTCAGACCCGTGTTGTAGTCCAAGCTCCATCTGCATCCACAGCAATGTTGTTCACAAGTGACCCAGATTTACAATAGCTAAAACAGTGATGTAATGCTAAGGAGATAAGAATTACATCCTCCTTATCCATGTATACATACACAAATTTATAGATATATTTAAAAAATGTACACTTCTTAGAGAACACTGCAAACTCCTCAAACAGCCTTTCAGTAGCAAAATCAAAGCACACAGTTTGCACTTTTCTGGAACATTAAAACACCATTTCCTTCTAAACAGAAGAAAGTCAGATCATGGTTGGCTTTATTTTCCCCAGAGCTGGTCAGACTAATTGTGGAGATTTCCAGAAGTCTTGGAAGTGCAGAGCAATCCCTGGCACACCAAGCAGGATCACTGCTTATAGGTTTGTGTTTGGACATTACTTTTAGAACCATTTCCAAGGATTTTCTAACTGGGCCAGAGGATGTGCCAAACAAGCGAAACTTATTACAGACTCAAGCTCCTAGCATGAGAATTACTTGGAGGGGAGAAAATCTGCACTGGTTTTAATTTACAAAAAACAGAAACAGCATTTTGGTTTCATTTTGGTTGCAGATATTTTCAGGAATTAGAATTATTCATATATATATGTGACCTCTAAATGATGCTGGTTCTTGTTGATGCAAGTGACAGCTCTAATGTTTTTTAAATATAATTTTCTTGGCCAACGTGTGCTTATTTCCTCAGCTTTTTCCCATACAGTTATTTGTCTGTTTACACTTTTTGGTAGTGCCAAATGGGGAGATGTTTTAGAGGGAGAAAGGCATGGCTTATCCAGGCTGGATTATGTGACACCCAGCACGTGCATCAAGCCACATCCAGGACATCTCCCCAGACATAAAAGAACCATTGGACAATTCCTGGGCTGTGCTGAATGTTCATCTACAGCCACATCATGCCATCACTATCCTTTCTTTTTTTTTTTTTTTAATCAAAATCACTTGGGTCTCTGAGTAATTGGAACAATTAGGGTGATTAATTGCATGTTTGCAATAAAAACAGAAGACCAGGGAGGGTTACATTACAGGCTAAATATTTTCAGAAAACTCTATCAGCTGGTAGACATAACAAATGCGATCAGTTCAGTGCAACATGAAGCTGAGCACATTGTGCAAACTGGTTTGCTCTGGAACTCGAATCTCCTCAAAAGAAGCCAAAGTGTTTAGAAAAATAAACGAAGTCAGAGTGCATAGGGGGAAAAGAAATATTGACATGCGAGGCTGCCGCACTTCTAACATAAAGAAACATTGTTTTCCCTTCGGTCCTTTTATTGTCTAAACAGAAAGTGCAAAGCACAGGAGAAAGAGCACAACGAGGCAGGGTGCACAAGGGAAGGTCGGGAGCTTGTGCTTGGAAGCAGTGAGTTACATTGAGAGAAAAATTGGAAAAGCAGGCAGCAGGATACCTACGGTACTGACACATCCCCCACTGACAGCAAGAGAGCAAACTAACCTGCCTGCCACTACACTGCACCTTGGAGAGGGATGCTGAACCCAGGAACAGAAGATACTCACAATGAAAGTTTCGTTTGTTTAATTCTTGCTTACAAATCTGGGCTTTGATCCTCTGCTCATCACTATGCTCCTGAGATGCTGCAATACAGCTGCTACCAACACCTCTTTCTGGATTTCTTTGCAACCACTTGGTCTCCAAAGACCCACTTTAAACTAAACAGGGCACAAACGCTTACTCACACAGACTTCCAAAGAAGAAGAAACAAGAGTCAAGAACATCCCAGCCACTAAAGCTGCACCAGTGTATGACAAAGCACAAAATTCCCTGTAAGGGAGAGGGTCTCCACAGCAATGCCAGACACGGCTCATCTATCACAGTGTTGTTATCCTGGCCATCATCTTCCAGGATGTCTCCTGAAGAACATGACCACTCTAGGGGTGTGTGATGAGCTCAGGAGTGCTCGGCAGGAAGGTGCAGGTCTCTGAGCGGCGTATCCTTTCTTGGCAGGGCTGCACACCGAGTTAAGTGGAATTCTGTCAGCTCAGGAGCCACAGCTCTGGCCACCGTCAGCAGAGGGATGTCTGCCCCATGCTCCACACAGACATGCCCAAGTCCAAACCAGTCTTTAACTTCATGTTATATAGGATCTGACCCATGTGCTCATCAGTAATGAGCCTTATCTTCGGCTGAGCCTTTACCAGGCTACTCTGTGAGCTGCACTATCAAATTCCTACATAAATAGAAAGCCGGTTTCTTACACTGCCCACACTCCCACATACCTGCTTGGTTACACGCAGAAAGTGAACAGTGAAAGGTTTTATGTTCCACTTGTATGATTGGAGACTTTGTGCTTTAACACAAGCACCGGGGTCACAGGGCAGGAACAAGGTGTTTTCTTTCCAGTCAGCATGAACTGACATTTATTAGATGAGGGGTTTGTTCTATTTGTTTTAAGTTGATTACATTTTAACTCAGTTCAACAATGCTGGAAAACCTGACAAAATATTCCAGAGCGTTCAGTCAACAAGAAGGTAATGGACAAATGTCCAAAATTTAAAATAGAAGCATACTGCAATGAAAATTCATTCTTTATGCCAGCAGGTCTTTTTTGTTCCAGTTCCTGACAAGCATTTGTGGCTCTGCACTTGGGAGATCTGTGTTACACATCTCCCTTTAGCTGAGAAAAGTCTTCTCAGAGAAATGCCAGTGTTCCTCATGATTAATTATTGAAGAAATTGGCTTTTATTATTAATTTAACGGTGGAATTTTTGTCAGGCTCATTAAACTGCCAAGTCCTCACCTGTTTAAGAGAATAAGCAACATGCATTTGTAAGAGGAGTGGAGGCAGAGAAAGAATGCTGAGGGACACATCAGTAGTATTTCTGTACATTGCCTTCAGAAAGGGTCCATATGGGTTTTCAGGTTTCATCACATTCAAGTAAAACAAACAAACAAAAAACCTCACAACTAAAGGATTGGCTTCTCTTCAGTCAAATGTGTATCTATTATCAATCCTGAACAGGTTAAACTCCAACCTTCCGAATGCATTTTCCTGCATCCTCCCTTGTAGCCTCACTTATTAAAAAGGGCTATAGTAGATGGGACAGGCTAAAAAAAAATATACCTGTAAACTACAGATTACAGCTTTGAATTTACTTCCTTCAGCTACAGGTTGTTACTTTGAACACAAATGGACTTGTACAGGGGAAGAAGCATCATTCTCCAGCTTAGACAAACTTTGCATTCAAATATCCAGTTTGTTTATGAGGATATTAACTTCGGATTTCTCACTGCAGAAAGGGCAGAGAGAGTCACCCTGAGAGCTCATTTCAATGCCTGTACAACATAATGAATGTTTCCACTGCCATTTTGGTCACTATCAGGAGAAATGCTTAGCCCTTTAATAGTTCTGCATTTAATTCACCACTTCCACACTAAAGTGTTCTGAAGCCCATGGAGGTCTGGCTTCATGTTAAACCACGGTCCAGAAGAATTATTAGAATCAACAAGCACTGGTTGAGTGAGAATTTCTGCAAACATTAGCATCGTTCAGGAAAATTTTACTAAAATGGGTTTTTTAAAAAAATACAAAGCCATTTTAATTCAATTCTCACTTATTATTCAGTACACTACTCCTAACACATTTATATCTTGCAATATACTTCTCAGTAAGGAATAGAAAGATAGCTAGAAATTCTGCTTTCCTCACAAGACAGTTTTGTAAGCTGTAAAATATACAGTAATTCTGTTTAATGGGTACCATTCTAAACTAGTGAATAAAATTTGCTATTTGATCTTGCTCACACATATATGAAAAATGCTATTGGAAAAGACCTTATTTTCCCAACCAGGGTACTAAAACCAGCCTCTCAAACATGAGCTTGGTTACATTAATACATGCAGTATCTACTCACACAGGTAGTATTACCTGAGGGTACAGCACTTTGTGGAGAATTAAAAATTAACTTCTGATGATCCAGAAATTATCCCTAGAGAAAGATGTCAGCCTGACTTCTTCATTTCAGTCACTGCTCAGGTTGAACAATTTTATCACCAGTCACTCAAAACCTACAGATTATCCCCCTCTCAACACAGCTGGATTATTCTACTTGCTGAGCAACCTGCTCTAGTGGAAGATGCCCCTGCCCATGGCAGGAGGGTTGGACTACATGACCTTTAAAAGATCCCTTCCAACTTGAACTATTTTATGGTTCTCTGACAAGATGTAGCTCACTTATACCCAAGTCAGATACTTCTGACTGAATCAGTTCTGCATGTGTTTTCCAAACAGTGACTCATTCCTGCTCCTACTGAGAAACTGCCCCTTCAACATCATGATGCATGTTTTATGCTCTTAACAAAGATTTTTTGAATTTTCATGCCAGAGTGACACTGCTGGGATATTCTAACTAAGCATGACACACTGTCCTTTGCCAGAGACACTCATGGTTTCGCTTTCAGGATCACATGTTGCTCTTCTCCCATGGAATGAACACCTTGTAAGGTTCTGAGCCTGAACTCTGATCGCAGTTCAATGTATAATTTCACTGCATTTTTGGGAGCTAGCCTGTGTTTTTGTTGCCTCTCACTGCACATCTTTCCAAAAGGAACTAAATCAACTGGGTGAAACACTAGCCCTCCAACCACAGCCATTTTCTTTGCAACTGTCTAGTTTTTCCATCAAATTTATTTCTCTCAAGTGAGGCTCTCTATTAGTCAGACACAGAAGATTTATGTTTAAGGGTTGAAAGTCTTGTGTCTGGTAGGGACAAAGTGAATCTTGTAGAACTGCTGTGCTTGAATGTATCAGAAGACAAAATGTAGGAAATCACATTTGAAATACATTAAGTGAACTATGACCAATCCTAAGGATGTCTGTGTGACTGCTACAAGGTCCCCACTGGGTCTTTGTGGGCTCTAAGCTACTGCCATTTCCTCCAGGTCTCCCTGCTGGAGATCCCACTCCACTGTGATACATTCTAGCTCTTTTTTTCTGCAAAGGTTTTTCATTTCTTCATTCTCCTACTGAAGCTTGAAAACAGAATGCCATTTTTCTGGCAGGGAGGTTTATACCTTAGGAGAAAAAAAGAAGCACTTTAGACCTGCCATACTTATAACCTGCTGCTCTAGAACACAGGCACCGGAGACATTTTGCAAACCAGATCTGTACACAGGCTGTACTTCCACAGGTTTATAATTTAAACAGCTCTGAGACATCATTTTGCAAACATTTCGTGTCCAAAAAAGGTCTGTAAAACCACTGATCTGACAAAACCAGGGCAAGAAGAGAATTAACTGCCTGATTTTACTCAGTAGGCCCAAGGTCAGGTATTGAACAAAGCCTTCCTGACTCAGTTTCAACTACTATAGCAGCCTGTCCCATGAATCACCCACTAAGAGCTAGCTTATTTAATGTTTACTTAGAATCTGCATGATTTAAACACTGTAATAATCACTAATCAATTTGACAAGCTTGAGATTAGAAGAGGAAAGCTAGAAACTTGGTATAAAAATACCTTTGACCAATCCTTTTCCTACAGTTACACAAAGTTAATTTCTTTATATTACTATATAAATACATGTAAGTCTCATGCAGCGAGGTCCTCCAAATCAGAGCCTTACACTGAAGGTAACACAATCATACTGAAACAAATGGACAGTCCTCACAGCACAGCACTCTCTTGCCTACAGCATTGGGTATAGTATTTCTTACAGTATTAGGTCCTTTCACCAGACAGATTGAGAGCTCGTTACCCTAGAAGGCAAGTGCCTTATTGAGTTCCAGTCTATTCTGTGGCTCCAAGAGCAACGTGGACTGTCTATTGCACAAAACAGACATTTCACTGGAATTTCTTCAACACAACCCACCTGCATTTTTTCTAGAGAAACTTGCTTGTTTTAGACTGAGAGTAATGGAAAATTCACACCACACTGCTGGCAATCTGTTCCACTGGTTAACTGTCTTCTTCTAAAGTTTCACTTTTGAACTTGGAAACTGGTGTAAACAAACCAAATTAGTTTAGCCAGTAAGAAGCACTGTAAAGACATAAATTGGTCTGAAAGAGTCAGATTTCATTTGACCTTGCATCTTCTCAGACTGAAGAAGTTCAGCATGAATAAGCACAAGTCTCACAGAGCTGACATTAGGGCCAAAAATCCATCACAGCTAAACTTAGGTCCAAGGAATCCAAAGCCACGAATAACTGTGTTGAATTACTTAAGAAAATAAAGGTATTTTCGCTTAACTCTTAAATGTTTCCCTTTCCTGTTTTTAAGCTACGCAGGTTTTTGTTGGGTTTGGTTTCTCGTGTTTTTTTTTTTCTTTCTTTCTTTCTTTTAGACTTCTCTAATGGTAAAAATAGTCTGAAAGCAAGAACTTTTAAAATGGATATCAAGTATAAAGGTGCATCAAGTATGGGTAACGTGTTTACAGGCCTGATTTATACTGTGAAAGCCAATGCCATATATGCCTTCCAAAACTCCATTTTAAACTGTAGTTATCACTTACTATGTAAGCCTTTAGCGTGAACTTGTCCTTTTCAGTAAGGACTTCAGACACAGCCACTGACAAAAATTACGCGTTTAAGTTAAGCTACTACATAGATACGTGCAGTATGGCTGAGCCAACACACACAAAGCTCCCTCAGCTTCTCCTGGCACAAGCAGATCGAAGCGTTCCGGCTACTCCCCAAGCCCTGCTGTACAAGAGCTGTGGTGAACTCCCCTCCTGCCACCACCACCCGCCTGCCACAGGCCAACACCTTTCCTGGAGTGTTGTTGGAGGGCTGTTTGCCCTGCACCCGTGAACAAACACCAGGTAACCTCCTCCAGAGAGGCTTTCCCCTCAGCACCGCCAGGGCTGCGGTAATTACGCAGGTGCATGACGAGGCTCAAATCAGCAGCCCTGCCCCAGCACGGAGCCATCGCCGCGCTCTGTTCAAACCTCCGCCCACGCAACACACTGGGGAATTTCAAGGGAATCGCTCCCTCAAACCCAGAGCCTTTACCTGCTTGATCGGTGGCGTGAACGAACATTCCCTTTTCCCAGGGCAGAGGCGGAGGGACCGGCGCCCACAAGGAGCCAGAGCTGAGAGGCCGGAGCCTCATGAGGCGGGAGCGCCGCCATCCCCTTGGCCTCAGCAGCGCCCCCAGTGCAGGGCTGGCTCCGCTCCTTCTTCTGCATAAATCCCTCCCAACACTCCAAGGAAACAAGTCCATCTTCCTCCACAGTATTCTCTTTGAGTGCCCCAGGTGTTTTGCTTTTTTACGTGACATTTGTTGTGCCTCTTAATTTTCTTTGGAGGTTTGGCTCTCTGATTCATTTGTATCCCATCGTCACACACTGGCCATAAAAAACCACTGCCAAGTGTTATGAGGGAAAACAAAGCAGAGACTGGGACAGACAATAAGGAAGGTGAAGCAACCAAATGCAGGCTCTGCACATTCCCACAAATCGGGGCAGCTCTGGGGAATGAGATCACCCGGCTTGTATGTGCCTTTGGAGATGGGCAGGAAGAATTTGTAATTCCAGGACTGAGGAACATCAGGAGCTAAAGAGCCATTTCACAACGTGAGGAACTCCATGAGGAAGGGGATATAAAATATCAGACATCTGCAGGTACATGAAGCTTTTGAATGTCTTTAAATAAGTGTATATTTAGTGTTGGAAGAGCATGAGAAAGAGTCGATTTGCACCTTGATCAAAAAACCCCACATTTCTTAGTAGGAAACAGAGCCTGTCATGAAAAAACTGGAAGGTTCTCCCAGTGAACTATGCCTATGACTGTTATTTAAACCACATTTTGGGGGGGAAAAACAAGGGGTTGTAAAAAGAAATGTTTTGTATTTGCTGTAGCTTATGGGCACTTTTGAGTAGATTGTATCAGTAAGACTATAAAACCCTGACAGTAATTAGTAAATAAAACCAGAAATGCTTCCACTAAAGGTGGTTGCATAAAATAAAGCAAAACCAGCGTGAGATCACAAATAGATCTGTAGGGGATCACCCCATGGAATAAGTAGCAAGTTTGCCACTAATGTTGCCTGGCTGAGGACAATATCCTGTGGGAAAGGCCAGCAAGGAGAAACAGGAGAAAAATGTTACCCACTGTAAGAAAAGGTAATACCAAAGTAAGTCTTTTGGTTTGGGTGAGGGCTCTTTCAGAAATGTCCAAGCCATGCCTCCTTGTTGTACCTGTCAGGGTACAGGACAGTAAAACACATAGGTGTGTGTACAGACTCATCACTACCTGGACATGTGCGTGGGATCTGGAGCTCTCTCAGTGGCCTGGGCCACAATAAAACATGCAGTCCCTCTCTGATTTCAGGAATAGTTTCCACAAAGTCTTTCTTTACATTTGAATTTCACCTTTATGTTCTGGCAAGCTAAGCAGAGACATAATTCTGTGACTAATGCTAATGTTGCAGTAGTAAAATATTGGGCAAAAGATGAGAAAACCAGACCCACTTGCCCAGAAGAAGGATTTAATTGAAGTTTTCACTGTTCCAAAATAGGTATCTTTCACATCATAAAGAATTCTTCTGTCGTGAAAACTATTTTTTTAAGGGGAGGGAAATTTTTCTTTGCAGCAAGCTGACTTTATTGGTAAGCAATTAAATATTTCTTTGGATTGCTGTTCAAAATTAATTACTCATTAATGTGGAAAAACCAGCTATAGTCTTGCTGTAGATTCAGAGGTTTCCAACTGGGTGCATCTACTTTCAATAAGAAAAAAAAAGCAACCTAGAAAGAGTATTAGAATTACTGTCATATGAAAACCTGCTTCAGTCCAGATGTAGAAGCTGGTATCACAAAAGTGTTAACATAGAGCAGCCTGCTGCAGGGAAATGACAGATGAATCCTACATATGTTTGCAGAAGGGACATATTACACGATCCTTCTAGAATCTCTTGGGTTTGTTTGCATTTTTCCAAAGCTCCTACAGAAAATGCAAATCCACAGTAAGGTTTTGGACAGTGTCACAGATACCTCTGTATAAATTCGGATTACAACTTGCATACTTAACCAACACTGTCCACTCTGCACCCTCACAAGTAATTCCACAAAGTAATGAAATTAGTGGTGTGAGTAGACATTAAGGAACTGGCTCCTAATTCCAGGTTTTCCCCTTTAGGGAACAAACAAGAGCTTGTGGCTCTATGATGACCCAGGGACTTGCAGTGAGGACAGAGAATTGCCAGAAGTGTCAGGTGTTAGGAATCACATCTTCAGAAGTTCTGATCTATGCAGCAAGGGAGGGAGCCCTCAGAAATCTGAAAATAATAATGATGACAACTGCTATATGCAGATTTCCTACTGCAACCAGTAGCAGCTTGCATGCAGAAAGATTTCAGAAGTGGGTATCCTTTCCTTTTCCTTCCCAAGTTTTATTAATTTGACCAAAGACTGTATGGCTTCAGCCTTAATAAAAAACACTAAAATTCTGGGATGATTTAGGCTGGAACAACCTCTGAGTGACTTCTCTAATCCAAATCATTCCATTTCAATCCAAATTGATTTCATTATCCCTAAGTAATTTATTTAAATAAATGGAGTCAGAAGAGATCAGAGAGTTTAATTTTTGGAAACACTGGTTGGCACTAAGTTTGGAATTAAAATTATTCACTTTGAAGTCCTTAAATGCACAGTATGACAATACCAGTTGTCAAGGAACACTTTTTCCTTGGTTAAAAAGGACAAGCTGAGCACAACATGGAAGAATGAAACCTTGAATAATCCACATGAGGTAATTCATCCTGTCAGCTAGAGAGTTACCCACTTTTAATTCTCTTAGCAAGTCCTTTACTTTCCCATGCAGGGACAGGTGCAAAAACTTGTGGACTAATTTCCTAAAATGTAGAAGTGTGAAATTACACCAAAATTTGACTGATGATATGATTATGCATATTAAACAGGACTGGCCTCACTTCAATGCTGTAGGAAAACCAGCTGTAACTGTTAAGACTTTAGTCTGGGCTAGAAGTCCATCCTTTCCCTGCAGAGGACAACCAGGCTGCTCAGACATCCTTCACCCCTGCCCCTGCTCACCCTCTCGTCCTTCAGCTGTATGGAAGTACCGAGGTTTGGCAATGGTTTTACAGCTACTTTGCCACAGCCAACATGATGTTCTAAAACAGAGTCATATCCCCCCTCAACTTTCTCCTCCCCAAACTGAAGACTCTGTTTTTAGACTCCCCTGGTAACCAACTCCTCCATCTCCTTGTTCAGTTTAGTTGCCTTTCTCTGGCTCTTCCTTAAACTCACTACATCCCTCTGGAGATTCCCACTTGTCCTGCAGCAGTGCAGCCAGAGGGACCCTCCTGGAGTGCCATCCCATCCTTCCAACAGCCAAAGCAGAGGCTTTTGGTTCATCGCCCATAGTTCAGAAAGATGGAGGAAAAGGAAAATAAGGAGTTTGGGTTGGCAATCTGGAAGCAGTCACTGGCCCAGTAAAACAGAGAGCAAACAGTGCTGTATATGCAGTATATCTACAATCACTGTGCATCAGTCGGTGGAATGGGCTGCAGTCCACCTTGCTTTGAGATTTAAGGAGTAATACAACACTGAATATGACTTTAGAAAAATATCTGGGAAGGAGACTGTTCAACTATTCATACTGTACATTACTATTTTCTTAAATCATTACATTATATAAACAAACCATCTGCAGAGGAACCTGCTTTGTGGGCGCTGCTGGTATTTCTATTTGTAGATTTATTTTGCAAAGAAAAGTATCCAGATTTTCCCAAGTAGACAGCAGTTTTAAGAGCAGGTTTGGGACACTGCTGGGAGCAAAGATCCTGTTGTAAATCTAGTACATAACAAGTTGGACATCAGATTCTTTGCTGTAGATATATTCACTTTTCTGTTTTTCCTCTGGGCAGTTCTAAATTTGCCACTTTCACTTCTGCCCCAAAACGCTGTGTGCTGCAAAGCATTCCAGCAGATCATCTACTACATTAAACAAGAAGATAAATGTCTGCCTTAGTATAATTTCTTTACTTCTTGCATCGAGCAAGGGATTATTAATACAAGTAGCAGAGAAGTCTGTTTATTTTACTGTGCTCACCTCTACAGCAGCAGACAGACATTACAGAAGAAAAATACTGAGGCCTAAATCTCTCTCCAGACAAGTTTGTTACACAGAGCCGTTCAGGGCAACATCTGACATTTGGCTAGAAAAAAATACATGCAGACACACATCAAACTGTAACAACAATTTAATGTATCTTTTTTAATTATACAAAAGTCTCACCCCAATTATTCAAACATTAACAACTGATGGACTTAGTACAAAACCAATTCCTCTAGGCAAAACAGCATAGGAATGTTTAATTAATTCATGTTTAATTAAAGGTTATTATTGAAAATCATAGTATGTATGGATTTGAGTAATTATTATTCTCAATGGTGTTCTGTCCCAGTTTCCTGGGCAATCTCTCCACACCTTTGATACACCACAGTGCTCTTCCAATACACATGGATAAAGCTGTCTACAGGAGCCCTTCAGAAACAAATATCACTGTTTAGTTTCAGCTGTCACGAGTTCAACGACATAGAAATTACGTATAAATCATCAAGGACATTCAAAATGTCAGATGTGCAGCCTGTGTGACAAGTGGTGACTCCAAATCAAGTTTGTCCCCAGCACGAACAGAAGGTGCCTTAAAGGCAGTTCACCCAAAAAACAGTGTGGGGGCACCAGGCCTTTCCACACATTCCTGCCATGCCCTTCTGGATCAGCACCTACTGTTCCCTTACCCTGTTGAAACCAGTCAATCATCTTCCTAGGCAGCCAAGTTCATCAGCAACCCAGGCTGTCTTCCCATCCTCTTTCCCTCAGTCCTCAGGCTTCACATCACTTAACTCTTTTATAACATTCAGAACCAGATTTCCTTTAAAGCAAACAGATACAAACAACCCCTTTTTGACTACTGTCATGAACATGAAAATGCTGCAGAATGTACCTGGCTCAGAGACCTCACTCCGAGGTCAGGGAGCCATGTAACCTCAGCAAAGGAACAAATTCAGAGTCATAATCATTTGCTGCTTCCACTGGAAAACCTATTCTAGGAACATGGGCTTTACAGTGCTCAGGAGGCAGAGCTGTGAGCCTGGTAGCTCTAACATGATCATAAACAGAGGCAGGGGACTAAGCCCATTCTAGCTGTGTGGTGTTCAGCTGCTCAGTGACTAAGTGTCACTCAACCCTCATTAACTAACACTCTCCTCAGACAGGAAAACAGTGCTGCCTGCTCTCAGCTCTTCTCCAGCCCATTTACTGTTTAGAGTGTACAGGCTGATCTCTGCTTGTTTCTTCTGGGGAAGAAGGTGGTTGTCCAGGTTCATGAATCACCCTTGAATCCTCATTGTCAGCTTCAGCAGCTAAAATGAAGAACAGAAAAATGTCAGAGTTACAGACAGACAAGCCAAACCCCCAAACCCTGTATTTGGGGGTTCTCTTTACAGCTTGTACCAATCACATTTCCACATTTGAAGCTGCACTGGAATAGAAGTATGAGGCAGATGCTTTTACCCACTTACCCACAGTGAACCTATGCTATGCCTTTTTAACAATCCTGTGAATTCTCAAAGACTGGGACAGACAGACTAATAAACCCTTCTTCAAATCCAACAAGGGATTTTCATTTTATGAAGTATTTCCTTGCCAATTTGCATGAAAAGCTCCCTCACTGCCTCACAGGACACGTGGGTTTTGTTTGTTTTTCTGTGGCTTGCTCTTTTAGAAAGCCAACAATCTGCAAGCAGAGTCTATCCTTAGATGCTGTACTGTCTGTTCTACTGGACATACCTTGTGTTTAATTTGTCAGATCTCCATAACATGACTAGTTCATACTGCATGAAATTAAGTAACAACACGGCCTATACTTCACATCACCAGTGTAAACCAAAGTGGCCTCATACTGACTCAGATCTTTCTGATAGCAGATTCTAGTCTAAGAACATCTCTTTCAGGTAGGACTTAGGGTTTTTTATTTGTCTTCATCTCAGATTTCCTTTGGGGCAGAGATCACAGACACCTTTCCTCACCATTTGTCTCCTGCTAGAGTTTTTATATCCATTTTCCTGCAATGGTTTTGCCAGAAAGCCCATTTCACCTCAGTTCTGGAGATCTCTGGAGGAAGGATATTCCCAAGTCTAACTACAGGTTGAAGTCAGTTTGGTTTTGGAAAAAAAAAAAATAGACATTATGCAATCCTAACACATCCCTATGCACTACATGTTACAGCTTTTCTCTTTTTTCAAGCATCTTGAATTCCAGAATCAAAGGATTTATTAGTTTCATTCTTCCCTCTACATCAGCATCTTCTGCTGCCAGGCTATTTTCTATGACCTCATGCAGAATTATCCCCCTCACTGGGTTACAACTGCAAATTCCTACATACCCTGGAGGACAAATGCAATGCAGTAGAATTAATTTCTACTTTCTCCATAGTACTAAGAAAATGGGATTGTTCTCTGAGCAGCACGGTCCATGATGCATTGTTTCCTATGGCTTTGTGCCTGGGCTGAGGTCATTAGATGGCATTTTGCTCTCTGGGGGAGGCTGCTCTCTTGGTGTCTCTTCTCTATCCTGTTTTCATCATTTTTGGCCAGTACAACTTCACTCCACTAGTGCAGGACTGGATCTCCCCTTTCCCTCACACAATGCTATAACTTCACTTCATGTCTCCCATGTTTGTGTGCTACTCCCAGTTCCTTCCCACTCCCATAAAGTCCAACAGAAAAGCTGCAGCTCCCTACACATTCTCTGCCACTGCAGCATTCCCCAGATCTCCAATCACAAAACCCATTAATCCCTACATCACTTTCTGGTTTATGTGCTAGTGCTTGTTTTCCTCTTTTCCCCTCTAACTCAGGAAAGAAATAAAGTTGTATTTCTTTATCTGTATTTTCAAAAATTTAAAATAAATAAAAATATATAAAATAAAAAATAAATTTAAAATAAAACTGAGTATTTGCTCATCTGGTACTAGTAGTGAATTCTCTGAGCAGCTCTACCCTCTTGTGGTCACAGCTTGCTGCAGCCAAATGAAAAACTTGTGAATATAATCAAAAATATGTCCACATGTAGGCACAATCCATGAAACAGACACAAAGTAGAGGGGCACAAAGACTTAATCTATGGTAGAAATTAAAATTCTTGAGAGAATCAACTCTAGATTTTGAAGATTCAATCTTTCTTTTGCAGCAATGAAAAAGTAGGATTTTCAGACGAACAAGAAATTTCACGTTATTCATGGTAAGGGTTAGTCCACATTATTTTTAACAACTTGTCTAAATTGCAACAGAGCCAAATAACTTCTAAAATACGTCCCACAAACTAGCTGTGGAGAAAAATATTTTCATTTTGAGAACATCAGCAGATACTGAAACCAGGTTAATGGTGGATCTCCCAGGGCTCATCTCGCACTTCCTTACCATGTGCTTCCTTGGATGTTTCAGCCAAGATGTTCAGTGAAACGGTAGCTGGAATGTAATGAATCCCTGTCAGAAAACTTGGTGGGATGAATGGAGGCAGAGGAGTGTAGTATCCTTGATGGAAATCCCCACCTCCATCTGGAACCTGTGGAAACACATGAAGCAAATCATCTTCCATCAAAAGACTCTCTCCAGGGTACACCTGCATTATCAAACAAATATCTGTTTCAATTTTTATGTGTATGACATTTTTTTATCCACATGCTGCCACGTCCATGCACATACTGACATGTGCAAAGCACGTGCACAGTGTAACATGCTGAAACTGGGGAGCAGCAGCTTCTCACACCGTGTCTCAGCAAAACTGGCCTAAGTCCTCATCAATGTTCTGGATCTCATTGGAGCAGCTGCTTTGAACCAGCAGCAGCCACACTCTTTCTCTGAGGCTGTGGTACCTTGGCCAAGCCCTGATGCTTTTCCTACCCACTGGATTTTTCCTGTACGGAAAAAAGAGAAATCTCTCCAATGCCATCTACACTGGCACAACCTGACCACTTACAAGTGTCCAACTGCCATCATTCCAAAAGGCTGTTGCAGAATTTAGCAGGATATAAATGCCCCAAACCAGTTTGCAAGTTCTGTCCACTTGGACGTTGCATGGGTTTGCTGTTGTGGGTTCAGGTCAGACTACTAACATCACCCTTTGCTGATATTTTCCTCAATGTAATATACCAAAATGCTGTGAAGTAACTGATAAACTGGAGGACTTTTCATGGGTGTTTCAACAGAAACACAGCTAAAAGTGAAGGCAGCAGTATTAGCAGAGATCATTAAAAGCCTGCTACTTACTGATACAGAAGCTGCATTCCCTGGCCCATAGTTGCTAGGAATGTGTCGGAAACCTCTCTGAAGTGGTATCCCTGGAGGTGGTGCTTCCCCACTGCTTGACTCACTGATGGCAAATCCCATGGGAAACGGGTGGTAAGGATACACCCCAGAACACCCAGGGTACACTTTTGGGGCCTCTCTCTCCAGGTATTCTGGGTTGACACTGTATTCTGGAGGAAAAGCCCGGTGAACTAAGAAACAACGAGAAAAGAACAAATAAAAACATCCATGTAACGGAATGGAGTTCAGTAAAGTAGCTGCAGGGACAAATTCCACCCTCAGACAAGAGAATCTGGTCCTTCAGTTTCCTGCTCAGCTCATGAATTTGTGATTTTTTAGAGGTAAGGAAAGGTACAGGAGATGACATTGTAACACAGTAATTGTGCATTATTTTCTGCCTCATGCACTGTGAAGCTTGTCCTTAGTAATGCACTGGCTGCAGAATCCCTTTCAGAACATCAGCATCAGCAAAACAACCTACCTTAAGACTTTTTAACTCTAGCAGTACTTAAAGCAAAATTCCACAGAAATAACACAAGTTCTAACTTCAGAGTTCTAATAATAGAGTCCTATCTGTCACTTCTTAAGAGTCCTATCTGTCACTTCTTAAGTTAATTTACAGGCAAGCTCAGTTTTAGGGTCATACACAGACAACTTCAGATGCAGAAATCAGTTATTTCAGTTTTTATCTTGCATTTTCAATCTTACATGACCTCTCTGAAGTCTTAAAAAAAAAGTGGTTATTTGAATATGAAAAGCATCTTTCTTGTCTGCCCATCCTTCTGTTGGTGGAGAAGATGAAGAATTTGCATGAGAACAGGTTGACTTCTAGAGTAGTACAATTACATTATTTGTGCCTAACCTTTTTTGAAGTTGGTCAGGCTATTAAAAATGTTATTAAGGGAAGGACTAACAGGCAACTGTACAGCTAGTGTCATCCACAAACATAATTTTCTTCGGAAACAAAGCTAAAAAAGGGAAGTTACTGACAGTAATCTGTGGAGATTAGAGATGCCCAAAACAAGTCTTTCCACTGGGCTTCTCAGAACAGCATTTTGTCTTGCAGGCTGCCTGCTCTCTAGAGCTCAGACTAATGACTACTGCAGTCAGTAACGATTTCTGTAAAATTATTAAACAGCAATAGCATGTAGTTACTATAATAAATAGTAAAAGTCACATGAAAGACTCTATTAAAGGAAGCAATTTAAGAGGTGACAGACCATGCAACTGCTCCACCTGCAAAATCTAGGCCCTGCTCTTAAATACTAAAGGCACTTTTACACCAAGTCATCCCAGCCAAGTTTACTTTTTGCTACAGGAATTAAGACCAAAAGGTCTCTTTATTTTACAGCGCTATCATAAAGTGCTTGCTTCAGACACTGCAGCAGTACCTTCCCCATTCACCTGCCATCACCGAGATTTTAGTTTCTGGAGGCTTGTGCCGTGTATTTATAAACAGTGAGCCAGCACCGGGACAAATATAGAAAGCAGATCCCAGTTTGTTCGCCCTCCCAGACTAACTCCCGTCTCAGAGAAAAACAACTGAAGGTTCAGCCTCGCACGGCGCGGCGAAGCCGAGCACGCTGCTGCTGCTGCTGCTGCCCCGCGCTGCGAAGGGAGCGGCACTGCAGGCTGGGCATCCAACGTGCCAGCCGAGCCCGCTGAGCAAGGAAAGCGGGATAGCAGGAATGGCTCTCGGGGGGCGGGGCGGGGCCTGGGGAATCAGCGGGTGCGAACCGCACGAGCGGCAGGGTTTGGTGAAAGGAAAGAGGATGAACACAGCAAGATGCTGGACAGGAGAAGCGGCTCTGGGGCCAGGTCCTTACCGAAGTCCCTGAAGGGAGGCGGCGGTGGCCCCCAGGACACCGTGCCTTTGCAGCTGCCGCCGTCGGGCTGGGCGCTCCTCTTCCCCTCGAGGCCGCAGTGCTCGGGGGCACCGTCCGCGGCCGCCGCCGCCGCCGCAGAAGTCTCGCCCGAGGGCGCGGGGTCCGCGCCCGCCCGGGCCGGCGGGTCGGGCTCCTGCTGCCTCAGCGCCTTCTGCGCTGCCATGATCTTCTGCCGCTCGGTGATGAGCGAGCACTTGTCGCACAGGCACAGCTTCCAGCGGCAGTGCCCGGCGTGGCCCTTCACCGGCACCACGAAGCCGTGGTTGCGGCAGCGGGAGCACTTGGGTGCCCGCAGGCCCGCCTTCGCCGTGGCCTCGGCGGCCTCCATGGCTCAGCAGCTCCAGCTCTCCCGCCCGCGGGCCCGGGGCACCGCCGCAGGGCTCTTATATAGATGCTGTCCCCATATGTAGCAACCCGGGCCCGTGGAGCAGCGGGTGGGGAACGCCCTTGGCCCCCCGGCCTCCCGTCCCTCGGCCAGGCCGGGCTCCCCTGGGGTCCCCGTGCGGCCCATTGGTGCAGCCTGGAGCCAAAGCTCAGCCTGGGGGGCCGAGCCTGCAGGAGCAGGGGGCAAGCCGCACAGTTGAGTACATGTCCCGTGCTGGTGTACATGTCCTGTGCTGGTGCGTGCAGGGAGGGGGAGTTTGGGGTGGTCATGGAGAAAAATGCAATGTCCCCTATTGCCCTAAGAGACAGTTTTCACTTTTGGCACTTTAACATCTGCAGCCACTTGCATATTCCTCATGCGTTCACTTTTAATATGCACAGGGTTTCAGTCCCGTTTTGTTTCCAATTTGCAGTGTGCTTCTCTTGATCAGGAGGAGTGACTGCCTCAGCAGAAGAGAACCACTTTCATCATTCTGTTTTTCAAAAGAAGGTACTAAGATGAAGGTGGAAAGCATATGTCATTTGAAAGACCTGCCTCCTTCTCTCAGAATTCCTTATTCTCTGGAAACAAAGGCAGGCTTACAATTAGGAATACAGGAATGCTCCAGTTCTTGTATTGCTTAGAAAGCACTTGATATTTGTTACTGCTGGTAGCTGCAAACCCATGGTTTACACAGTAGCCCGTTTCAGGAGAAAACGTCTCACTTTGCAAATGTAAGGCACAAGAGTGCCGATTTTTTCTCCCCTATACAATAGCTGTGTTTTAAAATCCTAGGGTGCGAATAGCTTCTTCTACTTTAAAAAGAACACCACAACCATTAACCACTAGTTGTGAAGCTTTCTACTAAGTTTCAAAAGAACCAGGTAACATCTATCTGCTTGCTCTGAAACAATTCTAACATACAAAGGCAGCCGAGCAGAAGTTCTTCCCTTGCAGCAAATAATCCTGCAAGAGCTGGGTGCACCCTTCAACACCTTGGGGGATAAGGCCCCTGCAATTGCAGGCCCTTTACAGATTTGGCAACAGTTTGGGTTGGCAGCAGTCTCGTTTTCAGAGAGCAGCCAAGCCCCTGTGCCCTTGCAAGACACCAAAGCTCAGGCTTCTCACTTTGCAAAAGACCCAGTAGGCCTTTGCACCTAAACCCTGCAGGTCTCCAGTAGGATTTTGCCTCCTGGGGAGATGTTTTTGTAAGTGCAATACCGGCATTATTAGCCAAGCCCGGACTTGCTCTTGAAAGCAATTCATACCCAAATCCTAAATGCACAGAGTCCCTGGACCACTTGGCACAGCTCCAGTCCCAACCTGCAGATTTTACCATCCCAGTTGCAGACGAGTCTTCAAGTAGCTACTTTTTTGAGGGGGCTCTCAGCCACACCTTTGCAGCCATGCAGTGAGGGATCCTATGCAAGAGCAGGGACAACCCCTGGGCACAGGGCAGGTCACGTTCCTGCTCTGTAGGAGCTGGGTGAGGGATTGCAGGCACAGCAGCTCCTTTTTGGAGCAGGAGGCAGCAAGGCATACCTGTCAGTGGGATCAGCTCCCTGCCCTCACTTGCAAGCAGTCTGGAAAGCCTTCATGTGCACGGCCATGTGTCCCTTACCATTTATTCCTACTTCAGAAAGACACTTGGTTGATGTGCCTTCAATAGAAGCTCCTCTTAAATGCAGTCTTGAAATGCTGCTCGCTTGTGTCAGGGCCTTGATGTTCCCGTACTCATTCTAAACATTGACTCTGTTTTAAATATATACAGATGAAATAGCCCTGATTTTATACTCCATATTTTTACTGTATCCTGAGAATGTGCTAATTTAGCTGTAAAATGAAAGAGGATGGATGACACATTTAAAAAAACTGTAATTATATCTTTTCACAGATACCCAATCTGTGTTCATTTGGATACTTGAGCAGTGGGGGAGAAGAGTACATCTATCTTCCCCAGTAATTTTCTGTTCTGAGTCACATATTACTATTATTTGATACATTTACTCAAATATACTGAAATTTATCTCTTCTCTCTTTAAAAAGGTATACCAGCCATGGGCTGTAACAGTTTCTCCACTCATTAAACCACAACTTTCAGACTCATGTGGATTTTTCTTTTGAACAACTTTCACCCAAACATTCAGGATTTATTATACTTTTCATATAGTTTGTTTCTCACATAACTAGACTTGCTTTTCATAGAAAAGAGAACATTTTACTTTGTTTGTGAGGTAAATCTTCAGTTCTGGAGACTTATTTCTGCAAACAGTTCAAAGAATTCTGCTCTTCCAATCCCGTTATGTGTTTGCATATATATTTGAATTAGCTTAGTCACACACCATAAGCAAGACCATCACAAAAAGACAGAACAGTTTCAAACCACATTTTTGGAATGAGATGTAGACTTGCACGTGGATGCAGCTTTGTGTCTATTATAATTTTCTTCTTTGCTCATATTTGAAAGAAAATGAGGCACAATAAAGACTCTTTTCTCTGAAACTTCAGCATTTTATGTAACATATGGTGGGAGTGTAACATAAAGTGTGTACAGAGTTGTGTATTAAAATAGCATTTATAAGAATTATCATCCTGCCAAAATGAAAGGAAGGCAACCTGCTGACTTCATGTTACTGAAAGCAATAGCAATAACATCTCTACTTGTTTCCAACTTCTGACTCATAAAGTGTGTGGTTTTGGTATGCAGTTTGCTTTGTACGTGAAACAGCGAGGAAAAACAATGACTTAGCTAAAAGGGAACAAATCAAAAGATGGCCTTAAAAGTGAATAGCAGAAAATTGAGTTTTTGTGGGTTTTTTCCTTCTTCTCAGACTTTCCAGCTAGCATTTTAAACAGTAAATGTGGGGTTTTTTGGCAAGGAAATTGTTCTGCTTAGATCTGACATTTCACAGAGAAACAACGATGTAATTGAGAAATTTGTTCAGTCTGAGGTCTCCATCAGAAATATTTCCAAACTTGGTTCAAAATACATGTTTTCTTATGCATAGAAATCAAGAGTATCTTTTGAATTTTTAAGACATCACATACGAAGATAAAATCCTCTATTCAAAAATGTTCTTTGTAGTTTGGAAGTGTCCACTATGTACTGCCATAAGTCATTATAAAAAAAGTGATATAGTGATAGTATTATCAGCTCTTCTGCATTATAACTGCTTTGTAGATTGTTTATGGCCATCAGTCATGGTAGAATTGACAAAATATTTACCTGTAGAAGCAGAACTGCCCAAGGAGGACTCTCACCTTCACCTGGCCCAGAATATCATTTTAATAAGTAGCATATTTAGCATAAGTAGCATATTTAGAAGCTCCTTTTAACAAATATTAAAGTATTTCAAACATCCCCTGACTGACCTGCATTAGAAAATCCCCCTTTTGCTGTTGAGCTGACACCAGCACACATCCATCAGTGCTGTCACAGAACTGCAGGGCTCAGCTCTGTGCTGACATGCCTATGAGCTTTCCTGATGTGCCCAAAGCAAGCCCACATGACAATGAATAAACCTCTTTGAGTTGCTTCTGGAGACTGTATTTTCCACCCTTCTAATCAGTGTGAAATTGCACTGTAGTAAACATTTTTCTTAAAATGTGAGGAAAAGTGCAGCATAGAAGCAATTCAATATGATTACACTGTATCTACCTTAAAATTTGAAATGGCCGAAACGTGTTTGGGTTACACCATTTTTAAACCTGGTTGCAGTTAAGTTGTTTAAATTGATATAAACAGATTTACCTTTTCAATTCCCTTTCAGCATCAAATCTTTTATTTTAAAATGTTGTCTTTGGTAACCCAAACAGGAATTCCACTGGTGTTTTTCTGTTGTTGGTTTTACACAAGTTAAAAAGAGCACAATTAGATGTTGACTTTTGTCTGATGTATAAAAAAGGTGAAACTCTATGCTGTGATCAGAGAAAACTGGATGGAGTTTATACATACTTAAAGTCTTAAGAATTTATAAAAGTTATATAAAGCAGTTCTGGTTTCTTTAACAAACACAACTAAAAGCTCAAGTACTTAAAATATACTTAAAATTGAGGATCTTTTTAATATATAACAGGAAAATGGTTCTTAAATATTAACAGCAGAGACTTTATTAGTAACGCTGCTGTTCATTTGTTGTAACAAGATCTTTATTTAAGAGCAAAGCAATAGTCATTAAACTGGAAACCCTGTGATCTGGTTATTTCACGAGTACCAGGAGGGTAAGGTGGACCAGGGGAGAAATCAGCTCCATCAAGGAAATAAACCATGTACCAGTTTTTATTCTGTATTAATATAGCTCTCATATAAGCAGGAAATGAAATGATTTAAGGGGAAAAGAATGAGACAGACATAAATAAACACACAGAGATCCTTTCCTCAAATAAGTGATATAGTGTTTAAAGATCCCTATCTGGAAAAAAAAGATCCATGCTCCAAACCTCCTGTGGAAGTTGTTTGGTGAGCTTACAATAAATAAGGATGACTGTATCATTGAAGTCTGATAGTTTGCTTATATTTCCATGTCCAAGAAACTCAATAATTATCCCTTCAAAAGAAATCATTTGTTTCTTTAGAAGGTCACCTTTGTAGGCATTAACAGAAAAAAGAGAAACTGAAAACCCAAAGAACAGTCCACTCTGGTAGTGCTGTGGCAGCTGCAGGGGTGCCTTGGTTACAGCACCATTTTACTTCAGTAGGCTCCCAAATTTAGCAGGTTTTATCCTGGATACCACTGGGCTTGTCAATCACTCTGCTGCCTAGAGAAATAAACACATTTCTAATCAAGAGTCCTCATTCTCCTTCCCCTCAGCTATAGTTCTTGTCATATTATCTTAGACACAAAGAACAGAAAATCACATTTGAATTCTCCCAAACAGCAAAAAAAGGATTTCATGCAGAAAGTCATGCTTCCCACAGTAAGTAGGTGGCCCGTTTAGAGCCATCTTTGCTTAGCACCTATTTAGTGCTGAAATTGTCACATTACCTTGTCAGCAAGCCTAAAGCCACACTAATAGATGGATAAGGCAGGAGACAGCTGAAAGACCACTACAAACATCAAGTGTACTTGCTGTGGGCAGGATTCCATTTGTGATTGTCAACACTGGTACATATCCCACATTTTGTAACTGCTTTTCTCCACCTCACATCTGAATTAGATTTCAGAATATCTGAAGTCACTTAAACAATGCAAAATAAATAAAACCAGCTGTTTGCCATAATTTCTTCTTCTTCAGCCTGGACCCTTCACAGATACTTCAGTGAAGCAAATAAAAATTAAATGACCAAATAGTAGTTACTTACCAGCATAGCATGAAGGCTATCATCAAAGTGTTTACCTTGGAGAGAGAACAGACAAGAACAGTGATGACTAACCTCTGGCATGCATGATAGAATTGCTTTCTGGTATTCATATCAATAGAACATCATCTGCTTTTTGGGGACGATTCTGGGAATTGATAGACTCCCAGTGAGATGATGAAGCTTCTTGCTGCCTCCTTAACCCCATAGATCAGAGACAAACTGTGGTTTGTAGTGGGGAAAAGAATACAAGCACCAGCAGTGATGACTTTGCTTTAGCTGATTCAGCCAGGTGTACTGAAGGATGCTGTTCAGAAACATTCCTTCTCTTCTATGTTATTTCCATAAAATTTCTCTATGAACAATGACAGCAGAGTATTTCCAATTTAGTTGAACCTTCCACATTATATATACAGTACATGTATATGTATATGTACATATACTTGAGGTATATTTTCACGGGAGAGGACTTCTGCAATTATGAACGTAAAAAGACAAATTGAAAGAATTCCTACCTGTCTCCAAACTGAGAAAATAAAGCTCTCCCTGACAGACTTTCTTGCTGTGTTAAGACAAGTTGCATTTCTCTCTGTTCAACATGAAATGTGTTGATGAGCTACCTCAGCTGCCTCTTGGAACTTCAAAGTCTACCAGCACAATGTAGAAAGTAAAAAATGGAATACAAAATAAAATTAATGCATTAATAGGGCATCCTCCTCTTCTACCTCCTTGATGCAACAAATTAGAAAAGGAGTCTACTTATGCAACAGTGGATGGCAAATCACCTGTGGCAGCAGGGATTATGGACAAAGAAGACGTGAAAGTATCAGACAGCTGACCAGCAGCTTTGACAGGTATGATGATAAGAGGATGCTGATGTGAACCCATAGTAAAATATTTTCCCTGCAGAAGCAAGAAGGAAGCCAAAGAGGCACATTTTCTTGGCATTTCACACTTTGTCATCAGATTGTCTTTCATCACAGTAAATGGAAATATTTGCAAGATAAGTTATTATGAAGCACAGAAATAACAGAATCAGACAATAGGTTGTTAGCAGTATTTCCTTTGAATCTAAACCAAAACTGATTTTAAGTCAGGAAAGTTTAGTTTGATCAACTCCAGAAAACAAATAGAAAAAGACACCAAGTCATCTCTTCAATTTCCCTGGAGCTGTGGGACCCAACTGTCACAAAAGGTTGCCTTTAGCTGCAGGGTTGTGCTGTTGGAAAGATTGACCTACACAGCAGTGGCTGCTTGGGGCAGTCCCTTCTTTAGCTCTTGCCTCAGCTGGTTGTTTCTCTGGGCGACTGCTCTGCTCCGAGAGCAGCCTCTCTGAGGCACCATCAATCCCAGCAGCAGCAGGAAGGAAGGAAAGGGCAGCCACATGCCCAGGAGCAGGGCAGGCGGCCTTCACCCATCCACACACAGCTGTGAGGAAGCTGCTTGGAACCTTCCAGACTTGTGCTTCTCATGCCTGTTACACACATCTGAAATAAAAGGAAATACAGCAGTGGTGGGAGGTCATTGCAACCTGGTGGCTATGATGAGCAGTGATCCCTGGGAATGATCCCTCGTTGTGCCTGGACAACAGCAGTCTTCTGTCTTTCTACACGTGTATCATCATCTTTGAGATAACAGCACCAGCAAACACACATTTTTATTTAAAATGAAATACTGGAGGGTTGAAGTCTTACAGAACTTGCATATCTAGACTGAGGGCAGGAGTTGTATTTCTGGCAGGAGGTGCACTACACCTTTTGGCATTTCGTGCACCCAGCCAGCACAAGGAGGGTGTTTCAGGCACAGGGACCCATCTGGGCAGAATGTGCTGTCAGCTGAGCTCTGCCTTGCCCAACCTTGGCCCTTACTGCTAGAAATGTCTTTATACCTCAAAAAGAGTTTGCTTTCTAAGTAGATTGAGCTCACAGATTTCTCACTTTAATCAGTTCACACACAACAGGACTGTTGTCTTAAGGTTTATGAGGATTCCAATCCCTTAGGATACTATTTGTGTTTTTCATGGACAATTACTCTGCTAATATTGACCTGGAACGTGCTGTACTCCAATACTATTGTAAGCATTCTCATATATTTAATATAAAATCTATCTTTCAATATTTGGTGGAATGAAAACACTAACAGGACTACACGTAATAAAATTAATTAATAAATTCACATAATTATAAGCATTCCTGACTATGTATCTACAAAGTTTATTGAAATTGCACATTTACAATATTTATATTTTATTTTAGCATTCTTTACCTCATAACTCATACAAAACCAAACAAGTTTGATATTTTTGAGCACACTGTGTTCTTAAGGTAGAAGTGTTAATGATAGTTACTGTTATTTGGAGTTGGCAGAAATGTTCACAGAATACTTATTGGCAGGCACCCAAAGGTTTCCTACTCTTTAATAGAAAATCTGTACATGTCTGTACTGTGCATATCTGTACCATGTTTTAAATTATTAACCTGGGATAGAACAGTAGATATAATATATTCACCAATTAGACACAATATCTATCTCTTACAAAAAGTACAAGTTAAAACCAATGTAATTAATTTTCTTTGATGGAGGAACAAGATAACATCATAACTCAAATATTTGTGTATATTCTTAATTCAGTCAAGTCTCAGTCAGTACACAGATCCTAATCTTCTCTTTTCTGAAATGTTGTTAAGTGTTATAGTTATCTATAGAAAATCTTATCTAAATGGGTTTCCATTGCTGTAA
This sequence comes from Pachyramphus minor, assembly GCA_013397135.1. Lineage (NCBI taxonomy): Eukaryota > Metazoa > Chordata > Aves > Passeriformes > Tyrannidae > Pachyramphus > Pachyramphus minor. The sequence goes on along the minus strand of VYXB01009846.1, from coordinate 533,080 downwards.
AAAATTAGAGATTATCATGAATATTTGTGTTGAGGTCATAAGTAAAGTGTGATTTATGGGTGATTACACAGGGCCAATAATTAGGCAACCATCCTTGCAAAATTACATGTTTTAGTCTTGATTTATTGGCCACATTATCATGACAATGATCTATCCTGCAGTCTTGTGGTTCAAAATGGTGAACTGATGAATATTATGGATTGCTAGTGACTTTATAATAAGCCTGGGGAAAGAAGATGAACCATCTTCATTATCTCAGTAAGATAAGCTTTCCTGTTTTTATAGCACTCTTCCACCTGTCCTGGCACTCACACATGAAGAATGAAAATAAATATTTGACATGAGATTTCAGGAATCTTGTACAGTTGCATGAATATTTTCATATGTCTATTAGCAATACCAAACCTAGAACATTTTAGGATTGTGTTCAGCTTTCCCACAGATGTCTTCACAGTAATGACTCGTAGGTAGCTTATGTTCAACTAATGTCTCTCTTCCATGTTTGTTTTCCAGGTGCTGAGCTCCTGCTGTTGGTTTTTCATACATACATTATTTGCTGTTAAATTTCATTCCATTTCTGTTATTCCAGTTGTCACAGTATCTATTTCTTTCCTGTATGAGCCTTTAATCCTCTTCTGTGTCAGTAATATATCCCAGTGTTTGCTTTCAGCAAAATTTCATTAGCATACTCTTTTTGTGTCACATACTGCAAGCATTAAATAAGAGTGATTCCAATATTGATTCTTTAAGAATTATAATAATACCCTCCCTTCAGACAACCTTCCTCTTCTAGCACAACAAAGGATTTTTCCTGCTTTAGCATTTTATTCACAACTTTCTTTACAGAAGCCTACTAGATATTATCTACATCACTTTCTACTGATTAAAACAGTGATATTAATCAACAGAAATACATTCACTCAACCCACTTCACCTTTGGTAAGCTTAGCTGGCATTTTGTCCCATTTTCCACTTTTTTCTACTTACATAGAAGTTTTTCTTAAAAAAACCCCTCCTGGAGCCTTGAATATTGCTGAGGTCACTAATGTTTTCTGGTTATTCTTTTTTGCCCTTTCTGAAATACTGGCAAGAGGTTTTCTTTTCAGTAGTGCTTTGCTACCAGTCAGCAGCTTTATTAAAAATCCTTGCTGCTGGACATGCAATTTCATGTGCCACTTCTTTCAGAACCCAGGGACAGAGATTATCCTGTCCTTCCAATTTCAGTGCTTTAAGCTCTTTGAGTTTTTTCCCTACCTCACATATGATAATTTCCATTTCTATATCCTCATTCCATTTACATGCTACTTTTTTTTTTTTCTGGGTAGTTTTATCTTTAATTGTGAAGTGCCTGACAAAGCAATTCTTATTAGGATTTATTTTCATAATAAAGGTCCTTTGATAAGTCACAGTTCTATGTGAATTATTAGGCTTTGCCACAAGTAATAAAAACCCCATAGTTTTGGGGTTTGTGGGGTTTTTACAACCAATTCTACATATAAACTTTACTGTGAAAGGAAAGAAACAGTTACACATCCACACACATAGTAGTGCTGTGGCAATGTTGCTACTATCAGACCATGCACTGTTGAGAATACAAATAGAGCTGAAAATAACCAGATTTATGAAGAGCAAATGGCAGAACTGAAAACACTGCAATTAGATGACTTGCATGATTAGGGATTTCAGTCTGTTATCAGAGTATTTAATTCAGGAGCTTCCATTGCATCCCTCTGAGCTCCACAGGACAGAGTTAGGATTTTGGGGAATTATAAAACTTCACAGACTAGAGTTTTGGGATTGTGGTGCCTTGTCCCGGGCTAAAGTGAGGCACTTCCCAAGGTAAGGTAAGGTTCTTGATAGTCACTGGACTAGGGCTGTGATGAGGGCAGCAGTTTGTCCTGTAAAATGGACAATTGATAAACAGTCCGTTTCTTTTGTGTTTGCCATATGATAATTGGTTTCCACCTTGTGTACTTGCTCTGGTTACTCCCAAAGTGGCTGTGGGCAAAAGGCCGCTCCACCAGCCTTGGGTTATCAGAGAACCTGCTGTAAAGAAACTTACATAGAGAAAAGATTAAATACAGGCCTTATAAGGAGATCCTGCGATATCTTGATTTGCTTTTTCTCAAATTGTGCCTGTATATGATTTTCTGGGTGCAAATTATTGAGTAGTTTTAATGAAATGAACAAAATTTATGTACCTAACAACAAGGAAAAAAGGAAAAACTGCAAGACTATGTACCTTGTGGAAAATTACATGTAAGTCTCAAAAATTTAAAGAAATTATATATTAAAAAAAGAATTATTAATAATTTCCTCAGTTTGAACTCTGTGCACTTGTTTATGAAAAATGATGAAGCACAGTGCCTCTCTTTTACAGTGGTTTCCATGATGACAGTGGGGTTCACAGGGAGAAAAAATGAGAACAAAAAGGTGAAGAACAGAGCATGTGGTGAAGAAAGACAGACATGGAGGAAATGGGGAATAATTTAGAAAGAAAATATGCATCGGGGAAAAAATGAAAGAGAGGGAATCTGTATATGTAGGAGGAGAAAAAGAATGGAGGTTAGATTTACAGAATGAAGTGAAAATGAGAGATATTGTGCTCAGGGTTTTCAGCCTGATTTAGATCAGTTCTACAGTAGATGATTAATAGAAAAATGAAATTTATGTGAAGACCTGATGGAGGAGTGAATTTATATTTTCAATTTCTTTATGCTCATAATAAAACTTACAGAATATAGGAATGTATTGTTAATTAAATACATAAAAATAAATTAAAAATGGAAACTATGGACTTGTTGCTCAGAAAGAACTCCCCACTACAGCTGGCAATCAGCAATGCAACGCTTTTTAACAGTCCTGGTGCTGTTGATACTTATACATATAATCTGGGCAGTGTTAAACCAAGCAGAAGCAAGGAGAAACTGGTTGATATCTATCTCTTTTCAGTGAAGACTATTAGAAAAAAAAAATTATTAAAGACAAAATCTGACCTTATGTATGACCATTTTAGACCAAGATAATGCAGAAGACTCTGCTCTGACTTTTCAATAGAGTAAAAAAAAAAAAAGCTATACTTAATTTTAAAAGATGGCACTGCATTGGTATCAGCACTGTCAAGAGCAAAGAAAAACTCATGAAATAATCATACAAATGTGTATTTCCAGCAGGGCAGAATCTGTATCACAGATGTTCCTGTTCAGGCAGATGGCATGTAATACATATAATATATGTACAGACAGATACTAAGGCATAGTGACTGTTAAAACCATAATTGGATTTCCGAGAAGACTTAAAAGGAGAGTTGCAGTATATACTCAGTTATTTTTTTCTGAACTTTGGTGCTCCACTAAATCTTTTCAGGTATGAGAGTGACCTGACTCTAAAGACAGGAAATACCTTGAACTGTGGCAGTTTCTGAAAGACAAGCCTCTTTCCATGGAAACATGGAACTGGGGCACAGATTATCTGGAAATTTTAGTCAAAGTGCTGTGGAGGAAACCACAAGGGTAATTGTCTCCTCAAATTCAGCCCCTCAAGATTACCTGGGGCGAGCAGAGCTCCTGCTGTTCACATGGCAGCTATTCACTGCTCTGTAGCAGCAGAAAGCTCTGACTGCTGCCTGTGCCCTGGGTCTCCCTCACAGTGCTCCTTCCCGCCCTGCGGCCATTTTGCTGTGCAGAAGGAGGTGTAATGGCGGAGCACTCCCCTCATGGCCCCCAGCTGAGTCTCTCTGGTGTCTGGTCTGTGCCTCAGGGCAAGGTGAGGGACGTTTTCATAGCAGCTTTCTTGCTGGTGTGCAGCAGGTTGCTCTGGTGTCCCTGCACACCTGCTGGCCCAGGTGCTTTGGCAGCACCCTCGCTGCACCTCGGAGAAAAGGCTGAGGTGGGAAGAAGAACAGGGTCACCTCAGAGGGAACGAGGAGCCCAGTGCTGCAGCTGGAGAGAATAGCTATGTGTGGCATCACTGGAAGTGAAAAATGCCCAGGAAAAGAGTAAGAAATAGAAAATAGACACAGAATATGGAGTGGCTAAAGTGGGCATTGCGTTCCTTCCACACAGGACATGAACCCATCCTTCCTGGCGGTGCTGCCTCAGGGGAAGCACAACATGGCCGCGCAGGTGAGAGAAGCGCTCTCACCAGCCTGGCAGATGGTGAAAGGCAGCAGTGCCCAGGAGGAGCTGACACAGGCTGGGAGGATCCCAGCCCTCAGGGGAAGAATCTGCCGAGGCAAAGGTTAGTTTTTTTAACTAAGGAGGGGTTGTTTGTGGCTTTTCTGCCATTGAGAAGGTTTTGTCTCTAGCAAGGAACCTGACACTGTCATGGCGCCTGCTGTTTTTGTAGGACCTGGGGTTGAGGCAGCAGCTGGTGGCTGCTGTGCCTTGTTTGACCACAACTTGGGTGCAAAAATGAGAGGGGTGGGTTAAATCTGGGGGGTTACAGTCTCTCAAAAAATATGTGTCCTGAACCCCTCTGCTCTGCAGCCGTTCCTTGGGCAGGAAGGTGCTTCAGCCTCCTCAGTACTGCGGAGTTGTTCTGTGCTGTGGTTATAAACTCTGTGAGGGTGGACGGGCAGAGGCAGGAGGGCAGCAAGGACTAACAGGACTAACCCTGGCATCATTAGCCCTGCTCAGGAGCCTGGCACCCACAGCTTCATCCATGGCATTGCCAGCTTTAGATTTGTCAGCCAGGGCCTGCCCTGGTGGGAGCTGATGTGCTGCCATTTGCTGTCTCTGAAAACTCGTGACAACATTTTGCTGTGTTGCGGATGGATGTGGATAAAGAATTCATGGAATGGGGTTGAGAGGTGGGGTGTGCTTTCTCAACAGAGTGCTGTTTCTAGAAATTTGAACTAAACTAGACAGCTCTGTCAAGAAAATGTTACAGGCTTCTGCTAGATCTTATTCCTTTATGCCAGGCGTTTATGCTTTGTTTCTGTCACAGTGGCAGGTGGAAGTTTCATATGGATAAAAGTATTCTTGGCAAGGAATAATTAGCAGAATATTATGGATAAGATAGGACTTCCCTTTGCAAGGGTAGAACCAAAGCAAAACTCATGAGGAGAATGAAGAGGCTGCAGTGATGACTTTGCCCTGTTGCTGGTTGTGTTCTTAGTGACCTGTAAAATCAATAGAGCTTTTAACGTTTACAGTGCATTGGGCACAGTAATAAAGAAAGATGTAAATGTACAATATATTTGGAAAGAATGGAGCTGAAAGCACTGTTTCAGGAAGCACAGCCATGTCCAAAAGAAGTTGCTGCTTTGTGTGTGCACAGGCTGTGTACATGGTCCTGGATTTCAGAGCACAGCACATGTACCCGAGGGGCCCTTGGTTTACTGGGTTCTTGAGACAGCTGAAAATCATCTAGTTAATGTCATTATTGATAGCAAAGGAGACGTACTTAAATTGCTTTTCAGAGGGGATAAAACACATAATTAAACATATTTCAGAATTCTTTTTAATTATATAGAGTCTACTTTTTATCTTTTACTTGAGCCCCTGAATGTCTTTGTCTGTATAAACAGACAATACAATTTTAATTAATAGCCAGTAAAGACCTCAGGATAGAAATAGAATCCTACAGAAAGATCTCTGTTGTGCTTCATTATATGAACAAATCTCCAAAGGAGACTTTTAATGTCCTAGTTTTTGTCTTTGAATATTCTTATTCCTCTGAGTAGAAACCAGTCTGGACAGAGGTTGTGCACCATGATGCCTGGCTGGGTCATTTTGCTGTCAGGTGTAATTGCACTTGCCTGTAGCATTCTTTCTCTTTGTTAGAAAAATGTTGTATTTTTGATCCCACACATCCCCTTGTCTCTCTGTTGCCAGCAGGCTGTGTGCAGTGCTAGCACAGACAGAGCATTTCCAGAGATTTTCCTGCATTGAATTCCTCATGAAACTCAGTCCAGCGGGGCACCCTGGGCTACGGAGAGAAGTGTTGCTGCTGTCTCCTCATGGTGTTCTGCAGTGATACATGTTCCTTTCTGGGGACCATTCTTCACATCCTGAGCTGTGTTCAAGATGGCAAATGATGCAGTTCATTTGGGCACTTAGCTTCATGTAAACTTACAGGAGTGCAAGCAACTGAGTTGCAAAATGAAGCAGCTCTTAGAACTTCTCTAATCAAAGCAAGATGCCCCATCAGGGAGGTACAAGTCACATCTCATCCATCCTTTCTCAAGAATAGGGAGACAATATGAAAAACTTGTCTCGCAATCTCAATATGCAGTCACTGCTCTGTCTTGCACAGTGAATTTCAGGGAAAGCATTTGTTCTTTCTGTCTTGTTTCCAGTGTTTGGAATTTCATATGTAGTCTGTTACCAAATGCCCTGTCATTCTTCAGACAGGTCTGATTTTCCTTGGTCTCTCTGTAACAATCTGGTATAGCTTATTTGACAAAACAGTTTAGTTCTTTTTAAAGAGAGCTGGCATTAAACCTATTTTGAGTGGTTTTCGCACTGAATACCAAAGACAAAGGCTTGAGTGGTTTCTATTGTCTAAAACAGAGTGCTGAATATCGTCTTTGAAAATGATAATAAACCGAAGCACAATTACTTTACTCTGATACATCCCCCTTAGTCCTATTGGAGCGAAGGTGGAGCTGTCTGAGTAAAATCTTATACAATCTTGGCTTTCTATAGAGAGAAGATCTATTTGTATTCGTTGTCTAGAAAAGCCTGAAAGTATGTGACAGATATGAACTCAGTTCCAATGTGCTCAGCCTGTGCAGTGCTTCCCTCAGCTCTGTCTGAAGGCTGTGGCGTGGTTCCCAATAAAGTTGTGCCGCCTTCGCATCAGTAGATGGAGCTCCAAGATAAACCGTTCCACCCCTGAAGCATTGCAATCAATTAAACATGCAGCTGTTAAGAGACGACAGTAATTACCAGACTAAATGATATCCTGAAATAATCACTTGGGATTTATACTTCTTATTCCTAAAATCTTATCACACTTATATAGAGAGAGGTTTGTTGGAGAGAAAAATAAATTTAACTTGGTGCCTCTCTGCCAGATCTCTCTGGTGTCCTTCCAAGTATTTAGAAGACTGAATGATAGCCCAAGTCATACATGTACTCATGGCTTCAGTGCTTTTTCTTCAGCTGCCTATAGAAATACTGTATAGTATTTTATAGAAACCTGTATATGATAATGTGCTTTGGTTTTTACCCTCTTAAATTCACTGCATTTTTCCCATATAACATGAACAGGTGGTTTTCGCACTTTACCATTTTGGTCCTTGGTCTCCCCAGTTATGGTCTATATTTAGTGCCATAACAATTGTTCAAGAATCTGACCCTCTACTTTGGTGTACTTTTCATTGTTATTTGAATTGTCTTTGACCTCTACCATTCACATATTTGCTAATTGTTTTCCATCAATATTTTTATTGTGACAGCAGTAGAAGATAAACTGTCAGAGCACAAAGATATTGGTCTTAAAGTTATTAATAAATTGAGGATATGACAGGAATGACAATTTGTTTTATGATAATTTGAGCTTTGATAAAATAATTGTCAGAGAGATACGAACTAATTAGAACAGAGCAAGAAGATTTCCATGCAGCTTCTTTCCAGGTAAGTGAAACTGGGGAGAATTAGGAGGTTGTGCGAACAGGCCCAGTGTTATGGAGATGAAAGACAAGATAAGGATTGACTCTTATAGGAAACCTGGATTAAGCCTGAATTGGGATGGGAAATGCTGCTGGTTTTGTCTTGGCTCCCTGATAAGTTCACCACGTTCCAGTGAAGCCAGGGCTACTCTGTAGCAATTTCTTTAGGTTGTGTCTGAATCCTGTTAGTTAACTAAACATGCATTTGCTTCACTTGACATGTGAGAAATCCACAGAGAAGCATTAGCAATATTATATATTAATGTAAAATGAAATTGATGGTGATGTGAGCTAATAGGCTGGGCTTTGAACTTTGGCTGCAACAGGGAAGATTTCCTGCTTGTTCTCCCAACTCAGATAGAGGGGTAGTAAACTCCATGCAGGAATCTAGCATTGTGAATCCTAGCAACATGAATTGTTGAGATGATGAATCACACACCTTGGAGACCTGTTTCCATTTAATTTAAATTCCTTCTGGTGGTATTCCCAAGGCTGCACCTCACACTGCAGTTTGCCTTCCCTGTACCCTTGAAGGAATGAAACCCAGTGTTGTGAGAAGAGCAGATTGACAGTGAAAATGATTGGACACTGATTTATTATGAGTATTTCTTGGAAAGGTCATTAATTAGAGTGCACAGCTGAAAGTGAAAGTTGAGATGATGTTTCATCTCATGGGAACAGTGCTGAGATGTGGAGGACAGAACCCCTTACTTCTCTCCCTGCCCCACCACAGGCAGGCGAGCAGGAAAATGCAGATGTGTGTCCTCCTACGAGTCTCTGCTGCCAAATATCTGTGGCTTAAGGACCAGCTCCCCACCCTCACTGATCCTGGAATGCTGCAGAGCTGGTGCCTGTAACAAGCTGAGCATAAGCTGTTCTTGCTGGAGTTTTGCAGTGGAAATTTTCTCTGAGGTTCTGCAGAGTTCACCTGCTGCGACCTCCCTGCAATATTCATGAAAATGTTTGGCTGAGCTTGTGAGGCTCTGTAAATCCCCAAGAGATCTGCATGCAGGATTTCCATTGATGCCACTCACAGTTAACTTCCACCAAAATCCTTGAGTATCCAAAAATAAAAAGACCTCAAAGGGGAAGCCTTTAAAAAAAAAGAAAATTAATTGGGTGGAAAAAGCAAAACACCTTCTGCTGTTTGAAAATTCAATTCCGTATAACTGTAACCCTCGGTACTCAGAGCAGCAACTTAAATCAGAACTGTGGCTGATTTTTGTAGCAATGTTTTGTGCTGAAGTCCAGCTTTGCTATTAAAACCCATTCTTCCATTATGCCTTGGAGGAGAGATGGCTCTGTTGGGAATAACACAAAGCATGTATATTGGATTTCTTTTTTTTTAAAAAAAGAGGTTAAAATAGCAGTAGAAACCTCATCAGAGACCACTGGCTGGGGAGAAGCTTGCAGAAGCAAATAGCTCTTGGTCTTGCCTTCAGCGATCCAGTCTCACAGGTGGTTGTCAACTCTTGGAAATACTGTCAGTGATGATTGTTATTTTTAATTATTAAGGTAAACATTGTAAGTTAGGTGAGAGGGAAGAAGTATAGCTTGTCAGTTAAAATAGTATCTGAAATGCATTAACAGTGAAATTTCCATCTTTTGAAATCCATTGGGATTTTTTGAAAGAAAAGACAGACATGTATATGATGAAGTTTAAGCAGAGAAGTTTTGTGATTTTGGTAAAAAAGGGCTGTGGAACACAACTTGAATTCTTAAGCCAGCACAGGTGAATTTGACTGTGAACTCCATGATCAGAGCCTGCTGAACAGCACCTGCAGGGAGAGATGTAGATAGTGAAATGCTTTCTATTTAAAACAATTCAAGTTGTCTCTGGTTGCATGAAGTGGAGAAGTAAGCTGAATAAGAATGATATCAAAAAGTTTCGCAGGTAAAAAGAAAATATAGAATAAATCAGGAGTCTCTGGCATTTCCCTTCCACTTGGTGTAAACCAGCAGAGCAGCAAGCACTAATTATAAGCAGTGCTTTAGGAGAAATTCCCCTGGAGAGATACTGAGTGTTCATTTTTTTCATTGCACCACCTGCCCCAAGGCCAAACCCATCCAGAATTTTAAATATGTAGTCCCAGGCAAAAGTGTTAAAACCAGCTACAGCTTATTTAGTTTTCCTTGAGTAGGAACAGTTTGCTTGCAGACACTGAAGTTTCAGGGAGCTTGCTCTCATATGTTTGTAAACATGAATAAAAAATCCAGTGCTGAGCCAAAGCCTAGCACCAACAGGAGGGAAAGGCTTAGGGGAGGGACCCATGTGCTACTGATAGAAGGAAAAATGACACTATAGACCATATCCTTTCTTCTACATCCTTTCAGCAGGACCCCCAGACATGGAATGCTCTCTGGCCAGGAGGCAAGGGAAGGGAAGAGCTGAAGCACAAAAAATAACTGTCACTCCCTCTTAGTGCTTTGCCTTTTTGCAGTCTTTGCCTGGGAGTCCTGGAGCCCTCATTTATCACCCTTCAGGACTGCAATCTTTCCCTGGAAAGGTTTCAAAGGAATTAGGGAAGAGCAAAATAAGAAGGAAACAAATCTAGCGACAGAATTCCAGCTCCTCTCATAAATTGCATGCTGGCCTAAGCTTTAGCTGGAATTTCAAGGCAAATGTTAATGGTCTGATAAGAGTTATAGTCACAGGAGGGTTTTTCTAAATGGAAATAACATTGATAATACAGTGAATGATTCAGGAAATGATCCACTTTAGACTGAAACTTCAAAGATAGACAGGCTGGGCTCATTTACTGGAGAAACCACCCATGTAAAATAATATGCCTGAAATCTCTCTGACCAGGGAGACAGCTTATTTCAGAGATAGTCATCCAAGACCTCAGCAAGTGTAAATCAGCATAGCTCGACTGATTGAATCCTGTGAAAGCATAATTGGGTAATGTATCCCCCCCAACTCCATTTCTTGGAGAGAGGTAAGGACAGACCCAGTTCTTGTGGTGGACAGAAACTGTGACAAGTACTAATCTACAGGAGAGACATAATGAATGGGAAATAAATTTGTCTGTCAAAGATTCGAAACAGTTTGGAACAATAAAAAAAAAAAGCAATATAGCTGTTCATTTTTAAGAAAGTGTCGTAAAAAGGCTGATCAAAAACTCCAACCCACTTTGCAGTACAAAAGCTTAAGCAAAATGCTACCATTTTCAGCAGAAAATTGTAGGGAGAAAAAAGCAAAAGACCTCAGCTCTCACTCTGCAGAGTAATTACTAAGAGATACCTTGTCAATAGCTTTGTTCTATCAGAGGTCGAGGTAACATGTACAGAGATATAGCCAGACTGTCTGTTTGGCTAGACATCATTAATATAAACCCCCTAATTTAGAAACTACCTCTCCAGATTCCCTGTCCAGATAGAGATCTGGTAATGAACCATGATTCAGTTACATTCCTAATCAGGAAAATGTCTTTCAAGCTGTATTCTAACTGGGCAGTGTTTTGCTTCCTATATCCCAAAGACCAATTAAGCATTTTGTATGCAGCTATGCTATAGATAATGAATGTACTGCACAAATTAAATCAACTTTGACGAGAAAAATAGCTTATGTTCTGCTCATTCCAGTAAAAAGCCAAACTGTCTGATTCATAGGGCCTCTCTAAAATGGAGTTCAACAAGGAAGAGAGCAGGGAATTTTAAGTCTGGATGGCAGCTTGAGAGTTAGTGAGATGGACTGTTGGAGAAATTGGTGCCTAATCTGATTTCGCAGCATGTCAGTCACAGAATGCTGATACCACAGACTTTAGTGGCCCTCCACCAGAGTGAAATTTGGCCCACTTAACTCAGCTGGAAGGTCTGGAAAGGGTGAAGTCCTATCAGTAAAATCTGAAAATGGCTGGGAAGCATAAACTCATCCACTAATAGAAGGCAAGACTTTGTAACCCTCTTCTCTCATCACAGCCACATGGGTCTACTCCATGCAGCTTTTTTTACCAGGTCTGAACTCTGCATTAAAATCTTCACTGCCTGAGTTTAAATTAAATCCTCTCCATCCTGGCAAAGAGAAAATACAGAGGAAATCCTAAAGCAAAAATATTCATATAGTTCAGAATCAGGATAAAATCCAAGCTCTGCACCAGACTTCAAACAGTGAACTACTATTTTAATAAATAGCATTTTTCAGGAAGATCAGTAAAAAGCTTTCACAATGGTTCTCTCCTTGTGTAAGCAGGGAAGCCATTTCACTTCAGGCAGAGAAGAGCCACCCTAGCAGCATCTTAACATTAGGACTCAATTGACATCAGACCATTCATCAGTCCAGGTTTCTCCCCAAAGATACCTGGGTTTCTATCTTGACCCACTAAAGATTAAAAAGAATGTGTGCAAGAGAGAAGGGAAAAAACCCGTATTTGTTTATGTGTGTGAAGGCTTTTTGTTGCCAGGTATTTTGGAGCATCTTATTTTCTAGGCTGTTTCCTGATGGCTTGAATTCTGATTACTTATCCCCAGGAAGTCAGTATGATATTAGTTCCACTGATCTTGTTGACTTTGCTTTCATGTGCAGCGGGTAACGCTGGGGAAAAGCAGAAAGGATGGAGTCATTATGGATTCTGAAAGAAGTGAAAACAAACACCCACCACAGAACACTTGGAAGAACACAGGAGACCCTGCAGCACAGTTCTGCTGTAACAACCCACTCATCCCCACAGGCTTTATCTTTTTGAGTGGAAAATGTGCATGGCAATACAGACAAGCTTGTGTGAGAGGGGCACACTGAGCCTCCAGGTAGAGGTAAGTAAGTCAGTGCTTTCCAGCAAAAGAAAAGACAACTAGGAAATGCACAGTGCTGGACAGAAAGTCCTGGCAGATTCCAGTTCCCTGATCTATCCATTCTTGAGGCAAGTGTCGCTCCAGGTGAGCGTTAGTCTTTGTCTCCATGTGCTCAGTCCATATTTGAGTTTTATGAATCATCTGTGGAATGGCCAAGATCTGCAGTGGGATTTAGATGCTGGAAGCTGCTACTAGGTAGATTTAAAAATATTTCCAGGCCTAGGGAAAGGAGATACTTAGGTCCAATGGAAGTCAGGCAGGACCCTGGAACAAATTGCCCAGACAGGTGGTGGGGTCTCGCTCACTGGAGGTATTTAAGAATGGACAGAATTCTGTGCCCTGTGCTCTGAGATGGCCCTGCTTGAGCAGGGAGGTTGGACCAGATGAGCCACTGTGGTCCCTTCCAGCCTGACCCCTTCTGTGATTCTGTGACTTTCCTACTTGGAAAAGCCTGGCACTAGATGCTTATCTCTGTGTTGTGAAATGATTTTGAAGGTCTCATCCCTGTTTTGTTTAGCTTGCACTGCCAAAGCCCTTGTTCTAAACACTGCAGCTCCCAGACTGGACTCATAAAATGTAAGTTAATACAAGTTGATTAGTAAAGTGGCCAAAGGAAATGGAGATGTCTGGGATTATGCTTCCTCATTATGCCCTATAAGGTGTAGCATATTTGATCTTTTTCAGCTGTGAGCTCAGCACTGCAACTCCTTATTAAAGAACTGTTCATCTTTCCTGAAACAACCAGAGATTTCTTGGCATGAGAAGGTTCCTGTTGCTGATGAGGCTGCTTTGTATTGCAAGGGAAAATCTGTGTCATGTAGTTTCTTCTTCAGCTTGTTATATGCTCAGACAGAATGCAAGGGAGAGAACAGGAGTTCTGGTGCTCAGGGAAGAGCATGTGGATGACCTTGATTTTGCAGATCCTCAAGGTATCAATCAAAGGAAACGCAAAGATTTTGCAGCAAAACCATGCCATACAAAACTTACATATGAATGGAACCAAGGGTGAGGAATACAACTGTTACTAGACAGTTTTCCCTATGCAGTGCTAAAAAACTAAGGCACTGCCACTGAAAAAGCAGCCAGGGAAATCAGAGAGGGGAAACACGCACCCACATCTCTGCATATTTCAGCCAGTGGAGTACCTTATTCACAGCACATGCTGGTAATTGCTATTTCCCAGCACTCCAAACTACATTAGTGTTTGCATTGATGCATTTGCACATTGATAGCTTTGCACTGATGTCCCCTCAAAGCCGCATTTCCCCCAAAATCTAATATTGCAAAGGAGAGACCTGCTGAGCTGTGTGGATACACAGCTCTGCACGCTCAGGTGCTGACATTGGAATGACCCATCGATGATCTTATTGGCTAAGTGCCATGGGAAGAGATTGAGCGCTCATTTGATAGAACCAGAGGATGAAAGCAGGTGTCCAGGCTTTGATCCTTGTATTTGACAGCTGGATTCATATCCCATCACAAAATCTCTCTATTAAATTGGCTTCTCCCAGCGAAGCAAAAGCCCAGAAAGACAAGGGCAGAACTTCATCTGAGAGGAGAAAGATGAAGCAAAGACAATAAGATATTTTGCCTGGCTAACATACAGATGCAGAATAATTGGATTTGGATTCGGAATAGCACCTCTAAACCCAGGACTGAATGATCAGGTGTTTTGAGGGCTGACTTTTTCCATCCCAGCCTGTCAAAAGGGCTGAAGCAGGAGGGCAGGTGTATGATCCTCCCTACCACTGCAGGTACAGCAGCTGTGAGGGAAAAACTGAATTTGTGTTGACTTGTACTCACAAACGCTCCCCTACCGGGCAGGGTTCCTCTGCTGAATCCAACAGGAATATTTTTATTTCCTCTGGGACATGATTTAGGGCTCCTGCAGAATTCAGAACAGCTGTGCAATGGTAAAAAGAGAAGGGACTGTACAAAATGCAAGGAAAAGGCAGAGTTAGTGAAAATATATGCAAGCATGACTCTTGCTAAGGCTGCAATCCAGAGCTTATTAATTTGTAGTTTTCCCTTGTGTTTAGTGGTCTTTTAAAACTCCATATCTTGGGTTAGGATCAACAGAGCTTCTTTTTACCAGTTTCCCAGTTTATAAACACTACTGGTACATGCTGGCAGGTACACAGGGCTGAAAGAAAATCTGGAAGCATACCAATAAATAGCTAAAATAAGGATTTTTTTGATGAGCACTAGGGTTCCCATATCCTCTACCTTATCCCCCATACAGATCATTCTATTTTCCCGTAAAAGATCCACAGTGAACAAATCCCCAGATCCAGAATCTTTGCCAAGAAAAGACTGATGAACTTGCATCGAGAGGCTTTGTCATTGGTTGAAGACCTTTAGTAAAACCAGAACACACTTTCTTACTCCAGCCCAGGACAGTTGCTGGAAAAGGAACTGTTAAAGACAAACATGATGCCTGATTTTTTCAAATGGAGAATACTTTTATTAAAGAGGGCATATAGTTCACAGGCAATGTTATTAGTCAATTTTTAGGTGTCTCATGGAAGTAATAAATAGTTTTTAGCAGCAAGTGTGCGAGTAGAGGACTGCACCAGGGCAGTCCTCTGCAAAACAAAGCAACAAATACAAACCAAAAAGTGGCAAAGTTGTACAGCAGCTCCTAAAGGGTCCTGTCACTGTGGTTATAGTCAGGCAGGTGGGATTGCAGAATACCTGGAGCTCCACTTGCACATTTAATGTTCCTCTGCTCTGGCACAACAACAATCTCAGGGCAGAGTCATCTCGGGCATCCGTGGCCCTGCCTATGAGAAGAGACAGTGAGTGACAGGGAGGCAGTTGCTGCAGAAATCCCCAGCATGGGTTTCTTAGCCAGTCAGCCCTTGGGAAATAGGCACTCTTACTGTAAGAGTGGACTTGTGGGATTGCAGTTCCTAGTACTGGCCTCTTTTCACCAGCCTTTCTTTAAAACAAAGTAACAATGACAAGCAGTCAGCCTAACTCTATATTAGAAATTCGTGTGGCTGAGGAAATGCTGTTTTCTCAAAATTACAAGGCAGAATCTTGACTTTTTTTTTTTGCCACCTAGACAGCCTAATGCCCTTTGTTACGTTCTTTGTGTAGAATATAGACACTAGTGAAAGAGAGAGAATAATTAAAAAAACATTCCAATTGTGATACAATTATAAACAGATAAATCAGTCCATGAAGAGCTATTAGAACCATGATGAGCAAAGCTGTTAATGCTACAGTGCAGCTGAAATTACATTATTAGAGAGTAGGTTTGGCTGTGTTCTGCACAGAAACAGTCAAAAAACTTGTGTAATTATTCTCTACATTAGGTAGCCATTAAACACTCTGATCTGGATTCTAACAAGCAGGATCCTGCGAAAGGAAGAGATCCTTTGGTCGTGTGGGGTCTGGGGAAGAAAGATTTTACAGACAGTTCAGGTGGCAAAGGCACAAGTGGCTTACAATCATTCGGTGGCCTTCTCTGCTGATTTCTGGTGTGAACTTCAGAAAGCCAAGGCAGGTTGTTCTGAGAAACCCTTCTCTGCCTGGCTGTAGTAGTTCCTGCTGGAGGTGCTCACATTTACTCCTCTGTGTGTCACCTGAGGAGTCCTCGGAGTGGAGCAGTCACGGTGTGTCCACACTTCACTGCCCATGGCAGGCCCTGATCTCAGCAGGAGCTTGTTGTGTCGCTCAGAATGAAATTGGTAGGCACCAGCTTTGGGGAGTGTCTGTGGGAATGGGCTGACCTTGTTTCATCCCAAGGCTGGGGTGACATTCAGTACTTCCCTTAAATGTGTGCGATACAGATCAGAGGCAAGTGGTAACAGGAACTTACTTCCCTTCAGGAACAAGCCTTGGTTTTTCCCTGCTCAGGAGAAGCCTGTTTAACAGAACACAGACTTCTCAATCATGGGTGTAACAAGCTGCTGCAAAAACTGCCAGGACTTCAGTTTCCAGAAAAAGAGAAGAGGCTGCTTTTACTGATACAGACTTGCAAGCACAGGATTTTCCAGGGTTTCTGTGCCCCCTCCTTCATTTTGCATCCCCTTTTCACTACTTCATCTTAGGTTTGGATTGACAGTATCACTGGAATGGTCTGGGGACTGTGTGTCTGTATTCAGTCTTTTACCTGGAAGACCACCATGTCAGCACATGATTTGCAAATGTTAGTGCCACAGGAATGCCTTGGGAAGGGCTCATCAGTATGCACACAGTAGCTGCTGAGCACAAATATGTATGAAATTTTGATCATTGGGATTGAAATGGTGATTCTGAATATAAATTAGGAGACTTCTAAATACATCAAATTTCAGTTAAATGGAACCCAAGTAAATACTGCATTTTGAAGTTATAGTTGTCTTCCATTTTAAAAAGGGAAATCTGCTGTTACTTGGTTCTTCAGGCTAGCTAAAGCCCTTTAGGGAATGTAAAAAACACATTATTAACAGAGACATTCAGATTTGAAAAATAATTGCCTAGGCATAAGCAAGGCTTTTATCATGCATGTGAAGCTTTTAAATCTTTAGATCTTGTTGAGATATGGCAGATAAGATATAAAAATGCTTATTTGTGCAATACCTTTCTGCTCAGGGAATAAATTCTCAAGTAAATTGACTATCCTAAACAAACAAAACCCCCTAAACAGAGAAAGAATTCACTCTATCTTGTTCCAGCTACCACTTGTGAGGGCTTTGTCTTTGCAACTTGCTTGGTATGGCAGCTCTGTGAAAACCATTAAACCATCAGACATTTTCATCTTCCACCAACATTAAAGAAGAGAGAATTCCCATCATCAGAGATGCAGAAAAAACAACATAACTTTGTCCTCAATTGCTGAAATGCACCTTCCCTTTGGGTTGTCATCTGTAACCCTGTGAGCAGCTCTTCATACAGTAAATACAGAACCCCACAAAGGGAGACACCAGTAATCTGTTTGTTTTGCTTTATCAATCCTCATCTAGCAAACCTCTTTAATTAACTATCACTGTAACAGAAGTTTTTAATTCAACCAGTGAGAAGCACACAGTGTGTTGGTACTGCACATGTTCAAATCACCATGATGTAAATATTTGATTAACTTTCTGTTCATCTTAAGCCAGTCATATATTTAACACATCAAATAGTTCTGCTTTAATTGTGGAAAAAGAGAATACAATGAATAGTAAAAAAAATAATGTGAAAGCATATCTAAAATTCAAAATCAGTGGGGAGCAGAAATTCAGAAGGTGGTACATTACTGGTAGAGTATTATCTCAGTCTCCAAGATAACAATGGTACAAGATGCATCTGTGAAATTGAGCCACTATCTGTGAAAGGACAGCTATTCAGAAATCTGATAAAGATGATTTGGGAGGACAGTCAAAGATACATAAAAAACCACCGATTTCACTCTTTTCCACACAGTTCAAAACTATTTGTCTCATCAAAATTGTGGATAGACAGTTGTCAGGCACTGATTGATTGTTTTTATTGATTATATCCATACGACTAAGTTTCTGAGCCAACCAAGCTGAGAAGCTTTTCTTTTGCTGTAATTTCACAGTTAAATGCTAAACCAGAGGCACATTGGAGGTATCAGAATACAAACCCCACACTGCTCAGTGTGCAGGGCCAGGCTGTGGCAGCACATGTGGCACAGCACAGGAACACCAATCAATCTACTGGGGCCCCAGTGAGCCTGCAGGAAGTCAGAGGGAACACAAGTAGGTGACAACAACAACATGCAGTGTAAGAGGGAAGTTGAATCAGTGGACCACGAATGTGCATCCATCCCCCTTTTCTCCCAGGACAGAGTATGGAATATAGGTGAAACAAAGAGTGTTGTCTTCAGCAGATCCATGGCTGTATCTGAGACTGTCATCATAACTACAGCTGTTGTTTGTCGGTGTTTGTGTTCCCATCCTGAACTTCTGTGGGATGCTCAACATCCTCTGTGATTCTGGATGGGGAAATACAGAGTAGAAAGCCACAGTGATTTCTGAGGAGCCCAGCTTGTACCCCACCCAAAGTGTACAGCAGCAGGTCAGAGCTGTGCACCAGCCCTACTACACCTCCAGGTAAGCTGCTCTGTAAATATGTGAAGTAGCTGCATTTACAGTTTCGGTACAAAGATAGTGGCTTTATGTCACAGATCACCTTGTGCCAATGGTTTTTGGAACCGGAGAATACTGCAGCTTGTTAAATCTCAAGTCTCAGGTAAAGCCCAGTTCATGCCAGTAGGAAGACTCTCTGTCATGAACAGAATTAATACCTTTGAAAGTTCATTTCCAAGTCATTTAAAAAGGACTTGGAAATGACCTACACATAACAATCTTGACTGAAAGGCAGAGCTACACATTAATATACAGCAGGACATGAGGTTAGGCAGGTGTATCGGGTTATGGAAGACCCGCTTTTTGGTTTTTGCAGTGCTCCCAAACCACTTCTAATCCTCCACAACTTTTGCAATCACCTAGTTTCATTGTTTTCAGTGGAGCTGCTCCTCTTACATTGATGAAATAAGGAGGAGACTCAGGTGCCACGTTTGCACTGGGAGTGAGGGCAGAAGGTTAGTCAGGATCACAGTCAGTCACTTGCTGTGGTGGGGATAAAATGAAGATGATGTCAGGTCAAAGAGGCTAACACTTTTTTTCTCTATAAGAGATCTACAAACCAATGGGGCTGAGTTCTGATGCTGAGTGTCTGGTATTTGTGATATTTAATTTCCCAATATTTTTTTACAATATATTTCCACTTTCTAGTTGGAATATGTCATTATAAGTGAAATCAGGAGCCTATCAATAGGTGAATTATTTTCAGTGGATGAAAATCATCCCTCTAAGAGACAAGTACTTAAAAGCACAAATCCTATTGAAAATTAGGAAGCACTGCAGACACTTCATTCTAGCCCTAGCAGGGGATGTGATATATATTTCTGTGGGCTTTTTTCTTTAATAATGATAATATTTATACAATCAGTAAGCATATTTAAGAAGAGAAGGCTTGGAGAAAGCTAACAACACTTCAGTGGAATGGCATTTCCACCTGCAGCTGTCATAGTTAATGTTTTATTGATAAGATGCAGGTCTTGCTGACTGCCACACGTATCCTTTGCTTCATTTCCTTTGCAGGCAGCAAGAAATCCATTGCTCACATTTTTCTCTTGGCTTAAATCTGTCTAAGGCAGCATTCTCAGTATATGAGTGGAATAGTATCATCTCTCATATTATTAAGTTGATGGCTAAATGCCTCATCCTGTTGTTCAAGCCCTCTCAGTGGGCACAAAATTTTGGAGGTGCATGAACACCTGAGACTCTCAAGTTAAGGAGGAAAAACTGCTGATCATGTGCAAAAATGATCAATTATTTTGTACCCTTTCCCTTCTCTTCCCCACAGTGTGAGAGGGAAGGTGCAGACTGAACAATGACACAGGTGACAGAAAAGCTGATGTACAAAGCAAAGGCACCTTCTTTCCAAAGTTGCTCAGATGGAAATCTGAAAACCAGTGAAATAGTGGGTTCAGTCTCTCCAGTGAGTCAGCATCTGTTCACTTAGAGAAAACTTCCCTTTTCTGCAAAGACCTGTGCACTATTTCCATATCCCTTGGGTGCAGTATTGGCCTTGCCAGTGGGAGCAAATGAGTTCCTCACTTACTTTGATTCTAATTTATAATTCACTGACTCAACTCACTGATCACAGCCATCTTCTGTTCCTGTCTGGGCATCAGAACTACTTACTCATGTGACACTCCTATTAACTGAACCCTTTTTGCAATAATTGTAGAAAATAACTTGTATTTTTGATGTGGCCATAAAGAGAAGTCTGACTTGAGGTACAAAATGGAAATTTAGGAATGGAGGCCTAGACTTCTGCCAGTGATGGATAACTTGATGAAACTGCTCAGTGGATTTTGGTATCTGTATCCCCATCTCTCTAAATCAAAACTGGAAATGGTAAATGTACAGAAGCATATTTTTTTTTTCTTTAGTTCATATAAATGATACATTCAGTTACTGATGTTGTGTACTTTAATACCGTATCATATCTCACACCTATTTTTGAGACTCTCAAAACAAGAATGAACTTTGTGATGCATAAAATCACAAGCAAAAACAGTTCAGTAGAACAAAACAATGATCACTGCCATGTACAAACATGAAAACTGCCCTGAGGATGCCCCTTAAACATAGCATTTTAAGAAATGCTTACAAATTGAGTTTTCTATGTCACTGAAGTCTACTGCTACAAAATATGCCATCCCTCAAAGCAAATGGGAAAGATGCCTTCTGGCAGAGTGGAATCACTCGAGAGTGTTGGGATGGATCACACCCGGCCAGTGAAGGACAACAAAGAAACAATCTGTGCCCATTCTGGGTCACAACTGTTTTCCTATCAGCCAGCGCCTTCAAAAGTCTTGCCTAATTTTTATTAGATCTGCTTCCACTGTAAATTCTGTCCTAAGTCATGTGTAGATCTCCAGTTCCATCTCTGAGAAGTAGATCTGGTGTCTCTGTTCATTGCTCTAAGAGTACAGTTACAGAGGTCTTGCCTGGTTAGGGCTTTTTTTCTCCAGTGTTGCCTTCATACAAGACATGTGAGAATGTGCGGGAAGAGAGCAGATAGGGAAGAGAATGAACTAATAAGCATTAGTCCTTTCTTTAAATTATATTCTCAAAAATGCCTGGATATCTTCAATGTTTTTTTTGTTTGGTGTTTTTTTTCAGTAGTATAACTCCTTTCTCCAGAGTTTTCACCCTGCTTTACAAGTATTGGAATCCTATTTTTCCCTTCATAAAGACAGAAAAATTGGAACAAACACAAAAATATTCACCAAAAATATTCCCTTCTCTAATTCATTCATCTCAAAATTTCTACCCACAAATACCTATTTTATCGTGGTTAGAGTTGTATGTTGGCCTTAAAGTGTAATTCTTTAAGGTACAGGGACTGAGTCATTTGAAAAAAAAGCACCCAGGTGAACTGCCAAGTCAAGATTCGATATATTAATGCCATCTGAGGGGGACTTTGAAAAAGATGATTACCCATCCCTGTTCCTAGATTTCTGCTTGAACCTGTACATTCACATATTTGGAGGTTCCAGGAAAATTTAGTTACAGGTTTTGCTTTTCTATTGCAGCAGTAACTTATCACAAAGTGATATTTTAAAGCGGGTCAGTAAAACTTTGATCTCAAATTTTCAAATACAGATGTCTTCTGTCTGACATGCAGTAACTCAAAGAGGGTATGATTTACAGATAGTGCATGCTCAGCACTTTCAGAGTGCTAAGTCCCCCTCCTGTCTTTCAAGCTGAATGTTCAAAAAGAGAAGCACCCCAAAACATCAGACACATTTTGGAAGTTAAAGTGAATTCTTGCTATAGCTAACTGACGTCCCTGACTGATTTCCTTTTCTTCTCTATTTTTTCAGTGATTACAAAGTTTTACTTGTAGCCCCTGTATGAGGAATAGAATAGGGGGTCCTATAAAAAGAACTCTCATGTTTATGTTCATTATTTTCAAGAGCTCCAGCTATTTATGTGGCTGTAAATAAACCTTTAGCAGCATTAGAAGTTGTCCATGGAGCAAGTCTGTTCCATTACACTGAAACACCCAGCTTGAAGGAAGATGCCCGATCAAACTCTCATTTGCATCTTTCAGACTTCACACCTGCTTGGAGTCAAGACAGTTTTCCATTCATAGACTTTCTCCCCTCATCCCACTGGCCAAAGTGATTCTTAATAGTAGCACTGAGCTGCAACAGCAGGTAATTCATACTTGTAAATAAAGGACCAGCTTCTGCTGGTGCAGATGCAGGCAAAACAACACAGTTCTTACACTGAAACCTTTTCACTGCTGATACAGACCCAAAGACAGAGTCTTACTTCCTGCCATAATATGCATTTATTCAGCCTTTTATCACCACAGAGCAAAAGTGGTTTTCACCTGTCAGAGAACTACTGGAACTTGTCTTCATGTGCCGCTGGCATAAGGGTTTCTTTGAAAATCTCCTGGGAGAGCCATTTGCATGCAGCACGTTGTGGACATGCTCTAAACGCTGCTGCACCAGAGGCATACCAATGTAAAAGTCTTATAAAATAGGGTTTGTCATGGCTACTCCTTGAGAGGTGGCATATTGGAAAGAGAAAAATAAACGTATCAATTGAGACTGCAGCCATTCTCCCCTTAAGAGAAGCGTGTCATCTGCCCACCACTGGCAGTGCTTGTCAATGCCCGCCTTACAGAGACCCTCACATGAACAACCTCTGAAGAGACAAGTGGGAGTGGACATGCACCTAAGGCTGATATGGAGCAACTCCAAAACTGGCAAATAAAATTTGTAAGGCCCTTTATTCAGGGAGTGCAGATGCACGTATTAGGGCATTTATGGCTCAGTTTGTGGGAAGTGGCAACTGGACAAAAAAATGGAAAAGTCTTTTGAAAGAATTTGCACAACCTTCTTACAGAACCCATAAAAATGCAGGGATTCATGGACAGAAAGGCACAGAGTTGGAGGGTGTACTGTACATTTCCAGCATCTTGCTTTTTGGCTACCACAGATCCTGTAATTAGCAAAAATTACCAGCAGTGCAATTCATCGTTTTGCTGCATAGTAGCTCCTTTGCTTTTATCTTATTTCATTAATGTGATGTACAAAACTTGGTGATTTCTGGATATTTTATTTTCTATTTCCATAAAATATGTTTACTGTAGTCTCAAGGTAGGTGCAACTTACAAACAACAACTAAAACATAAGGAACTGACACACCAGTTCAACATAGAACTTCCCAGACAGGAAGGAAGAGAAATGCTTGTGTTCTTATCAGTTATCTAACTGGCATAAAAATATTTTGAGTATTTCATTGTTTATTCCCTGCCTATTTGATCACAAATTCATGGAATTGCATTGGCAGTTCCACTATAGGAAGACTCTCAAGGCTGAAGACACTGTTACCTACCTCTTCATCAGAAAAAAAGGATGCACACATGGATTGATAACAGTGCTCTGAATTACGAATCCTTCACTATTTCCTGTGGAATATGCTTCAAGTTGGGAGATCAGAAAGGGTAGTTTAAAACCCTATTATCAGGAAGCTTAAATTTGCCATACATGGAGCCACATCCCTGTGTCAGACAGGGCTACTCAAGCTGCAAATGTTTAATAACTCCATTACCATTTCAGTGAGGTATTAGAGAACATGATGATTAAATTTGCAGATTAACACCAGGATTGAAGGGCTGCAAGCATTTTAGAGGGTAGGATTAGTATTTAAAGCAACATTTGTAATTAGGGAAATGAACTGAAAAAATGTGAAGACAGTTTGATAAGAACAAGGACAACAGAGGTAGGAATGATCCCTGCAGCAGCACAACGGAGTGGCCAGGGAGAGTTGTGCAGGAAGAGTCTGGAGAGCTTCAGCAGATTGTGAATTGGACTTCAGTCAACAGTGGTGACTATTGTGCAAATAACAAACACCATCTGAGCTGTCCAAACTGAAGGTGAGGTGCATAGATGCTCCAGGCTTCCCTCTCCTCTGCTGGAATGATTTGATCCATTTGACACATTACACTTTAGAAAGATTTGGACCAACTAGTCCTCAACGATGGTAGCGATCAGGATCACAGGTCTGAAAAATCATGGCTTTGAGGAAAGACTGAATAAATTGAGGTAGTCCAAGGATGTCAGGGCTTAAGGGGGTGGGGAAGCGAGAAAACAAATTGCCATGCAGTAAAAAGATTCTTATTTCTTATATCTGTGTTCTGTCAGTAATGTTCTGTTATCATTGGACTTCTAAGGAAATATCTCTAGACAGCAGCATTTAGCTTTTTTTGCTTATCTACAGTATAAAAATACTTATATCAGTTTTCTTAGCTAAATAGATAGGAGATGTCAAATAGGTCCCATTTTTCTAGGCCAATTTGACTGTAATAATTCAGATATTGCTGTTTATTGTTACCCAGTATGGCTTTAAAGTTTAAATTCAGTAAAAATGACTGACTTTGTGGTGGAAATAGCGAAGCTGGAATTAGACTTTGTATTTAGCTGCCTCTAATAAAACAGGTTTCCCATACTTGCTTTCAAGTATCCAGCTCAGGAGGAACAGGAAAATTATTAATGTTGTTATTATGTGACCTCTTAGCACTTCACATTTATTTTTACCAGTTATTTTATGGTACTGCTTAGATTATTCTGGAATCCACACCCACTAGAGCATTAGTGAATTTCCTTTTCCTTGTTTTGTCACTGATGTTACAGGTATTTCTCAGCAATTAATTTGGGTGCCTTCTCTTTATCTGATGGGCACTGGATTTATGTTCAGGGTATATAGAGTTGATTAACACAAAAATAACTCAACACCAAGATAGACAGTGCCCTTCATTGATAAACTAGTCCTTTATTTTCAAGGTTATTTATTAGGGGCATAGCTAACATTTCTTTTTAGGATATTTTATTTAGAGCTGAGTCAAAGTTTTAAGATTCAGCCAGCTAGGAATGGATAATACTTTGCAGGGCACCTCCAGTAATTATAGCAATTTTCCTAGAATAACATGCTCTTCCATGAAGTGCATCTGTAATTATTTATCTCATTAATAGGATAATCTCCCTTTATCAGCATGACCATGTGAAAATGTATTTCAACATACACATACAATGCTAATGCCCTGTGTGTATATGTTTTTATTAATTTTTCTGCCTTTAAGTATAAACATCTTAAGAATGTATCTGTGCAGCAAAGATACTAAAGTCCATGTCTGCCCTTGTCCTAGGTCTGGTATTGATTGCAGGTATCCAGCTTCATTGTACCCTTCTGCCTTAGTACCTTTCATGCTGCATTTATACAATGATTCTTTTCCCCAAAATTCTCCTTAGAAAAATTATTCTTTTCTTTTCTTATGTTTTGGGGCTATCTTTCCCCTTTGTCAGTCTTTCATTTTGCTCACTAACTTAATGATCTTCAAGTACAAAATGAATCTAGACCTTGACATCAGAATTTGCCTCCCTGTAGCTCAGTGAGGTTTGGAAATTGGACATGAGCAATTACTAATTCTCCTATTCTTCCTCAAGAACATGCTCTGGTATTTTTAGGGACTTCAGTGCTGCATAAATTTGCTATTTGGCTAAAGAGAACCTTATAGTGTTGTTGCTAAGGACTGAAAAGATGCACAAAAATCTGTTTGGGATTATTCTCCTCCTAAGTAGTTAACTGCTGCTTTCTCTTATGGGTAAGTTCGAATGAGTAAAATGTCCTTCAACAGGCTTTTAGCCATCCAACAGCACAGGAATAATGTTGCTCATCTCCGAGAGAGGCTCCTTAGGAAGCCCTGCATTTGCATTGTGGATTCTTGTCCACTGCTACCTTTTCATCTTTGCCTATTTCCTCACATCTTTATCCCACAGAGCTCATCCTACTGCAGCTCAGTTCCTGTAAGGTGTGTTCGAACCTGCCCCCAGTAACTCAGGAGCAGGGATTGGTATAGGAAGGGAGCTGTGAGGGTGAATTGAATGGATGTGACATCTCTATTCTCCACTTCTGCATTATGGCTCCTATTTTCCTTGAGGAATGAGACAAATGGGGCTCGTTTCCAAGCTAGTGAGTATAAAGTTGAAGTAATTGCATCCGCAAATATGCGGTCATGGTTTATATGGCTGAAATAAATGACATTGTGTCTCAGGGCTCAGTGATGCAGAAAACACAGTTAGAGACAGAAGCATAATTTTTTTTCTTTTTTTCTTCTCCCTGATTAACCAACATGTCGCATCTTCCTTTTATCTGAACTCTACCCTGTACGATGATAACCAGCTGTGTGTTCATCGGGGTAGAATCTGCAGCCAAACACCTGTGACATGGACATTTGCAAGGTATTGTAATGGTGCTCCTCCGACATTAAACATGGTCTGATTTGTTATTCACTTTGTGAAATCCTGAGTATACAGCACACAGAGCAACACAGCAATTTGTTGTGCTTTAGCAAACAAACAATGTTCGTGAGAGATCCAAACCAAATCTGCTGCTGGCTGTGTCTTATGGATAGGCTGCTGTCCTAAAGGGTATGGAGCTTTCCATCAGTGGGCTACTGTGGAGTTCAAGTTAATACTTTTGTAGTGTATTTTCTTAACTTAATATCTAATACATACTTTGGCATGGTACAATGAAGTTACATTTCAAAGAAAATTTAGAATCATGGAATCATACTACAGTTTGGTTTGTTGTTTTAAAGGAAAATGGTCTTTATTTTCAGGAGTTGTGTTACCATTGGTTCATGGTTATGTTTTATGAAGAAAAGCAATGTTTCTCTCAAACTATATTCGGGTTGATCATGAAATATTATCTTGCAGTCATATTCACAGGAAGGAGCCCTTAGATGCTTCTGTAGTAAGATCAACCAGCCACAGGGCAAGAGCTGCCTGCTGTAATAACAGGCTGGACTGATCACATCTCCTCTCTCCTCTCCAATGGGGACAGAGTGTCTCTGCTGCAGCTTTTGTCAAACCTGTGTGCTTGTTTGAGCCAGTGCCTGGCATCTCCACTCGGTATTCCAAGTTTCCTGGCTGCTTTCAAGCACACAAATGTTAGAAGGTTTTTTTGAGAATACTGAGTGAGGTGGGTTGACCCTGACTAGAGGATGGGTGCTGCTCTGTCACTCCACTCAGCTGGGGGGGTAAGAGGAAATGTGAAAAAAGGCCTGTGGGTCAGGATATGGACAGGGAGAGATCACTCACCAGTTACTGGCATGGTCAAAACTGACTCACCTTGGGAAAATTAAATTGACTCACTACCAATCAAAATCAGAATAGGGTAATAAGAAATAAAACCGAACCTTGAAACACCTTCCCCCCACCCCTCCCTTCTTCCTGGGCCAAACTTCACTCCCAATTCTCTCTCTCTCCTTCCCACCAGCAGCTGAGGGGGACAGGGTATAGGGGCTGCAGTCAGTTCATCACACATTGTCTCTGCTGCTGCTTCCTCCTCAGGGGAAAGACTTCTCACACTCTTTCCCTGCTCCAGCACAGGGTCCCTCCCATGAAAGACAGTCCTCCACAAACTTCTCCAGTGTGGGTCCCTGCCACAGGCTTCAGTTCCTCATGAACTGCTCTGGTGTGGGACCCCTATGGGGTCACAAGTCCTGCCAGCAAACCTGCTCCAGTGTGGGCTTCCCACGGGATCACAGGCTATTTCAGGCATCCCCCTGCTCCAGTGTGGGCTCCCCCATGAGCTGCAGGTGGGTTTCTGCTCTGCCATGGATCTCCCTGGGCTGCAGGGGCACAGCTGCCTCACCACAGGCTGCACCATGGACTGCAGGGAATCTGCACCAGGGCCTGGAGCACCTCCTGCCCCTCCTTGGGCCCTGCAGGGCTGTTGCTCCCACATATTCTCATTTCTCTCTCTGCTGCTGTTCTGCCTCACTTTTTTATCCCCATCTTTCTCAAATGCATTATCCCAGAGCCGCTACCACCCTTGCTGATGGGCTCAGCCTTGGCCAGCAGTGTGTCCATCTTGCAGCCAGCTGGCATTGGCTCTGCTGGATATAGGGAAAGCTTCTCACAGAGGACACCCCTCTATCCCCCTCCCCCTTTCCATGCAAACCCATCACAGGAGGGAAGAACATCTCCACATGGGCACACAGTCTGCTTCTACACTTGTGTGGCTGAAAAGGATGTATTGGAGTATCCTTCCTTATTCTGGATGAAGTAAAGGATCATGATGTACTGGATAAGAGAGAGGCGCAGCAATAGCTGCAGTGAAAACACACTCCTCCTTTTCCGGCCTGTTTGCTAAAGACAGCTGGAGAGAGTGCAGGCGGGGAACTCTGAGCACTTCAGCATAATTCTGCACTTAGTAATGATTAAAAATTTGCTCATTTACTGATTTCTAAGGAGTCGGTTCCAGTTCAGCTGTGGATAAGTTATTTTTCCAGCTGCATCTAAATGATTGTTTTCATACTCAGCACCATGATTAATGATTTCAGAAACAATAAGAAAAAGTATAGTTTTCATAGGCATATTTATAATTTTTGTGAATCTGGAAAGTTCCTGTAAATAACCTAATCTTGTCTTTATTTGTGTTGGTTATTTGTGTAGGTTTCTTTGTCCTCATTGTTGCCTTACCAGAACACTATAGGAGGGCTTCTGAGTGCCACATGTTTAAGGAGCCAGTGTCCTAATTCATACTGCTCATAAGATGCAGTTCAAAGTCAACCTGCCTTCAATGCAAATCTGGATTAATCCCACTATTGTTAATCAAAGTATTCCAGAATTATACCAGTCCAGATTGGAATAGAATGCAGTGATACAAATCCATAGCAAACTACTTCAACTCAGCCCTAACAGTAGCCACCATAAATGTATTATAGAGCTATGGCCATGTAAAGTCACTTCTCAGTTTTTTGTTTCATACATGTTTATATTTATTCTCGGCAAACCTGAAGTGCCATCTCATTTTAAATCAATCTCTCCATCAGAATATGAAATTCTGAAAGAGCTTTCAAATACCCGACTCGATATTGTTTACCTATTCTTGCACTTTTATGAACAGCTGAAATGAGTGTTGCACCTTAAAACACCAGACTTTGGTCCTGCATTCCTGGACTGCTCTGATAAATTCAATGTGCTGTGCTTGTTTGCCTGGCTGGAGAACTCCAGAGGCACCTGTGAGGGCACTCACATATAAATGCTTTGGACTGTTGGGTTGGTGGGAGGGGATAAATATGTGATTAATGATGAAAATGACTAAGAACATTTTATTAAAGAATTGTCATCACTTACATTCCATGGCTTGCTGAAGTGTCTCATAGAAGAAAATATGTTCAATATGATGAGCCTGTGGGTTTTGCTGTGGGTTCATTTGCTGAAGCCAATTTGCACAGGTATAAACAGATGTAAGTTCAGATCCACTCATCCACTGATCCAGTGATCCATGGGTGACTCCACTGAATTTAATCCATGAAAGGACAGAACCATTTGTGTCTCAGTGCAGAGCACGTCTTCCTCATTCCTCAGAAACTGTTTTCAAATGTGTCTCAACAAGGGTTTACCAGAGCTGATAACTCTGCCATTGCCTTGTACATGGGCTTTTTGCAGCTATGCAGGACTTGGAGCATGAGTTTCACTTCCAGGATTATCTTATGCTTGGCTTTTCCAAAGATACCTGAGTTTCTAGCACCATGTTAGTTATTGGTGGCATTTTGGGAATAGTATGTCATCTAACTTTTACCTTACCAGGCAGCCATCATTACAGTAACTTATGTTGCCTGATTTTGTCATAATGAATGCTGATTAGCAAGTGCACTAACATGGTGAGGGTTTGGGGCAGGCTGCAGGCTAAGTCTTACTCCTCAAACACCATTCCTTTGTTTGAAACCTGTCCTCTGCTGCAGACTGAGTTACTCTGTTGGCAGAACCACTTCCCCGAGCATCCCAGATAAAGGAGTTGTGGCTGACAATTTGCCTTCAAAATCCCCTGTTTTCTTTAGGAAGGTTTGTTAATAATAGATGCCTTTAGCAGATAGTGAATCTTTCTCTTGCCAATTTCCACTGTGTAAAAATTGCTCACACCTCACCAGAGCAATTGCCATCATTACCTTGTAAAGGCCTTTTGTTTGCTCCTCCATGAGCTCACTGTCATCACACCCATTAATCTAAATAAACTGCATGTTTATATCCATCATTTCTGTGAGCTGTGATGAGCTCTGTCAGTCTCACAAATACTGAGATGGATGGGTTTCCTTGGTAAACCAATGCCAGGCAGGAAAAATGACAAAAGAATAAACTGCTGAGGAGAAAAAAGGTAAAACTTATTAACTGGGTGTAAAATTGAATCTCCTGGATTTAAAAATAAGATTAAATTCCCTTTGGCTAAGTTGCTGGTGGGTTCACTTTGAATTCTCTGAAGTCAGTGGGAGGTTTGCCTGTCTTCCATGGGAGCAGCATCTCATGTGAAAATGGCATTTCTTGCCAGGTACCTTCTCAGTCTGTACAGAGTCCTTTCAGCTGGTTGAGTCAATTGATTAAGCTAAATACAATATGACCCTGCAGAGCTCTCAGCTGATCAGACACGTGTGACAGGCAGCGTGGTGGACAGAGCCCAAGGCTCTAACCCAGATCTGTGTTCATGTGAGCAGAGCCCACATGACCCATCTTCTGGTGAACCCTCTCCATTTCCACAGACTTGTAACGAGGCTGTTTCCCTGAAACCTGCAGTTATGAGAGGAGATACATTTCAACCGGGAATGGAAAAATGAATGAATGAATGATTATGTTAAACTGCACAAATTATTTCAATGGGTCACTTGAATGGTTTTATTTTTATTGTTACACTGACAGTTCAGAGTGTCTAATGCTGTTGTGGAGCAGTGTGAAGAGACACCCTCATGCTCTTCTGAGTCTTGTTGCACACTGAGGCACCTTTTAACAGGTTGCAGCCCCTTGCAGTTGCTGTGGGAGAGTCAGTTCTTACCCTGTCTCAGTTCTTACCCTGTGAAGTGCACTGCGGGGAACAGTGCACGTGCAGCACAGAAATCCTTTGTGGAGGTTGCTGTGCCTATGCAGAGATCCATCTCCAGCAGGAGAGAGGGAGAAAAGCTTCGTCCATGTTTATTTTTAAGGACCGAATAGTGTGAGAAACTTGCTAAAGCTGAAATCCTTCGGATTCAGATAAGCTTTTCCCATATATTTCTTATCTCCCTTGGCTGCTGATAATGCCTGGCCTTTTCACCTGCAGAACTGCTCAAGAGCACATTAGAATGTCAAGTGCTAAATGAAAGCGGGTGGCACATATTCATGAGTGCAAGTGGCAGCTTATGTCCCAATTTCCAGTGAGCAGTTTCATTTGATGTGACAGAAAACATGCAAATTGGGGTATTGGCAGGAACAGAAAAAGTTTTTTGTGCACAAGGTGTTACAAAAGAAAGCACCAGTGTCTGCATATATTAAAACTAATCTGTTTTTAAGGTAGCAGGGCTGTGAGGAACAGCATTGCATTCAGTGTTTTAAAAACAGAATTGGGATTACACAACAATTTACAGAGATAGTTTTCACACCAATGAAAATGTAATTCCCGAGGGTGACTGTCCCCATGTGCTGGCAGTGGAAAACCTACAATTCTAAGTCCCAAACCACAAGTTAGATACAACAGTGTCTAGTCATGTGCCTAGTGCTAATTAAATACTGAGCATTCCGAGATTGGTGTCCTAAAACCTTAATTGGTGTTTATTAAAAAAAAAAAGAAACCCAAAAACTAGAGGTCAGGGAAATTCAGAACGTTGTTTTGGAGTTTTTTTCCTTTCTAAAAGTTTATGTACTTTTAAATGGAAAATGCCACTGTTGACATGTTTATAGTTTTCTCTCTGGATTGTGAGGTCTCTGGCTCTATGTTATAATTGCAGAACATTTGTGCAAAATACTGCCAGTAAGGAAATATGAAGGACTAGAAATACAGGCAGATTTGGTAATCCTCTTTTTTTTTTTTGTCTCCTTTCCTGCTGTGTTTGCTTGGCCTCTTCCCTTGTTCCTTGAGGCATATCTTCATCTCATGTGCTGCTGCTTGTGTTACAAACTCCACGCTGCACATCAGGCACACAGGTAGCACTTAAGGAGTGGACCCAGTAACTTGGGGAGAGAGGGATTTTCGTTACCTGGGCAGTAGCTGGTTTTTTTGATTTGGCATTGATCTAAACACGTGATGGATCATGTTAGTGTGTGTGATCTCATGTGTTTAGGTCAGCTGCTGGCATGTGTGGTCAGTGTTTTTGTGGTGGTTCTCCTCCTTAGTGCTCACACTGTTACAGTGCTCTGCTGAGAGGTTCATCCCTTTGTCCCGTTGTTTGACTGCATTTTAGATTTCCTGCTAAATGGCCACTTTAAGCAAATTCCATTTATTGGTAGAGTATCACTGTGATTTCAGATGTGACTTATGGAGTAGAACTTGTGATGGCAACTGTTTGCTCATCTTGGACTGTCAGTGTCTCTCTCCCCCAAAGAAACTCTGCTAATTCCACATTCTGTCATACTCTGTTACTGCTCTATCTACTTCCAGACATTTGATATCTCCTGATATCACAGAGGGACCCTCTGAGGCTCAAACTAAGCAGTGGTCTTATTGGGAAGGAAGAGGAAAAATATGTGGTTTTTTCCTGTCTAGTTCCAGGGTGATACAGTGGAAAATTTGAGGTTTTGTCAGTATTTGGAAGTGGAAGGAGCTGGAGACACAATGGAACTTCACCTTTTGATAGCTTATGTTCTGCAGATGGGTGTCTTGGAAAAGACTAATCTTGTATTGTAGTGCTGGACTATGTTCCAGATGGAGAGAATAAATTGAGTTGGCAGAAAAAATGAGCTGTACTTTGTTTCCATGAGCTGAAATGAAAGGCAGGAGGGCTGGCACGTGTATCCCCGAGCCTCCAGCGATTTGGGGACACCTCCTTCCCTGCAATAACTGCTGAAGTCGTATGTGCCATGCAGGGGCATGCTGAACTGCAGATGGAGAGGTTTCCACCTCAAAAAAGGCAGGCTACAGTCATGGCAGCTGGAACAGTTCAGAAAGAAAAAATGTTGGGAATATTTTCTTTCACCATTCCTTTTTTACTTAGGCTGCTGTCCATGGGGGCTTGATCAATGCCCACTGTTTTCTTCTCATTCCTGGCAGCTTAAAGCTCTTCACGTATCTGAGATATTTGACCATCTTCTTGCATCTAAGATCCTCCCCCCTCCTTCTTATTTCTTGAATAGTTCATTCACAATTTTGACAAGCAAATTGTTCTACAGCAAGTGTCTTTTCTTCACTCAGCTTCTCACAATATTTCAAAGTAAAAGCTTTGGTATGGCCTGGCAACCTATAGCCCATCCTGGCCTGCAGGACTTGCATTCTCTTCCTATTTCTCCTGAACTCATTTACACCTTCAAATCGTTTCCTGCTGCCAGCTTCCCTATTTTGCTCCTGTATCTCTCTCCTGGTTGCTCTGCCAACATTCCTGCTGCCACCTATCGTAAGTTTGGAGATGTGTCGCTGTTCCCTAAGCCGTGTTTGCACTGAGCACACACATTTAAATATGGATGAGCCTGGATAGATTCCACTTTGTCTTTTGCCTGGCGCTGTTATAAGCTTGTCATAAACACTTCCTAAAGGATTCATTGAAATATTTAAGAAGCTGTTTAATCTAGTCACACTGATTAAAATTATTTAGTTCTTTAATGCACCTCTCTTTCTTGCTTGAAATTGTTATATTTACTGTGCAGTTTGCAGATTTGCTGAGAAAAAAGATCAACAAATAATGATACTAATCTTAGTAACTTGCAGGCTTTTTTCATGAAAAAGGCAGGCTTTTTTCATCTTTTGCCACTTTCTGCAAAGGAGGAGTAGGCAGTGAAGAAATACATAAAAGAAATATAAAATATTTATAAAATATAAAAGAAATATAGTGGCGGGGGGCATTCAATAATTGCTTAGGCAGGAAAAAAAAGCTATAAATGAAAAGACTTTCAAATAATTTGGTTCCAGGACTTCAAGCCTGAATTATAGTATCAGTGGCAGTTTTGCCACTTCTGTCATGAGGGAAAACTTTTTACTGCCCTTCAATGCCTGGTAAAATCAACAGTCCTCTGAGAAGTGTCAAATTATTCGTGACTTTGGCTCTGAATGCAATAAGCTCCTGCTTGATGTGTCATTAGTTCAAAGCCAGTAAGGACGAGCAGGTTTTGCCTGTTCTTTGTCTTTTATTCCCCTGGATAGCTTGCCATATCTAATTAATATTTTGTCATCCACCACTATATGCTGTCTCCCATATGAAATGTTTTAATCTATTTTGCTCTTTGTACCATGTGTTGTAGAACGGGGTTTAGCCAGTAGACAATAGAAGCAGCTGCCTCTGGTGTGGCAAACATGTCCTGTTCCGTGCTGTGCTGCTTTGAAGCTCAAACCTCATGGTAAGGCTCAAAACTCAGAAGCATGAAATAAAAATTAGTCTAGAGAGACAAAAATCTCTTATTATCACCAGCAAGTAGCAAGAGTCTGTGTTACCTTGTGCATTGTTCTGTGCATCCAATGAATTATGTATGTATTGTTGGTGGTGAAGAAATAAATAATAAAAAATAACAATCAGTTTAAAGTATTTTCATGACACTTGCTTGTAAAAAGACGTAGTGCAGGTTTGTGGAGGCCTTTCTGAGTTTGGAGATAACCATCTGTCATGGTTTAACCTCAGCTGGCAACTCAGCCCCACGCGGCCACTCACTCCCTCCCTGCCTGTGGGATGGGGAGAGAATCCAAGGGGGAAAGTGAGAACACTCCTGGGAGAAAGATGGTTTAATGGGCAGAGCAAAAGCACACAAACAAAGCAAAGCAAGGAAATCATTCAGCACTTCCCACGTTCAGCCGTGCCAGGAAAGCGGAATGGTGACTTGGGAAGTCAAACGCCATCACTCCAAACATCCCCTCTTCCTTCTTTCTCCCCAGCTTTATATGCTGAGCATGGCAGCATATGGTCTGGGATATCCCCAGGTCACTTGGGGTCAGCTGTCCCAGCTGTGTCCCCTCCCAGCTCCTTGTGCACTCCAGCCTGTTGGTGGGGTGGAGTGAGGAGCACAAAGGGCCTTTGCTCTGCATAAGCCCTGCTCAGTAATGACATAAAACATTCCTGTATTATCAACTGTCTTCAGCACAAATCCAAATTCTAGTCCTGCACGAGCTTCCATGGAGAAAATTAACTATATCCCAGACAAAATAAGCACACCATTGAGATCTTGAAGAATTTGTCCAAGTGTGTCTCAAGAAGTTTCTTGGGAAAATTTTAATATTTTTTCCTGATTTTTTTTCCTCCGAGATTTCTTCTTGCTGCATATTGGTCCGTCTCTTTCTGGTGTAGTATGATGGGGGAGACACAAAAACACTGAGAAGGAGAAAGGAGCTAAACTTGATCAAAGTTATTGGAATGTGCCTGTACTAATTTTTTTTCCATTTTGGTTAAATTTGTCAACTCCCGGCTCATTCAGAATGGTTCCAAAGATCCCTCCAAAAGTCTTCCAAATGCCTTGTGAGATTAATCTGGCTGCATGAAATGCAAGTCTGCAAAAATCATGTTTTAGCAAAGCACTGAGTGACAACCCTTTAAAAAATTTTTAAGTGTCATGAATTAGTCTTCTATTTTTTTTAAGCTTTATTCTAACATGATGACCGTAACTATTCTAAAAATTCTTGCTATTTTATGCAAAATCTTGACTGACATTACTTTGACCTAATTAATTTCTAATTCTTTAAATCTGTTACAGTGTTAACATGACTATTCTTCATCTACTTCACAGGTTTTAACAAAACCAAGCTTGTTACCCTGGTATTTATCTCAGCCCTTTTGTGTAAGTGACATTTTTGGAGCCAAATCCTCTATTTCAGTTGAGAATGGGATGGCAGAATGATTGGAAACAATTTACAGAGTATTTTTGCATTGTTGGGAAGCCTCAATATGCTGTAAAGTGTCTCCGAAGTGCCTGTGCCAGCACGTGCTCTCTGGCTGCCTCTGTGCAAGTGGTGCTGCACACACAAGCTGTACCGACCTCTGGGGATAGGATTTACCTCTTTGTTTCAGTTGCTGCTTTGTGCCTTCTCCCTGGCACCTTCCTGTGGAGATACAGAAACCTCACTGACAGTGAATTGTCCTTTCCCCAACTCTTAGGTGTGTTTCTGCAAGATGTGTGTGATTTGGCAGGAACCTGGATCCAGATATTCCACAGCAAGCTCAGCGCTTTTTTCTTTATCCTGCCTTGTGAGTCCAAGAGCAGAGGATAATCCAGACCGGCATTTAGGCTGATGTTGCCTCTGGGCAGCTCTTTGCTTAGGCAGGCAGAGCACAGATGTGCCCGTGCACCTGCAGCTGCTTTTCCAGAGGCTTAGCTCCATGCATCCAACCCCCTGACTCCCTTCATCCCGTGGAGATGCCAGCATCCATAGGCCCCTGGGCTGCTCAGCTGCTCAGGAGCCAGAGGTGGCCTTCCCTGCCTGGCTGCCAGGCCTTGGTGCAGCCGCCTCTGTGGTGGGCTTTGGTTTGGTGCTGAGCAGGGTCGTGTGGCAAACCAAACCTCACCTGACCCTGCACACTGCTGCATGTGGTGTGGGCACGGTCTAACCAACCCTGTGGGCACTTCAGTGTCACTAACAGCTCCCTCTTCCCTCATTTGGACTGAAGGGATTGCTTGTATTTTAGTTTTCCTTGGAAGAAAACTCTTTCAGAACTGAAATCTCGGCATGCCCTGGTTTGCAGTCAATACTAATGTGCTTATCTTGGGCTGGAGAGGCCCCAGCCTGCAGCAGTACCTATCTCTGTATATTAGCTCACCCAAGCACTCTCCAAGAAAACAGCAGCAGCAGTTTGACCTCTAAGTAATGCTGGACTGGGCATTGTCATTCCCGTTGCTCAGAGGTGTGGATTCTGGAGCATGCAAAAGCAGGGGGATAAGGACGTCGCCCTGCTGCTTCAGCCATCAACATTTTCCCTTGTCTCTCCAGCCCCATCTCAGCCTGGTTTACATCTTTTGTATAACTGATAAACAGAACTGGAAAGTGGTGAAAGTAACTGGGGTTTTATAGCAGGAAAGCCTTTCCCTTTTTTACTGGAGGTGTACAGTCTGCAGCTCTTGCTGGCCTGGAGAGGTTTTTTTGGGCAAAGCCATGGTGGCAATAAATTGCAGTCTGAGCTTTGGTCTGAAGGGGACCAAAATGCCAAATCTGCTGCAAAAAGTGGCCACAGGGCCAGCTGCTCTCATAACCCCAGGCTGCTTCTGGTAAAGGGACAGAAGCCAAAACCATCAGGAACTTTTTTTGTTTGTTCTTTGAGGTTCAGATAATGGTTTCCTGTGGTTTTTGGGGCCTGGATTCTGTTTGAAGATACCTATTTTTTAGGAGTCTGTGTAGCAAATATGTATTATTTGGATCACAAAAGCTATCAATTGACAGTGAGGCTGTAATGTAGGTCCTACCATATTTCTTCATACTTGCTGGGTAGGTTAAGCATCAATGATACTTTAAAGCAATCTTTTGCTTTCAAAAGACTTGGATATCCATGGGATTGAAGAAGGATTTAAACTTTTAATGAAAATAGAAGGGAGTGGCAGAACCATTTAAAAAAACTGGATCATAACACAGAGGTGAATTGAGCCAGGTGAGGATGGCAGGCACTGAACTTAGATGTAATAGTGGCATTAAATCCTTCTAGTTCTTACACTGGAATATAGAACTGACCTCTTGGTTCTGTGGGTCAGAAGCTGCAGTCCTGCTAGTGCTGCTGTATTAATTTTCTGGAATTAATAAGGGTCTTTTTCTGAGTATAAAGAATTTCTTTTGAAGCCGTTCCTTGCTTGGGGGAGAAGGGCGTTTATTTATGCTTATGAAGCCAGATTTTACCATGCACACTACATAAGAAGTCCCACTGAAATCAATTAAAGAATATATGTCATAAGTGACCATTCAGTAAGAGGAAGGATGGCAAAATCTGGTCTTTAGATAAATCACAGGAGGAGAAAAGTCTGCCTTCATACTTTAGTTTTACAAATCCTTAAGAAAATGCAAGACAGATTGGTACCAACATGTTGCAGAAATGGAGGTGAGCAGAATTTCTTCCAAGTAGCCTGATAGTTGGGTTGCACCCTACTAGAATAATCTGGCAATGCACACATAAATAAACTAATTAGCAGCATTTTCTGTGGGAGACTAATATCCTGCTGTATTAGCCCAAAGTGCTGGGAACCAAAGAAAAAAGGGACAGATGAAAGGATGGAAGATAATGGCCTTTAAAGGAAAAAACAAAAGGGAAAAGAAAAATTCTGCCTCTGAACATATTCCAAATGGAAGATTGACATAAAGGATCCTGGTATTGTCTCCTACCTTCTGTTAGGGCTGTCTGGTGGCTTGAACTAAGGAAATCTTAATTTTCTAGACTGGTATAAAAGTAAAAGCATCTTGAATTCCCTGGCCTGATGCCCTATTGGAGCATCAATTCACATGCCATTCCCGAGTGGGCCTGGCTAACAAGAGCTTCTGTTTGAATCCTGAAAGGATTGCAGGGATGGATGCCTGGCAAACAGGAGCTGAACTGACTCCCATAGCTGGTGTCCACCTGAAGAGCTGGACCAACTGAAACCTGCTCTCTGTGTGTGAAGGGCTCAGCAGGGCGGTGTGGAAGGATGCAGCACTAAGGCAGAATTTGTGTAGTATGTGTCTTTATGGTCACTGGCAGCAAAAGGCTGAGGAAAGGATGTGTCACTTGTCAGGTAACAGCTAAAGACAGAAGAAGTAAGGAGTTCATTTCTGATCTAAATTCCTTTAAAATGACTGCTATGATGACTCAAACAAAAGCACATAGCTGTAATTAAAATTATTATGTTTAAAAGAATGGTGGTTCTTC
The DNA here is from genome assembly GCA_013397135.1 of Pachyramphus minor. Classification (NCBI taxonomy): domain Eukaryota; kingdom Metazoa; phylum Chordata; class Aves; order Passeriformes; family Tyrannidae; genus Pachyramphus; species Pachyramphus minor. The sequence goes on along the minus strand of VYXB01009846.1, from coordinate 494,319 downwards.
TAAGGATATTCAAATAAAACTAGAGAATGTACATTCCACACTAAGAAGAAAGAAAAGGAGAAAAAAAAAGGAAGAAGAAAAACAAGGAAGAAAAAAAGAAAGAAGAAGAAAGAAAGAAGAAGAAAGAGAAGAAAAGTTTAGTCATGGTTCTGAAGACAAATGTGAAGGAAATTTTGTGATCTCCAGGACATAACCAGCCCTCACCCAACCTGTGCTGGGAATGAGCAATTGCAGCTGTGGCAGATGATGGTGCACACTGATCAGTATTAATGTGGGACTAACACCTAAAGCCCCAAGAAATCCCAGAAAACCCCAGCATTTGTGTTTTTTAAAATAAGACAGCAGAGGGGAGACATCCCAGTGGGAGGTTACCAGTTAGGGCTATGTGAGGAGCAGGACATGGAGATGTTGATGAACAGCCCTGCAGTGCTGAGTTTTTGCACCTGGCAGGGGCTCCTGCACTTGGGCCCTGGGTTATACACACAGAAGGGGCCACTGAGAGGTAAAGATACCTTTTTGGTAAAACTATAGGTGGATAAATGCAGCCAGCTGCCAGTAGTGCTCAGTTCTAATGACAGTGCATCTCATGCTCAAAGGAAAAAAACCCTTTCAAGAATATTGAAGGGCAACCTTAAACCTGTGCAGTTTTCTGTGCTGCTACTTCTGCAGCCTTCTGTGCCTCCCATGCTGAAGCCATCTCTTCATCACTGATGATTCCCTCAGGTTTTATTGACCAGACCATGGCAGAGAACAATTCTCCAGCTACTTTCCTGTTTGTACCACTTGAAAACTTCAGGCTGCTCTCGGTCCCTGCAGCCACACTGGCAGATGAGCAGGGCAAGGAAGGTGGTTCTGAATGGAAAAGTGAGTTCTCCCCTTTGCTTGGAAAAGTGATGGGGAGGAGAGAAAGGAGGAGGGATAAATTTCCAATTTACTGGACTGACAGATGTAGTCATTTCTTTGTAGTTTGTCAGCTTTTCTGAGATGTCTTTCTATAAAGTCATAAAAAATAGACCGCAGCAATTTTGTGCATGATTGATGATAGTGCACACTTCATGCAGTTTTAAACTCTACAACCTCCTGTACTGAGCAGTTTTTCTATATCACTTTTCATAGGACAGATAAACATTATCTTCAACTCTCCTTTGTGTGTTTTATTAACATTATTATTTTTTTCCAGTTCAGCCCCATTAAAGTCATAATTTCAAGCACATTCACTGCTGAATATCTCATCAGGGAGAGCTGCATATTTATAATCCCTGTTAAGAGCCTACCAGTCATACAATCTAATGCTTTTCCTCCTTCAGAACAATTTAATTTTTCAGTTTATCAGTAGGTTTGACAGTAGAGGCAGTGGGTCCTCTATTCTGGACTGTTTGCTTTTACATTATTGCTCCTTAATATGGTATATGGTAGTTCCTACCTCCTTTCTTTCTGTCTCCTCCTTTCCTTTGCTTATATTGTCACTGTAAATTTATGTTCTACAGCCTCCCATGTAACCTCTAGAACCTTTTGTAAAAGGGAAAAACATGAGCAATGTTTTTTGAAGTCCCTTCAAAAGTCCCTCATTCTCTCCTCTTCAGGAGGATGCAGGCAAACTGGTTATTCATACAGAAGACAAAAAGAGATTTTAAACTAAGTAGCTGGGTGAAAAGAATGGAGAGTTTATTACTGCATGAGGTATTTTGTGTGATAGTCACATTGCTTTATCATCCCACTCCTTTATCACTTCTATTAATAATCATGTTCATTTTCTATTAAATTGTTCCTGGAACTGACATCCCTGTAGCCATAAATTGTGCTGAAATATGTTGAGGCTGTGTACTTGTTTATGCAATTTTGCTAAAGCCAAATTGGATAACAATGGCTGAAAGTGATGCTTAGGCTTTAATTCCATTGAATACTTTATCAAAACCATTAAATAATAGACAGTAATTAAATGGCATGAGCAACTATTTAATGCCTTGTGAAGCTGCAAATGTAGTCTGCTCCATTGCTGCTGTTTTCCAACAAAGGGTGATGACAGGCACTCTATGCTTCACTGACTCGTGGAGAAAAAACCAAAACTTGTCCAGCCAGGCCACTTGCATGGTCATTTCACTGCTGCCATCCCGACACAAACCCCTTCAGGGTCCAGCAGGCATCAGCTCATCAGTACAGTAATGGCCTCATTGAGTGCCAGGGAAATCAGAAAGCATTAATGCCATGATGTGTTCAGGGTTTGCTCATTATTATGTTAGGAAAACGTTATTAATAACACTTTGTGCCTCTTAATAGGAATTCTTAAGAGTAAGTTGAGATACTTAAAAGGCAGGTGGGTTGGTCATACTCTAGTGTTTTAGGATGAAAAGACAAGATTCCCAAATTCCACTTTCCTGTTACTGGTCTGAACAGCAAAGACTGGGGACTTGAGCCAGTGCACACTGCTGCCCTCACAGGCCTCCTCATACACATACTGAGCCTTCCCATCTGTCCAAATCACTGCTAAGAGCTTCAGCTTTCCTCCTATAAATATAAGTGTTAAAGACACCCCTCTCTGACCAGCATTGTCCTGTGATTCAGGCACAGCTAAATGGTGCTGTAGGAAAGGTGTCTCAGCCAACGATTTGTAGATAAAGTTGCCCTCCATTTCCATAATTGTTTTAATACCCTGTAAAACACTGTGACAGGTAGATGGGTCTAATGCCAGGTTTCTTAGCAAGTGAGAGGGGCAGCTGTGTACTTGCATCCCCTCAGGAGATGTAATAGCTGGTATTGCTGCCTGTGGCTTTAGTTAACATCTGATGCCAGCTGGCACCTGGGGAAATGGTGAGAGGTATCAGTTTCTTCAGCTCTTCAGGAAAACAGCATATTGTTTTATGCACAGTAGCTGTTCTCTCAGTGTTCCTGGGTTGATTCCCCCTTAAAAGGCACTAGAATATATTGCTAATTCTGTGGAAGATACTTTCTGGAGATTCATGTCATTTTACTAATGAAATAAAGGCATTTCCAGCTCTCCTCTGTAGTGTAACACCAGGAAATGTCAGAACTGTAGGTACTGACACACTAAACTTTACCTGACCTCCTGATACCCAACCAGGCTTTGTGTTTTAAAGCACACAAATGCATGTGATACTCAGAGGTTCAAAGTTAGATGCTCAGGTACCCAGGAGTGACTCACATCATCAAAGATGCTTTTTATGACAGAATGAAAACGTTGTGTAAGGAGCACAGAAGCAGACTCTTCTCACTGGTCCCCAGTGACGTGGAAAGAGACAATGAACATGAATTTAAAGGCAGGAAATTCCATATGAATGCCAAACCTTTTATCTTGTGAGTTGGTTTAACACTGGAACAGGCTACCCAGGGAGGCTATGGTGTCTCCATCCTTTGAGGTTCTCAGAACCTGACTGGACACAGCCCAGGGCAACCGGTTATAGCTGAATAGATACGTCCAGAGGTTCCTTCCCACCTCAGCTATTCTGTGATTCCTCAGAGAACTAATATTTGGTGCAGATTATGTAATGTTGTGGAAATATTAAATGTAGGTATGCGAACACAGGACAGAAGACAAACTCTGCAAAAGGTATAACAAAGAGAATTTGCACACTTATTATCAGAGCTGATGTGTATTAGCTCCAGAGAGAATGTAGAGCTTACTATCACCTCTGAGAGGAAGGCCAGGATGTGAGCTAATACTCAAGTCAGTGCTTAATTAACTAAGGAAAAATATCAATAGAGGTGGATGTGAATGTCACAGATAATATGGAAATACAGATTCTAATTTAATGCAGTAAAGTCTCTAGGCATGCCCAGCCCATATAAATGAGATCTAGGCCACTATTAAACAGAAAGGATGATAAAGCAGGCAAAGAAGGGCTAATCTGAAACAGCTTGCTGCAGTGTTGTCAGAGATGTACTGATAGGGAGCACACAGATAGTGTTTCTGAACAACCATACTTTCAGTTTCATAAATAATTGTTTTTAAGGTGTTAATTTGTCATTCAGATGTCTGGTTACAAGTCAGTGCTCCACTTTGGTTCAAACAAAAGAAAAACAAGGAAGAAAAAAAGAAAGAAGAAGCCACTGGATTGGTGGTACAGTGTATCTGGCAGAGTAGGAGCATCTCTTTCAGAGCTGCAGCAAGGCTGGATCGCTGCACCCAGCGAGGAGGGTGCGCACACCCTGCTGGTGGCTGCAGTAGCTGAAGCCAAACCAGCGCTGTGTTACATGAACATCTGGAGCTAATGCACTTGGAAGTAGAGAAAGGTGTTTTCCTGGCTGTGATTTTTGGAAAGTGCCTGCTACCTGTTGAATCATTCAAACTCGGCTAAATCTTGATGTGTGAAACACAGAGCTCTGTGGGCTTGAACTAACTCCAGTAAATTGTGCACTGATGTTTCTTAGCAGGTCTGTACAGCAAGTTATTTGGAGGTCAGATTGCTTCAGTGGCATGGATTTACACTGAATTTTTGGGATGTCAACACTGCAGTCTGAAAGGAAATGCCTCCAAAATAATACCCAAGATATTATGTTTCCCTTTTCTGTTGCTATCTAAATAATCCATCCTACTTTCATTGTGTCCTTATTTCCCTGCACTTGAGCTCTAAGCTTTGCATAGCAGCCACAATGCTTTCTGCCCAGCATATCAAATGTGTCATGTAGCTCACAGCAGCAGCATCTGTTTCAGTTCTTGCTCTAAGCCTCCTGCATTCACCCAGCTTCATCCTTCACTGTGACTTCTGGGGACTCTTATGACAGCAAAGTAAATAAATCTTCTTCGATTTGATAAATCTCTCTGTAAGCATCTGTTCTGTTCATGAATGGTACTGGGTAGTTCTGGAAGCTGTACATCCTTTCCTTATTAAATAAAGATAGTGGGGACAGTCATGATGGATGTTCTTCACAACCTTATGCACAGTAGTCCAGAGTCTTCCAAAAATAATGTTAATACCAACAGGGGGCCAAAGAGTTCCTATAGTTTGTGTGCTTTTCTACTATCAGTGGGAACATTCAATCCTGCTGTACAAAGCCTTGTTATACAACATTATGTAAATCAACAGTTCTGGATTGGTGGTACAGCACTGGTGTAGTAATTATAATGGTCTAGAGAAAAATCTATATACCATGAATTCCCTGAAGTACTGTTTCTCTGAAGCCTGTGGATTGCATGGAATATACTCTTTCCCCAAACATCAGCTGCTGACCACTGATGGAAGGAGGATCCTTGCCTGGCCCACTGCAGAAGAGATGTCCTCAAACCAGCTCCCTGCTGAGGGCAACTTGCTATTTCAAGTGATCTAAATTAATTTGAGCCCACAATTTAATTTTTAAATGCTCCATGTTCCATGACTGTAACACACGGTTCTTTGGTTGTGTTAATGATGACTCCATTCGGTTTGGTCAAAACAGTGAAAAGAGTAGCAAAACAGTGAAAAGAGTAGCAAAAGGAAATACCCATGGAGAGTGGAGGATGTGTGGAAAAGAGCAATATTTTACACCAAGAAAGCACTAATATTATAGGGAAAAAAAAAGGTGACTTTTCAGAGCCAGTAATAAGAAATACAATATGTGAAAAGTGAGGAAATATAGAGATGACTGAATCCATTCAATTAGGAGAAGGAGTAAGCATCACTAAGTACTTCTGTCTTTCACACCATGTAATTGATTTTTAACTAATTCCACACCCAAAGAAACTAATCCTTGTGGGGAAAAAAAATCATTGGATCTGAGTTCTTATTTGAACAAGCAGGTCAAGATCTGTACAGCCACATATTGTCCCGGGGCAGCACACACTGTAATATCTCTTGGCAGGTATATTAAACTCCACAGAGTGTTGGGTACAGGCTCTGATTGTTCACAGCCTCCCCTGGAATCATTGCAGTTTTGCAGTAAGCTCAGCCAGGACAAAAATCACACTCCCTGGGAGGAGCACAAGCAGCAGCTTAAGAATGCCCAGACCTGGATGTTGTTTCTTGTGCTGTGGAACTTCAAAGTCCCTTTTCTCTGGCTGCCCTTGTCTGACGATGTGACAAACTTCCTCTTGGCCACGACGGGCTCTGTGCTGCTGGGACACGGGTCCTATTTGCCTTCACTCCATAGGCAGAGCACGGTGAGCAGGTTTTCTGCCTCTCACCTTGTTCTCTGAACACCCACTCCTCTGCTCTTAAGCAACAACACCAACCTGTCCAGTAAGGTGCCCTGCTGAGTGTTCCCTGTTTGTGCTTCCTGCCAGCTCCCAGCCAGAATATCACATCACTGCACAGAAATGCTTCCATTAATATAAGTGGGATTTCCTGGTGCTCCATATCCCTTTATCTTGTGCTCATGTGCACAACTGCCTGTATCTGTGCTGTGCAGAAGGATGCATCCAGAATTCATTTTCTTGCTCATATAACATGAAAGGTATTTCAGAAAGAGTAACTAGTGAAGTGATGAGAATCCTCCAGGCTTTGAAGTCTGAGCTTTGCTGGCATGATTAGTTTAAATGACTCATTTGCCATATAGGGAAGTGGTATTGATGGGTTTGGGTTTGTTCACCCTCTTCTTCTGTTTCAAAATTTGATATCGCTCAACAAGGGTTATTTGGAGCAAGCTCAAAGCTACTGTTGTGTTTCACAACAGGAGCCCTCCAATAACTGTTCAAAGAGGAAATTATCTGGCTTTTCTGAGCTGTTCTTTGGCTTCCCATGTGCTACTTTACAATGAAGATGTTTAAGGAGATGGTGGTGGCTGTATAATACAAGCTTAATTGGAAACTTTTCTCTTCAGAAGCGCAGGGCACTTCTCAAGATACCCACTTGCAAATGTTAGTCAGTTGCAAATGCTTACAAGAGCAGACCCAAGTTCTCTGTGCACCCAGCTGAACCTTTTCTGTAATGGTTATTCAGCCCCTCAGATAATCTCCCACAATGAGGATTTATCTTGCTGTTTGTTTCCTCAGCCTCATCTCCTCCTCATTAAAATGAGCTCTCAGCCAACATAACCAAGCCACATCTGCCATTTATATGGTCCAAACCTCCCTGTGGCTGGATATTAAGAGGGACTGTAGGATAAGAAAACTCAGTTATGCTGAAGAATGATTTGATTTACAAACACACAGAGAAAAATCAACCTTAGAACTCCACATAAGTAAACACATCAGTCTCACAAACCCTGTTGTTACTCAACTCCTCTGTTTCTGCTTTCAGCCCAGGAAGAGAGGATGGGAGATAGCTGTGGGCTGTAAGGTATTGAGGGACCAGCACATTGCTATCATCTTTTAAAGTCAGCCTGGAATGTTACTTTTACGTGTTTGACTTTTCCATCTGCAGGCTGATAGTCCAGCGTCCCTCTGGATTGGGTCCAGGAAGCCTTGCAGAGCATCACTATTGAAACCTCCCATGAGTGTGTGCAGGGAGCAGGGGCTGCTCTGGCTGAGCAGGGGTTCAGGGCAATTGTGCAATACTTGAAGTCAGGCTGGACACTTGTTCCCCCTCTTCTCGCAGCTGCAAAGACAAGGTGCCTGACTGAGAGCCTGAGGAGGCAGCAGCTGGTCTGTGGTTTGTGCTAATAAAGTGCACAGACTTTACATCCATATGTTTGGAAAACATATGACAAAGTTAAGTTCACAAAACTTGAGCTTTCCTATGTTTCCTGTGCAGCATTAATTTTGCTATTTTACACCACCTGAATGTTGTTAATCTCTAATTATGGGATTGCACCCCATATTTTTTACTTTGGGTCCTTTGCTTCATTGAAAAGCTGGTGCAATAAAGTGTGTTCTGGAGATGAACTAACAGCCTGTAGGGAATGAGCAGAGAAACGGATTTTATCTCCATATGCGCCAAACATCTCTTGATTTGGAGCATCAAATGGAATTTTTCAAGGCTGTTTTCTACCTGTGGGTTTGTCTGGTTTGCTGGCACACAGCTAAGATTCCAGGGTTGTAAACTATGTAATTGTCAAGCAATCACAGTTCCAGCTGAGGCCACCGGGATCTTAATCTTAAATTTATGAAGTACTGTATAATAGTCTGAAATTCAGGTTTTAAGCAGCTTGTGTTAGGTGCCCAAATTTAACTGGTACTTCTTACTCAGTTCATGTTCTGTAAAAATGGCAAGAACTATAACCTTGACATCCCAGAAAGTTTATAAAATGAAAGCATTGATGTCTGAGCATTCATACTGTTCTGATAAGCACCACAGAAAAGCCTACGAAGAAATGAATAATTCTGTTTTCAAAGCAGAATCTGAATAGTGGGCAATAAATTATGCCTGGTGAGGGTGAATAATGAAGGGAAAATAAACTATTGAAAGCTACACATTAGTTGAACATTGTTCATTCTGCACACTGAATGAGGCAGGGGCCTTATGGAAACCAGCACATGTGACAGTGTCATTTACAGTGCTATCGTGGTGCCTGTGCATGAAGCACATGAATTACTGTTTCACAGGCAACCACACCACTTTATGTGCTTGATTAGCAGCCTTTATAACGTAAGCATTGCATAGTTTTTGTGTGCAATAAATAAACTACATGGTTTTTAACTCATTTGAAGTTCCTATTTCAAGATGTGAAGGCTCTGAAGGCTTTTCAGCTAAGTAGTTCTAGGGTTATTCTGTTCTTTCATGTGGGGGAACAATTCATTCTCCCTGCTTTAGTTCTCTGAAATGTAACTATTTTGTCTGAAACTAAGAAAGAAAATAAGAGTCAGCCTGGTGCAGGTATTTCACATGATGAATTTTATTAATACTTAAGTTGGAACAGAATTCCATCATGGAAAGTACTGATCAGGAGCTCAGACATCTGTTGATGACACAGGAAGGTGTCAGAAGGTGGTGGGGAGTCTGACTTCCCACATGGCTGGAGACAGAGAATTTGAGATTTAATGAAAGCCATGAGCACCCTCTGGGTCGTTGAGTAATATGCTCCTCTGCCCACAGCAATAGCTGAAGAAAGGCTACAATTCAGCTTAAATTTTGCTTTTTAGTCTTCTTTAGGGGTAATCATCAGTTTTTATGCACTGACAAATTCCCATTCTGGCATGCAGGACTCAGATGCTGACTCACCTGAAGATAAATGTGCTTCTTCTTTTACATCTGAATCTTTGTGCACTTGGCCAAAAAACCCCTCAAACCACCATGTTGTACTATGTTAATTGTTTACACTTGCATTTAATCACAGGAACACTGTCCTGCCCTTTGAGCTTCCTTTGGAGATGGATGAATTCCCAGAGATGTCTAAAGCAAATGAGGGAGATTTAACTTAACATGAGAACAATGACAATTTAAAAATTTTATAAGGGTGCCAACCATGCTGGTTTAATTTTTGATAAGGGATGATACTACATTTCTGCATTTTTAATAAAGCAACCGACAAAAGAGTCACTTAAGCAACCTAAAAAGATAAACTCTCACAGCAGGACTGCAGCCAATTCAGATGTTAATGGTAAAGACACCAGGACAGCTGGTCTTAAAAGACCATCATGAAATACTCATTAGTGTTTCTTCATAGAAGTCAAAAGATTACTTTTGATTTGCAGACTCATTATACAATGCTTTCAGGTTCTTAAAATTAGTTTGGACATAATTTTCATATTTTGGAAACCTGATGGAATAAAATCCATGAAAAATACCACCCCTCACTGCAGGTAAAACCAGAAATATAAAGAACTTCACTGGATTTCTGTTTGTTAAGGGAATTATTTTATATTACCAGAAATTTTTTATGTGTTTCAGAAAGATAAGTAACCTCAGGTTACTAAACTCTTAAGAATGTAATGTACACTAAAAGATTACTGCTGCCATTGGTATAAATTTCATTTGCAACTATATGATATGTGTTATGATCAATAGACACACAGGATCAATAGGTCATAACACTGGCAAAAAAGGTACAGTAATATTTGATTTTTTTATTTGTACAGTCTGGCTTTACAGACCATCCTTGCTTAAGAAAAGCTACGTTATCCATGAAACATTTATACTTTGAGTACCACTGCAAGAAGTGTGATGGACACAGCTGTTTTGGGGGCAGTTGAGTTGTGAATTGAGGCCTAACATCACCCACGCATCAGATCTGCTGGAAGGGTTGAATGGTAAGAACAGCAGCTCAGTTGATGGGGAACAGGACTTTTGGTGGGGTTTTGGCCATGCAGGGTCCTACTACTCATACACTCCTTAGCTGCAAGGCAGTGCCACGGCCCTACATTCCAACTGCATCTCCTCCACAGTGGATCCCAGAGCTGTGTAACCATCTGCATCCTGCCCATGTGAGCACGGATGGGGAGAGAGCTCACAGTGCAGAGCTGCCCATGGATCCAACAGCATCTCACTGTGGGGAGTGTGCAAGAGGAGATACCTGCAGTGCTCTGTGGGTAAGAGGTACAAGGCTGTTGGTTGCCTTTCATGGGCCTGTTCAGCTCTGCCTTGTTTTATTTCCCTCTCTCCTGCATAAATTTTCCTGGCCTGGCAAATTTTTGAGAGGCCAATAATGCTGTCAGACCCTAGATGAACATGAATAATAGCCTGTTTGCACAGCTGATAACTGAGCTGTAAAAACGAATCTGCTCCCAGATGAAACTTGACACGTAAAATTTAAGCTTGGGGAACAATTCTTTGTACGCATTCTGAAAAAAAAAAATAATTACTTGGGCTGCTTAATTTTTATTCAACCTTAAAATAAAAAACCCTACAGGAGGGTCAGCAGAGAAAGCTCCTGTGTTTTGACATAGAACTTGGAATTAGCTTTGAACATAAAATACAACAAATGTTTAATCTGTAATAAAGTTGAATCTGCTCATTTTAGAGAAGAACAATGGCCGAGGGTCGAAGCCTTGGGTTCTGCAGTTGCCAGATGGGCCCATTTCCAAAAGGGAATTTGGATGGTAATCAGTGTCCGCTGGGATCCATGCCCACCACTCTGAGCCCGCGTGCCACAAAGGAGAGATTAGGGGCAGAATGAGAATGTGCAAGGCTGGCACGAATCAAAGGGACTCCCTGTAAAACCTATTACATCTGCGCTCTAAAAAACGCATAGAGAAACTGACAGTCAGGAAAATGCAGTTTTGATTGTGCTTTGATGGCTGGGAAGCTCAAATTGTGTGGGTGGGTGGCTAAAGTGTAACTCCATGGCCATGCCAGCTCCATTTGACTGAGACAGCCGGAGTCAGGCCAGTTTTCATTGTCCTTTCAGGACTCTCAGAGCAGCAGGATAAATAAAGCAATGAAATGGGGAAATGAATTTATAGACTTTGGGTGTCAAATGATTAACAAAAGGCCCAAACCTTGGTGCTTTGTTCTATTGATTTTGTTTTGGCAAGGCAAAGATAAGACTGTGAACCTGTACAAAGGGAGGTGGCCTTTACTTCCCCCTGTGCCTTTGTGATTCTTGGGTAATTTGCTGAATTGAAGTTTCACTTTCGGACTGAAAGCAGGTGTTACTCTACACTGAATTATGAGATACAAACACTATGCCACATTTGTGGGACCCACAGAGTTGGCTTGTATTAAATCAAAATAGATCCCAACTATTTGGGTGGGAATATCTGAATTTCTGCGATGCCTGCTTTGCAGTGGTAAGAGAAACGATCCACTTCCTAAATCCAGTTTCAGGTGAACTACACGAAGTTGTCGTGATCTTTGGGATCCCTTGTTAGTCCTTGATGGCTGTGCCCTCAGCGGGTGAGTGTGCCCATGGTTCAGGTCCTGCCTTCTAAACCAGCTGCCTTAACCTGCTCTGGCCACAGGATGTACTGTTTTCCAGAGGAAAGGAACTTCCAGCTGTGCAGGGCTGTGACCTGTTGCCTGCCGCCCTTCAGTGCTCTGTGTTGGCCTGTTGTTGCTCTTCTGTCCTCCTGGGCATCCTGGGCTCCCTCACAAGTACCAATTCCAGCCTTTCTTGACTAGTGGGCAAAAGTATCCGGCAATCCTACAACTGGCACAGGTTGTATTGCAATAGAAAAGTTATTTGAAAAAAAAAAAAAGGAGCTCTGAGATTAGTTTGGACATGTTTAAGCTTTCTAAAGCGGGAATGAAAGGTAGACCAGGTCTTTCTGAGACAATAGCAGGAGCCTCATAAGGAAACATCAAAGTGCTTGACCAAGTGCTGTGGAAGGTGCTTGTGGAAGTTCAAACTGTACAAGTCTGGCAGAGGCTGAGCAGACACACAAATGTATCAGTACTGTGCTTTATCAGAGCCACAGGAGAAGGCAGGACTGAAGCACAAGAAGTGCAGCAGTCAAGAACTAGCTGAATTAGTAGGAGCTGGTTTAGGTTGGTTTAGACTGCGAGCTTCCGTATACTTCTATCATCTCTGGCTTGATCCATCATGGTTAGAACTTAACCTCTGTGGACCTGAGAGAAACCCTTGGTTTTGAAGAAAGAATTGGGAATGGGGCAGTATTTTGAAGGGTGTACTGGAAAGGGTGGGGGAGAGCTGCTTTGTGCTTCTAGAAACTGTATCCCTAGGCCATGTAATTCTGAAGTGCATCTATCACCAGATGCTTTATGTGATATGACAAAATGCCACAGGGATTGATCCATCAACTGCTGTTGTTTCAACATGGTATAACAGGCAGGAAATCTGAAAGGACATGTTTTCTGAAACTTTGTTTGAAAGAACTGTAGCTCTGGAGTGTGCATGTCTATAACTCACTAACATATGGATTCTACACATGGCATGAGCTCTGTCCTAAAATTCATGAGAAAAGGTTTCTCAGCTTCAACAAAACTAATTTTTTACAATTCAGTTACACTGATGACTGTTCTCAAACACAAGTGAATAAGGCCTCATTTGTGTGACTCTAATGTATCTCTAGTGAAGCTGTACTTTGACACATCCAGAAGAATTTTATCATTGACCAACCAAAACACTGTGCAAAGTGAGGAGGTATTTGAACATTGGGCCTACATTTGCAAGATGATAATTGGATTAGTTTTCAGTCCAGAAAAAAAGATCTCCCAGTGTTTCCCTTTTCTTCCCCCCGCCCTTCCTCTTGTGGGGGGGATTTTTGAAGCTAATTTCATTTTTATCCACTTTGAAAAACAAATAATTCCACTCTGACCAAGCTCAAATCTTTGGTTATGCTCAAAACTCCATTTATTCTCTTGTCATTTAAGAACTGAAAGTGATGAGATGGCAATTTCTAATGGGATAGCTTTAAAAAATTACTAAAGACAGGGTAGTAAATTGGAAGAGAGAGCAAGAAAAAACATTCTGAATCTGACCTTGAAAAATTTGTTTTTAATGAGTTTTAACTTTAAAAAGGAAAACAAATGTTGGGTTCGTATTCCTTCATAAAGAAAGACGTCCTTGTCAAGCAGCTATAAGAATTTACAAATTGCATGATTTCGGCTGTGCCTGCCACTTTAGCATGAAGGCAATAGATCCAGCACGAGCTCGAAAGCAAGATGGGTTTTAAAGTGTTCTGCTGTCATAAGAAATCCATACCAAAATAATGAGAAACATTCCATGCAGGCATCATCCTAAATTCCCATTTGGGTATTATTTTCTCATTGATGTTGTAATTAATGCTAAAATAATTTGTCTCTGAGCCTTCAAGATGCTTAGAGCTTTCCAGAGGGCTGCTGGGAGCTGAGGGAATTTTGCACCTCATAGAACCAGACCTTGTCTCTGCTTCTGCTATCCACACACAAACACCACTTTGCAGCATTGGAGCCTAAACAAATAAGGTGTGGGAGAAAAACAGAGCAAGCCTCTAGCTAACAGGATTTTTAGAGAGGAAAAAAAATCTAGTGGAGGATTGGTGCTGCTCCTAGGTTTCCCTGTTTGTGTCTAAGCTCTTTGGGAGCCATAGAGCAAACAGCAGCCTGTGGTACTAATCTGCTGCTTTGCAGCACTGGTATATGGTCACTGTAGAGCTACACGAGACACTGTCAACTTCAGTTCTGCTCCAGTTCATGATCCCTTTGTTAGCAGTAATAGAATAAACAGTTTGAAGTGAAACGTCTTGAAAAAATCCCACTGTACTTGTTACTAACTGTGGCCTCAAGTCTGCATTTTTGTTAGCTTTCACAGTGATTAGTCACTGTACAGCAGCAAAGAGTAGATCAGTCTATAGCCCTGCTCTCTGGCATGCAAGAAATCTTGCCAGACACCTAATCCTCACTTTTTTTCCTTCTCAGGCCCTTCATTCCTATACTCATTAAAATTAATGGGAAAGGTCCCTATGGGTTTGGTTGCACTCCGAGATCCATTGTCTAGGGGTGCTGCTATGGCAGGGTGTTCAGCCTTGGGATGGGAAAGCCTTCTGTGTTAACTCCTCTCTGCTGAATAAAACCTTTGCCAGTGGACTTCAGAGCATCTCTTACCTTTCCCCTGATTTAAATCAGTTTGATTTGAATCTGATTGTGTGATGTCCTCCTTTCCTTACTAGGCCACAAGCTAACTAAAAATAAGGACATCATTAGAAGACTCAGAGCATGCTAAGAGGGTTAAACTGCCCTTTTAGACATGAAAAAAAGCAAAAGGAACATCCTGATATCTGTGAAAGGTCCCTAAAATGTGAAAAGGAAAGGTGTATCCAACAGACAAAGTAGTACAGAGCATGGATTGTAACAAGAAGTATAAAAAGCAAAACAGCAAACAGCTGACTTAGTGGATTGGAGTTCTCTGTAAAGAAGTTGAAGTTAAAAGAGAATAAGAAACAAAAGAGATTATAGAAGGCATTGAACGAAGCATTTTTAAACAATAAAAGTTCCAAAAATAAAAGCATAGAAAAAGGAGATCAAAGCGACAGCATTTAGTCAGATACAAATAAAAATATGAATTAGAAAAAAAAACCCTGAAGAATTAGAGCCCTAACTTGCTTTCACAGAAGCAAAAGAGGATTTGTGCAAATGAAGAATAATATCACCTGCCATTAAAGTGCCCTTACAAAGAGACAGAGGAGGATGGACACCAGGCTGGAGGGTAAAATGCTACAGTAACAGCAACCAAATGCATGAATTAAGGGAAACTCTTTGGCCACATGGGCAGGAGCCAAAGTATTTAAGGAAATTAGTATGGGAAAGTTGGGAATTAGTCCAGGGAAACGATGAAAAGAGGGGAACTAGAAGAAACTTTCTGTGCAGTTTAAAATGGGCAGATTTTGAAGAAATTTATCAAAAGTGAAAGATTAAAGTATCTTAACAGATAAAAATGGTAAGTAAAACATTTTAAAACAGAGAATTAAACAAAGTAGGTTTGGTAATCCCAGAAGTCAGAAGAAAGGTTGTGAAAAGTTACTAATTTTGAACACAGCAGATAAACACCAGGAGCTATGTAAGAATTTGAAGGACTAGTCCTGTTCAGAAACGAACCTGTATTTATGCTCTGCTGGCTTGTTTTGTGCCTCACTTAGTAGAAGCAGCCGACAATGAATTTTATTTTCCAGGATAATATGCAATACTATGTATAGCTGAAAACTCTCAGTAGTTTTGGCAAGGGAATTTTATTTTTAAATGTAAATAATGTTGTGGGCACTGACATATCATTCAGCAGTTTAAGGGATGTGGCTGCTAATGCATTGGTTCAACCAACTTTAATTAAGAGGTTTAATTTAAATATCCTTTTGCAAAACATATTACATTAGCATATCTAAAAGCCATGATGGGACTGAAGGAATTAGATTTGTCTAGTTGAAAGACAAGACTGAAAAAGTCAGCCTAATGGACAGGGGATATTTTCAAAGGTTATTATACAAATAGAAGAGAACAGTTTTTTAAATGCTCATTTGAAAGAAGAAAGAAATATATTGTAGAAGGGCATTAAATTGTTTGGGGGGAAATGGTGACAAGGAGAGCATTAGTACAAATAGCTCAGGAAATTTGGTCTCCATGGCTGGAAGAGTTTCATCACATAGACTGGAGACTTCCCAGAGGAAGCATATGTACACCAGTCCTGTTGTTTCTCTTCCCTGATAGTCATTATACTTTTTTTTTACATTTAGCAAAGATTTTATTGACAAATATATGAAGAGAGAGCTCTCTCTGGCTGGGGCTGCTCTCCAACAGTGGTCACAGGGCAGGGAAGGTGCTCAGCTTTTTGACATTCCTGAGTGGGAATAAAAAAGCCAGGGTAAGTCTGGCAGTGCTCTAACTCAGCACCATCATGCCTGGGTTCTTACTGTTAAACAAGGGGAAATCTGTTACCTGTCTCTGTGTGGAAGGAGTTGGTCACCTCATCTTGCACAGCTGTTCTCTTCAGCTGTGATGTGGTGAATAGTGAAATGCTCCTGGGCATTGCACACCAGGTGGAAATGCTTGGAGCGTGTTGCTCAATATGGACTTCTGGTCTGAACCAGTGTAGGAGTGTTCTGCAGAACAAGGGCCAGTGTACATATAGCTGGCAAAAGCTGGAAACACCAGAGGAACTTTGACTAAAATAAGTTTGGTGCCTTGCTTTTGAAATGCTTCTGAATGACTTTTTTTAAATTCAGTTCCCACTCTGTGTTAGGTGGGTATGTATATGCACACCTGGGTGACCAAACAACAGAAGAACCTGGTGTACTAACAGCAGCCTGCAGAAAATCCTGTGTGCAGGGTGTCAGATATTCATCATGACACTGAAGAGACTTCTCTGATGTATAAGCTGTACCTATCTCATATATGTATATGGATCTAAGTGACTGATTGATGAAAAATATAACTATAGAAAAAAAGATCTGGGTTCTGTGTTAGGAAAAAAAATTCGCCTTTAAAAATCATTAGTGAAATAGATCAGAGAAATGGTATGGATGACAAACAACATAGAGCTGGCTGACAGACCTCTGTAGAAATAGCACGGCACTGTTTAGATGTACTCCCTGCTCTGTTAGTGGGTGGCTGATCTGTGTTAGTTTGTGTTGTTTAATGTGCAGCAGGGTGTGACCAAGTAGAAGCAAATGAGCAGCTTACACATACAGCAGTTATTGCCTCCTGCTCTCTTTTTTTTTGTGCCCTGGGGCTGAGGCTGCCCCAGGGATGGTTGGTTTGCCTGAACTTTTAGGGTGACTTTGAATGTTTAGTTCATAGATAGAGGTAGAACATACCAGTCACTCAGATGAGGAGTAAAAAGAGTTGACACAGCAGCCTGAGCCTAACTCCTAATAAAAACTTACTGTAACAGTCAGCGAAGGAACCTGCTCTCAGTGGCAGTGTGGGTCAGAATAAGCTGGAGACCCCCGGCCTCACATACCATAACCAGTTTGGACATCAGGAGACAGTAGCAAACACGGTACATTAAAATGTATTTTGTTATGATGGTTACTAACTGTAGTATTTTAGCTGTTGGAGACTTACTCTTTGGCCAAAACCTGCCTGTGCTGTTGCTTTACAGATCTCCAGTTTGGACAAAAGAAGCATGAGTTCCTGTTCCAGTTTCTGACTCAAGAGGTGAGCTCCCGGAACAGGCGTATCTTGGGAGGTAAATGAATTGCCTCAACTATTGGAACATAATGGATAAAATTAGATTTCACTTCTCTTTCATACCAAATGGTTTACCTTGCCTAATATACTGCCCCTTTAGCACCTCTGGTTTCCTTCTTGCTTCTGCAATTCCTTGGAGACACATATGTCCACAAGATGGTACTAGGCTACAAGTAGCCCCTACAATGGGTGGTCAGTGAAGGCCTTGAAATTGCTGCTGGTCAGGAATCACCAGAGCAGCTCACTCAAAAAATGCTCATTAGTGTTGTTTCCTGTGAGAGGCAGTCAGGCCAAAATACTTGTTTGTTTGTTTGGGTTTTTTTCATGAAACAAAATTCTGATAGGAATCATAACAGATCACTGCTGTGACTGACGCTCTGCACACTCACACCTGTTTCATACCAAATAGCTTCATTACTGTCTTTGGAGCTACTTCCAATTTAAACTAATAAACTAATTTAAGAAAGAGAAGAATGAGGCCAGGATTGTAGTAGCTTTATGAATCTGTGTTTTGGCACATTTAAGAAAGAGAAATTTGACCTAATGTATTATAAATACCTCATTTGCTTTAAGCAATTATTGTAATCTATCACATTGATGCAGCCAACACAAACATGTACTACATTTCTCATGCTAAAAAAATCGTTCGAAGAGGCTTGAATAAATTGTTAATACTCTATAAGCTGCTGGTGAAATAGCTCAATGATTAGCTCTTCTCCTCTTCACATGATTCAAATGCATTAGTGACACTGCTGACTAATGACTTGCAAAATTTTTGTTAAAGGCACAGGTGCATTTTTAAATGGCAGCCCAGTTCTGAAGTCAATGGCATTTCAGGCTTTGAAACTGAAAATGTTTATTACATTGGTTTATGTAAAATTACTGCTTGATTTTTTTTTTTAAATAACACTCCACATATAATCATGCTAATTATGCTGTGATGGTAGATTCAAGTTACTCCTGCAAAAAAACTTTTCATAATACGATTACTGAAATGCTGTTAATCCTGACTGTATGACCAAGGCTGCAGTGTTAATTAAAGATGATGAACTGCATTCTCAACAGCACTGTGCAAATGGACTGAAAAACATGGCCCCTGATAGCTTGTAAAACATTGGTAGTTACTGATCAGACCGCAGGTGCTTAGGCAGTAGAAAGGGAGGTGCCCACCTTTAGCATACTTCATTCTTGTTTCACTCATTTTAATACAATTAGGCCGAGATGACCACATCAGTGCGGCCATAATGAAATCCCTCAGTGGGAGATCTGAAGTAATGAGGAGAGCACGCAATTTGTGACTCGAGGCCATTTAAAAGAGTCCGTGTGTTTAATTGGCTTAATAAAATCACGATCATGAATGAGGCTGTCACTGTAACAGGGCCCAGGGAGGGATGCTCACGACCTGAGGGCCGGACCCAGCGTGGTCCAGCCGGGCCTGTCCGTTCCGGCAAGAGCTCCCGGGTGCCGCACCCTGGGAACGGGAGCTGCCTGAGGCAGATGTCCCGCAGGTGTCCCCGCGGGCGCGGCCCGTGCGGGGGGGCGGGATGCGGGTGCCGGCGGGGCCGGGNNGCCCGCGCTCGCCCGGCTGCTGCTCCTCCAGCTGCTGCTCGTTAAGCTGCACCTCGCCAAAGGTGGGTCCGGCGCGGCCCGGCCGCTCTCCCTCAGTGCCGGGGTCCCCGGCGCCGTCGGGGAGGGGGGCAAGCGTCCTGCCGGCGCGGGCACCGCGGGTGTGCGGCCGCGGGCACCCGCTCGCCGCACGGGGTTTGGGACCTGCGGGGGCCGGGCGCGCTTGTCAGGGGGTGAACGTGCAGCCCGACCGCTGGTGACAGGAGCTGCCACCTCTAATCCCTTTCAGAGGGGATTTGTGCCTTATCAGAGCAGCGCGGCAGCGACTCTGCAAAGCAGATTTGCTCCGTTCTCCCCCCGCCCTCAACTTGAGTTGGGTCAGGTCCCTTTTCCCGGGACGGCGCCGGTGCCTATTTTACCCCCGCGTCCCCAGGTATCGGTGCGTTTTGTCCCGTAAGGGATGAGCAGGAGGTCCCAGCATCGCTGCGCTTTATAATTCTTCTTTGTCTGTTTTATTTCGCATTTAACCATCTTCTGTTCCCAGGCTCCTTTTCCCTCCGCCTTTAAACAATGCGGGGAAGCACGGGAATGGCCCCTTTTATCCCCGCACAAAGCAGCTTCGGGTTCGCCGCCGTGTTCCCGCGGAGGCGCGTCTCCTGCAGCCTACTTGTTTGCCGCTGTGCCCCCCGAGCCCAGCCCCGGTCCCCGCCCTGGGCCGGCGCTGGCTCCCGCCTCCCTGCCCGGGCTGAGCGCGGCTGGGGCTGGCGGGTCCGGGATGCTCCCGGGATGCTCCCGGGATGCCCCCGCCGCCCGGCTGTGGGAGCGCGCCCCACTGACCCAGGCGCGGCCCCGTGTCTCGCAGGCGCCGTCAAGGAGTGCGAGGAGGACCAGTTCCAGTGCCGGAACGAGCGGTGCATCCCCGCCATCTGGAAATGCGACGAGGATGACGACTGCTCGGACAACAGCGACGAGGCGGATTGCCGTGAGTGTCCGTGCCCGGGGCGGGGGGTCGGGAAGGGCGCGATCCCCAGCGCTTCCCAGCTGCGCTGCGCCTCATTTTATGAATGAGTGAGTGAAGTCGCGCCGTGCCCGGCTCCGGCGCCGATTGGCTGCCGGGAGCAGCAGATCCGTGACGCGCCGTGGGCAGCGGCTCCTTCGCTGCCGGCCTGGCCCGTCCGGGACACCCCAGCGGCAGCGGCTGCGATCACCTGGCAGCTCCCTGCCCTCACCCTGCCGGACCCCTCGCCTCCAGCAACGTCGCTGCTCAGAGCGTCTAAAGCGAAGTTTGTGTCCTCGGGGAGTTGGGAGAGATGTTTAACCCCCTGGGACACCGCGCTCAGGGCCAGGGCCGGTGTGAAATGTGAAATGCTGCTTACTCATGAGCATCCTACAAGATGTGGGGTTGGTGTGAGCTTGTGTTTAAATATATTTGCAGTTGTGGTGAGGAGGGAGATGAACAAGTAGCTCTGCTTGGCTTGGCAGTGTCAGCCGCCTAACACTGATTCCCTGGCAGTGTAAGGGAAGAGAGAGCAAGATCTGTACTTTCAATCCTGAGAAGGTGGCACTCTTGCCTTCTCCTGTGGTGTGGCTCAGGTGTGCGTGAGTGGAAGCCTGTAAACTTTGGGTAGTTAGTAGGGTTGTGCTGTTATTACCTAACTTTGTAGCCTCTGACAGGCTAGGAAAATTTGTCTCAACCATGGAGTGTAAGAACCATCTGTAAAAGAAATTACAGAGCCCACATTTTGACAAGAAGTAGCTTTAATTTGGAGTTTTAAGTTTAAGCAAATATTGTAGCAAGTACCACATCTCATGAATTATCTCTGTAGGATAATAGATGCTGAATGTGCATCAGGTAAAACAAATTATTCCAAATTCATACACCCAGTGAATGTATCAAGAAAAGAAGAACTACTTACGTGTTTTTGTGTGTGTGACTGTACTGCTAACAGCTTCACCTGTAAATCTGTGTCAGGGGATATTCAGAGGTGAAGTCTAAGTAGATTAAGGAGAGCAGGGATTCTCAAACTCTTGTTCACAGAGAACATCTTGTTACAGTGTAAAATATAGCATTTATTTCTGGTACCTTTGTATTCAGAGAACTTGATAGGCTTTATAATGCTTAAGTTTATGACCTGGGGAGTTAGCAGCATTAGTTAATTGAGATATAGAAAGGTTTTTACAGGAATTGTAATGACAGTATTTCGAGGCAACTTAGATTTGGAATGTTTCAAGTTACAAAAGACCCAGGGAAGTCAAGGCTGACTGAGAACCAGCTTGGACTCATGGATAGTCATAACCAGGCATGCTTTCTTAGAAGTGTACGTGTTTCCAGAGGGAGGCAGTAATCTGTGGAAGCACTGGGAATCTCTGAGCAGGTAGACAGTGGTGTTCTTGAAGTCTTCAATTTAAAACCCCTGTGTGCTGTTGTACACAGTTGTACAGCTTGGTGAGCTGCAGGTGACCCGTGGGCTGTGCTTTGGGAACTGCTTCTCAGAGGTTGGGATTGAGACTGGAGGAGCTTCTTGAACAGGTTCTGCACCTCACACTCCACATTGAGGAGCAGGTTTGTGGCCTCAGCTCCTTGCCCTGCATGAATGAGTCAGTACCTGGGCTGCTTTATCTTCTCCTTTTTCTTCTGATCAGCCCTATAACTATTGTGTCAGAAGAGAGAGTGTGGAACGACGTCCTGTCGGACATCAGCTCTGTGTAAATTGTGCTGTGTTACAGTGGTTCGATGGATAATTGCATTTGATTTAGTTTTATTTCAGAGGGGTTTTACAGTTGTTGGGTTTGGGGCTGGAAAAAATATAATGGCCAGACTGTGGTAGAATGGTGACTTTAGAGATGTTAGAAAAAAACTTCGGATGTGGAGGTATCAGGAAGAGTTCTTCACTTTAATCTGCCAATGAATTTGGCATTTATTATTAATTGGGGATCATACTACAAAATTTACTAATGAACTGTTAGTTTAGTTCATATATATTTATAGACTTTGCAGTTGCTTCTTCGAGCAGTCTGAAAGACAAAAATTGTGTTTCTCACACACATTTTTCTCACTTGTATTGTTCTGAACACTGTTTTATTTTGAAAATGCATACTGCTTTTCAGCATATGGAATGTTTAGAATTCTATTCACTGAGTGAAAGAGTATGTTCCATGTGTTTTTGCTTCTAGATATCACCTCTGTTATCACGGCTGTAATAAACAGATATTTATTTCAAAACTATTTTATGAACATATGCGATGGAAGAAACTGTTCTGGAAAACTTGGCATGCTGGAGTGGTAATGGAGAGGGAAATGAATATGCAGGTAGTCTGCTGATAATGAGCACTGATAAGGACCCTGATAACCTCTGTAATTACTTGCCGATTCTTTTCCCCAGAGTTGAAAACCTATTTGTGATAGCTCGTGTCTGCTTGTCTATATCCTCCCTTATTGAAGAGACACAATGGTCTGTCTGTGTGAACAGTTGGTTTATGAAACCAATTCTTTGGGGTAGGCAGTGTATATACACTGGAAAATTTTGTAACCAAGAGTATCTTAAATAGTTCTCTGGGAGGAGATTTTTTTTTGGCAGGTCTCTGTGCTTCCTACTAGAAACCGTCTTTGCACAAGACTGAATTTTTGTTTGTTTGCTTTCATTTGTGTCCCCTGTTGCATTGTGTGTCTCATGTCTGTCCCTGGTTTTCCCCCATCCCTGAGATTTGCTGGTGTAATGCTGTTTTTTTTAAGGGAGTTTTGGACTCCAAGGAGAACATCCTGGTAATCAAACTGTATCTTCTCTTTGGAATTTGCTTTCCATTCAGTAGTCCTTTTCAGTTGTGGCTGGTAGTTCAAGTTAGCTACCATAGGACTAATGTGTGAGTTAATATGGCAGATATTGGAACTGAAGCATGAAAATTAATGATTTCCACTCTTAGACGTTGGTCAGTACTGGTTTGTAAGGTGTGTTAAGTCTATCCAGGACAGGGTTGGCTTTCTGGGCTGCCAGTGCACGTGGCTGACTCGTGTCCAGCCTCTGATCCTGAGTCCCTCTCAGCAGGGCTGCTCTCGATCCCTCCTTCCCCAGCCTGGATTGAGCCCGGCGGTTGTCCTGACTCAGGAGAAGGAAACAGAGTAAATTGTTTAAATATGAAGATGCCTTTTTGCTGCCATGTTTTCAGAAAGTTACAGCACTTTGAGGGAAAGAGAATAAGCAAGTAGAGATATTCCTTAAAATGTTCCTATGGATCGAATGAAAGGAAACTAAGCTCCCAAGAGGAAAATAGCAACAGTAATATTCTTTGGATTGCTGGGGAAATCAAGTCGTAAACTCTGGACTCAGAAAGCTTGGGTAGCTATTACACAGTCTAAACCTGTTTTAAGACTGTTTGCAAAATGATTTGTTTGAGCTCAATCCAGCGTAGGCCTAGGAAGGCAAAAACCCGGTCACAACTTAGAGCTTGCACTGCCACAATGTGCACTGTGTGTGATCCACACAATCAGGACAGGGCTCCAGAGCAGTTCTGAACATGATTTTTTTTAGATGCATTTTACTCCTTCCCTATGATACTTTTTCCTCTCAGGAAACTCTGGAAAGGCAAGACTGAATTTTATAACCTATTTCAGAGAATATTTGCAGATACACAGTCATTGAGACTTTTCCATAATGGTATAGCAGCACCTTTATAAAACATCCAAGGTGTTTTTATAGTGAGAAAAATGTCCATTTTCTGAGGCACAGTGCTTTAGCAGAAGTTCACTCCTGGCTGAGATGCTTGGGATGTGGGATGCTGACTCTTGTTCTGTGTCTCCCTCAGGAGAGGTGGCGGCTGCAGAGCCTCGTGGTCCCCATGCTGAGTGCCCAGGGTGCTGTGTGACACATCACCCAGAATGGAAAATCTTGGAGAGCTGCTTTGGTGGGGGAGTGGCTCTGGGAGACTTTTCCCCCTGTTTTGCAAGTTTATTCTTGCTTGCCACTGCAGCCAGCAGAAAACAAGGAAGAACTTGTAAACTGCAGCCAGGCACAATATATTTGACGCAAAATAGGAGCTCTTTGATAGTTATGTTTGATAGGATTTTATTTTTCTGATGCGAGTATGGTTCACATTATCTTAACCCAGACCAGAGTGTCAGTGAAAGAGACTGGAAGAGCTCTGCTTACCATGTTTCCCTGGTGACTAAACCTTAAATGTGGCAAAGAGTATAGTTGCAAAAACAATCAGTAGCTTTACCAGTTTCCTAAAATGAAACACAAGCTTCAAGCCCACTTCAGCTTTGTAATACCTGCCTGCAGGGGGACACAGCCAAATGCAGAATTACTATTTCTCCTTTAAAGCTTCATTTCCATCGTTGTGGTGGGATCCTCTCTGTGGTGCTGCTTTCTGGTGCGTACTGTTCATAGGAATATTTTATGCTGGACAGGAATGAGGCTGCCTCAGATGTGAGATGCAGTCTGAAGGGAGTTACTGTTTCCAAAACTGTTTCAATGTGTACAGAATTCAGGGTAAACGTGGCATCAGCGAACTTCCCCTTACCTCAGCCGGTGGTGGCTCACAGTAGGTGACTGTGTAGCTGAGGCACACTTCCCTTACCGTCCGGAGGAGGAATTCCTGTTCTCCTGCTGGGTTTGTGCAGAGAGTCTGTGGAGACTTTGACTCTGCTGCCTGTGTGAAAGCCCAGGAGGCAACCTCAGTCCCTTTGCTTTTCAGTGCACATTTCACTAGAGCTGGAATTTGGGAGTAAAAAATACATCAAAAAGCCTAATTGAGAACTAAATTCTGGGTCCTGTGAAGAGTTTAATGTGGCTTTGAAATGCAACAGTGTAATGCTGTGCCTGATTGCAGGTTTTGGGATGTGACACAGTGAGACAGCAGGCAGTCACAACTGCAGCGGTATTCTGTAACTTTTTTTCTTCTGTTATCTGTTGCTCCAATTTTTCTTCATGAACAGTATCCTGCATGCTGAGTGATAGCTGCTTGCCACTCTGGAGATGCTTTGCACGTCACCATGTGGAGAATTCTTGGCTTCCTTGACATATGCATGGTCATATGCTCTTGATTTTGTCAGTGATAGTGTAACTGCGTTCTGTGGCCAGCTTGCATGTTTATCCCAAAACTGAAGGCACTGGGAAGAGTGGTGCTGAGGGGCAGGGCTTGTTTGCTTGTCCATGTGCCTGTTGCCTGCCTGTCCTGGTCTGTACTGTGTCTGTGTCCATCCTAGGCTCAAAACCAGTTTACTGATCTCTCTCTTGTGTTCCATGGTAAATGGATTATTCAGTTATCTTCCTTTTTTCATTATATTCCCATTATCTACTCTGAGAAAACTAACTTGCGTGTTTTTGGAGTCTGGATTATCTTCCCTGTAATTTCAACCTGCTGCAATCTTTATGTGGAAAATCAAACTCTTAAGTACATGTGGGAAACATGCCCTTCTCTATTTCCCATTTCCTGGTGCATTTTCATGAGGAGTTTAATTTATGCAGTTTTATTTATTAAGCAGTCTGTATGCAGATTGCTTTGAAGGAAGTGGTGATTTTCTATCACTCCTGCTCATGGTCTGGGAAAGAAAAAGAGAAGAAACTGGAACAGGACCACTGAAAAGATGGAAGAGAGGGCTGGGCATGTGGGAGAGCCACTGGGGGCATTATGGCCACAGAGGGAAGAGAACTTGCTTTTATGGAGTGCTGCTCTGCTACAGAAGGCAAGCACATGAGTTGCTCTAGATACAGCTACAGGAACAAGCTGTGATCTGAAAAGCCTTCCTGAGGTCAAGGAAAATGGAAAGACTGAAGGAAAGGAATTTATGAAAGTGCAGTCAAAAGTGACAGTGACTTGGTATGTTTATCAGAGGGCTCAGAGCTGTCATTTCAGAGGATACATCTCCTACATTTTGAGCTGAGATAGGCAAGCTTCATCCAGAACATTTTAATGTTTAAAGATAAAACAAAGAAGCTGTGGCTGCCCCATCCCTGGAAGTGTCCAAGGCCAGGTTGGATGGGACGTTGAGCAACCTGGTCTAGTGGAAAGTGTCCCTGTCCATGGCAGGGAGTTGGAACAAGATGAGCTTTAAGGTCCCTTCCAACCCAAACCATTTTGTGATTCTGTGAAAAGTCAATGTAGACCAGTTCTCCTTTGTCTGCTGTGTTAAAGATCCAGGATTAGCATGGGTTTGAGATGTGATTTCTTACTGGTTGATGTTAGAATGGAAGATAGTTTAATAATCATCAGAAAATATTTAGAAATTAATTCAAATGAACAAATTATGAGACTGGAGAAACCAAGTGTTGTGTGTTGGTGAACGCATTTATCTGACACACCTAGACTAGGAGGTTGCCAGTGCTAGAAATAATGAGTTTTCTTGACTCCATTGTTCACCTAAAGGACCATTAAACACTCTGTAATGCCTGAAAATGTCTGACAATTATTGATTCCCTCAGCTGTTTCTGATAGAGCAGACACCCAGCTTTTGTTTCTGCTGGCTTTTTCAATGTCACCAGCTTCTTAAATTCATTTGCAAATCCACCGTGTCCTTGGTGTGCCTCAGAGACTGTGATGTTATGTTAGGGTTGCCTTTGTGGTAGACTTGATTTGGTGTGAAGTTCACCTGGTCATTCTCCTGATGCCTTACCCTCTCTGCAAGTTCCCCATTTACCTGCAGCTTTTCTCTGGTAATTTCAAAGGTGTTCCCAAAGCGTGTTCCTTGCTTCTGTGTCATTACACACCTTATAAAATGCTATAAGATGTCAATTTTTCTTCCTTTGCCTTGCCCAGGAAAACAAATCAGTAAGCTGAGTTTGAGTGATGGGGATGAAGATTTGTGTTGCTGCTTGTTTCCTTATGCAGTAGCATGTCACTGGTAGAAGACGAGCGTGCCTGCTCTGGGGTGCTCTGCTCCCAGTGCACACAGCTGGTGCCAGCCAAAGGGAAATCCTCACTATTTAGTGGTGCATGTGCAGGAAGTGTTGAAAAAAGCTGAGTGTAGTTTTTCTAACTCTCTATTTCCTGTTAAAATTATTAATGTTTAGATAGCCACAAGGGAGGGGAAAGGGGTAAAAGGCCCTGTGATAAAATTAATGCAGATTTTCTGCTCCTTGAAAAATTCTGTCTGAAATACAAGTGATAAAAAACTGATTAGACTTTAAAAGCTATAATGATGCTGTAAGCTAGTTGAAAAATAAAACTAAACCCATCCAGACTGAAATATTTTCAAAAGGCAGATTTAACCCAAGAGAAACCAGAAGATTTTTAAAGCAAGGATGTGAGCTCTGTCTCTGATGGTATCTCAGGGTGAGCGATAGTGTTTCTTGCCATAATAGTGATGCCGTGGTAGACTGTGCTTCTGTTCCTGGCAAGGACCATGACTTTTCTTCCCAAGCTGAGGCATATTTGGCAGCCCTGTGCCTTTCTCCTCATGAAGAGGTGAATAAATGGTGTTACAGCTCTTCTGTACATGAGTGTCCCATGGTTGTACAAGTAGCAGCAGGGCCAAGAACAGAAATGAGGTCTCCTACCTGCCAGTCCAGTGCTCTGTACACACAGTTGTACTCCTTATTGCAGAGTTACCTGTTGGATGGGTGCAAGTGTTTCAGTTTTTCCTCCAGGTTTCCTGTTTTTTTCCAGTCTAAGCTAAGCCTAGCAGTCTAACCTCACATTTAATGCCAAGAGCAAGTGTTAGAAACTAGGAGAGAACAGGATTTATAGCTGTTAGAGCAATAGTAGCCTCTGGGCTGCAGCCATGTAAAGCGAGCCTTATTGCCACTTTTTTTTCTTAGATCTTCTCTTCCTGATACATCACTATTATTAAATGCATTATTAATATTTATTAAATGCTTGAGAGCATGTGTGGCACTGTACCAGGACCAGAGCAGTGAGGGACTCAGTTTCCATGGCAGCAGGAGCACAGTCCTATACTTGCAGAACCAGAAGGGCTCTTTTTGGCAAGTGCTCTCTATGCTGTGATTACTTTTTCTTTTTAAAGATAGATCTATAATTTAAAATCTAATTCATTAGCACTGCAGAATCTTGTCCATCCTGAGTGTGGATTTAGCCTGCTGTAAGTTTATCTTTTTTTGGTTTTGAGTTCTAGCTTGGTTTCTTAGCTTCTGTGGTTATGATTTCGTTTACTTGCAAAACACTGAAAGAGGTAAAAGAGTGTATTTAAAATCCATTGTAATAGATGGAAATTTTCTCTTGATTTTGGTAAAGTTTGAAATGTTATGTTGTTGTAGCCTTCTCTCCCTTTCCAGGTAGCCTATAGCATAAATTCATCAATTAAAATAATTGTTGAAGAAACTACTTTGTACAACCAACAGTGAACTCTTACCCGCACTGTTTCCCTCATTTAGAGAACTGCTCTGATTCCAGGTTTTAACTTCATATTTTATGTTAACTGGCCTTGTTTCATACTTTTTTCATGCTTCCTTCCTAGGGACGAAATGTGTAGCATGATGTACGCTGGGGTGACATTTTGCTTCATTTCAAAGGATGAAAGAAATTTTCTTTTGATCCCAAGTCTTTGTGCTGCCATGTGTTACCCGGTATTGCTTTTCTGTCCATCGTTGCTTTCCATGTATGAAGTTAATGTGATTAATTTCTTTGGTGGCTTTCCAGGCTTTTTCTATTTTTGTTGATCTAGATAAGTAAGGTGTAGGCATCTTTCCAGATGTGTTGCATGGGTCTCCTACAATACCATCTGCTTGGTTTGCTGTTCTGGCAGTGATAGTATGCCAGTAAACCTTGCTGGATTTGCTGGACTTATTCCATCCAGATATGATGCTACTCTGTGTAATCCAGGGAGAAGTTAAGAGCATAAAAATCAGCAATAGTAGGAGTAGTGAATATACTTGCACTGAGAGCAGGAATTTATGAGTAAACTTACAACTGTTCCTGCAGACCTCTCAGCCTGAATCCCGTTTGCATCTGTACAGCTACTCATAAACAGAGAAAATGGCCCAGTTCCTTTGATAAGAAATGTCAGTGCTGACTGATGTAGGCCAAGAAATACACCTCCTGCCTCTGGAACTGAATGCTTCTGTTCTTGTTCCTGCAGTTGTGTTACACATTTGTCATCCTGTGCCTGCCTAGCAGTTTGGGTTTCTGTGAGTCTTCACCATACAAGTGGACTGAATGTTATCTCAGGGATATGAAAACTGATGCTGAGGGAAGTCATCCTTTGCCCAAGGCTGTAGAGTGAGTCAGCAACTCAGTGTGAATATCAGTGACTCATGAAGAATGTACCCAGTTTCTTGTTTTCTGGTCCATTATTGTATTGTTTTACACAGATAGTCGTGTTCCTTGGATTAAGTGACTGCTCAAGGGCTTAGCCTTTGCTTTTGTCATATACAGTTTGTAAAGTGTTCAGGAAAATCCCAGTGTTGATATAAATCACTGTTTCAAAATTTTAGTGTTGGGTCAAGTGCAAGAAACACTTCAAATAGATCACTTCTTGTATTTAGTATCAGAGACACATGAAATACAGGTGTTTGAGGATTAGTGTAATGGTTTGCTTTGCATTTCAAAATGGACTTCTTTCTTTTTGAGCATTCCAACATATCCTGGAGAATAACAGAGACGAACATCACTGCAACCACCCCTTCAGCTGGCCAGAAGTTCCTGTTTTAAGATGCACCTGACAGATTTTTTTGTGGTGCTAAAGAGGCTCTTTCCATTCAGTGTGGCCCTCCTTTACCTCTGTGCCCACACCTTGCTGTTATCTGAGCACTGTTAGAGTAACTTCTCACCTGTGCACCCGCTCCTCCATAAAATATTTGTGAGGTATCATTTTCGAGAAAGAACCAAGGTAACTGAGGAAGTTTAATTTGCTATTATGTGTTTTATTGCTGCTAGTCTTTTACTTCTTCCTTTCCTGTAAAACAATAAAGATACAGTTTGGATTGCACAACTCTGAAGGTTGTGTAAGTTGGGTTCGTTATGTGGTTTAGAAGGGGTAACTGTATGGGCCCTGTTCTTTAGCAGATGATAAAGAGGGAGTTTCAAAGGGAAGCTGTGGAGCAGTCTCTGCCAGGATCATAATGGTGTATTGAAATTTCACACTTGACTTCAAGGAATTGCTCTTTGCTGGGTGATTTCTGTTCCCCCCTTTCATGAGCTCTTTTAACACAGAAATTTGTCCTGTTTTTTGTAAAATAATGTGTTATGTATGTTTGCCCAAGGAGCCAAAGTGCATGTTGATCCTTGAAGTTAAACAAGGATTAAGGAGCTGTGTTGACAGGTGCTGAAAAGAATTGTATCTGTCCAGTTCTTGACTGGAGGGTTTCTGCTTGTGGCAGGGCGCTTCAGAGAGTGTGAGTGCAGAGCAGGGGAGAGATCCTGAGGCCTGCAGTATAACTCCTTTCTAGAGGGAAAGGATAAATAATGTACTTAATTCTTCTTCCTGGTTGTAGACGAGCATGTGCCTGAGCAACATGGAGCCTTTCCCACACCTGCACACAGCATCTCATTGCCTTGCTGTTCCTTCAGGTCTTTCCCCTGAGTTTGGCCATTAATTCTCATGGCCCTGTTTCACAGAGTGCCTGTGCTCCACAGCAACACACAAAGCCTTTGTGAACACCTTCCCTCGCTCAGGCATTGCAGGAGACTCTGCAAGGCTTGGCTGAGAGCAGCAGGCATTTCTTCACATTTGATTATGCAGACAGCCATGTGAATGCTGCAAGCCTTATTTTGTGCTAATGCTTGTAGAAAGGATTAATAGCTCCTGCACAAATGCTTTATTTCAGCTGGCAAGAAGATGCTAAGTTCACCCTGCCCAGATCTATTTGCTTAATTTACAGTATTTTTCAATTTTGAGACTGAAATCCAGGTTGAGGCTGCCAGGGTGACAAGTGCTGGAGAGACCAGAGCTGACATGGAGCTTCACACCTGCCAGCTGTGGATTCCAGTTCAGGCCAGTTGTGCACCAAATTGTTGTACATTCTGTGAACTGTATTGGCAAAGAATACCCCAGGGGATGTGTGTTCACAGAACAAAAGCCATCACCTGTCACTCAGCAGTTCTGATCCTCCAGCATTCAAGGTCAGGACTGAGATATTCAGCACCATGGGAAATGCTGCATTCCTGCAGCAAGAGTCAGGTTTGTGCTGGAGTTACAGGGGCTGCTGCCCTGGCAGCTTCATCTCTGCCCCCTCAGCACACTGTTGGAGCATTCCAAGAAAACCTGAAACCAGAGTATCCTTTCAGGAGACTTTTCTTTCTTTCCTTCTCCAGGCAAGCTGGATGGCTGTCAGTGGGTTGTCCACAACAGTAAGGGCTGAGCAGTGATCTTTGTTACTTACAGGTTCCTTTTCTGTGCTGTGTTTCCCAGGCTTCATTATAATATTGCAGGGTTAATTTTAGAATGCAAAGAAGATGCTTCTCTGGCAGTGAAAACCACAGAGGGGGAGGAAGGCAGACAAGTACAGGACCTAATTTGCCCCCTTCCCACAATATTTTTTATTTCTTTCTGTGGGGGTGTGTGAGTTTGAATGTGGCATTAGAAACATATTCAGTGAGGGGTTTAGGGCAGAATCTTGCTGTGTTGTTTTTGAATAGGGTTTTCTCCCTGCTACTTGTTTTGCTATGAACTAGGAACTGAAACTGGAACTAGGTTTCTTGAGGGGAAAAAACCCAAACCTTATGAGACTTGAAACAACAAACTGGAATTCCCTGAAGATTTTTTTTTTTTTTTACATTTATTTTTGGGACTGTGGTACACCTGAAAGCTGGTATCCTTTTTCCTGGAGATGGTTGGGGGTGAATTTCTTGTAGATGAAGCTTTTTGGTGCATCAACTTGACCTTTAATGTAGAGAAAGGGCATGTGTAAATGTCACTTTTCTACAGTGATCAGTTTGGATTATCTGCTACTGTGTTGAGGGTTTTTTTTCTCTGCTTTTATAATAGCAGAGATTTTTACAGCACTTTGACATGTAAGAATGATGGAGGTTTCACTCTCTTATGTTGGATAAATTCTTCTCAGTAGATGGGAAAGAGGAGACTGATACTTGTGAGGGCTCCGTATGTGTGGGAGAGAAAGAGTTATATTTCTTATTGGATATGAATTGGAAGATGGAGATCTCATTTCATTCTGAACTGTTAGAAATCAAAATATTAAACAGTGAGTGTCTCAGGATTTGGGGGAGATATTTGCTGTGTGTTCTGTTCTAATTAATTGCAGCATTTGGTGGAGTTTCCTTACTACTTTAATCTGTGGACAGCACCGTTCCCTGATATTGAAAGTTGAAGAATGTAAGCATTTTGTTTGGTGATGGCTCATCTTGACCCTGCTGCTGCAGAAGTCTCTGAGGAAACGCTGATCTGTTATTTCAGATTGCTGACTAAAACTTGGCCCTGTAGCTCCACAGCACAGGCCTGACCTTCTCCTTGCTGGTGTAGTTCTGTTGAGATCGATGTTTCCTAGCTGGAAAAGCTGCTGCTGTGGGCCCAGAAAGGCTGAATGGAGATGGGTTTGTGTGGTCCAAGAGGTCCTGCTGAGAGAAGAGCCCTGGCTGGGCTCCTGCAGAGAACTCGTGGCCACCGTCCCCCCTCCAGGCAGAGTTTCACTTTGGGTGATAAAACCTTGTTTTATCTCCTGAGGTGAGCCTGTGAAATAATTGTGAAGGGAGCAGTGTTGGCAGGGGAATATGCTGGATAAAACATCAGTTTTAAATGATATTTCAAGGGATCTTTTGTCCTCCACAGTTAAAAACAGTTACAGCTGACAATAAGTAACCTTTCAAAACTCGAAAACGAGTGTTTTCAGTCCTGCGTTGTTCACAAAAATGTTTTCTGCAGCAGTTTTCACTTGGGTGTTACCCTGTTTTTCTTTCAGCCTCCAGAAGTGCATGGAGTGTTATTGTGGACCTACAAAACAAGTTCTGGGCTTGAACCACTGTTTTGTTCCAAGTGAGGATTAACTCTGTAATTCTGTTTTTGGAGATGAAAGTACAGTTTCATTCCATTCCTGATCTCCTGCATCCCCCAGCTGCATTGTGTGAGGACTTGCCATTGGCAAGCCATGAAAATAGAAACCATCCATATTTCATTGACTATTCATTCTGTCTGTATCCAGTACTTCTTTTGCCTGTGTTTTCCAGTGTCCTGCTGGAGGGAAGATCAATCACAGGCATATTTCAGTCTGTGATATCCCTAGTTTTATAATGATCTTGCTTTCAATTTGGATATTGTAAAATTGCCCCCTTAGGCTGCTTTGTCTGCATCTACAGCTCTGCTCTTTTGTGGAGAGGCCAAGCTGCCTCCAACAGATGGTGTGTTATTCTACAGCTAAAGCAGGTTCTTAGGTGCTAAACTTCAGGTGCCTCTGCTTTTTGGAGCAAAAAGACCCAGAGCTCTCAGTGTGCTACAGGTCGAGTGTGCAGCTCTGAACTTTGACACAGGAGGGCTAGAAAAGCAGGAATGCACAAGGTTGACATAATATTTAATTTTATTGAGAGCCTGCTTATGGCAGCAAAGTCCTCAGTGTCCCTTGGACTTGCCAGTGCCTCTGGTGTTCACCCTGCACTGAACATCACAGTAGCTAAGGCTTCTCCAGGCTTGGCCCACAGTTTGCAGTGTTATCTGTCACAGCAGGAATAGACCCAAGGGAAATGAGCAGTGTTCCTCAGTCCCACAAAATGCTCCTCCTGCTGCCTGGGTTGAGCATCCCCAGTTGAAGCTCCTTGTCCTGCCTGACAGAGTTGTATCCTGGCCTGAATGTGGCTTGGAAAGCCTTAATTATTACTGCTTTAATCCCCTTGCTTATGAAAAAACTTGAAGTTCATGTTCAGTTTTAGATATTGTGCAATATATTCAACTGACAAAAAAAAAGGAAAACAAGAAAACCCCAACCCTGAGCCATTTGGAAAGGCAGTTTTTCCAGCTAAGCTGCAGGCTATTAGACTGCACAGCAAAGCTCTTGGTGAGTTCAAAGTGAGTTTGCTGTTGCTGTGTGGGTATTTAGTGAGTCAGTGTAAACCTCTTTAATTCTGTTACGTCAGTATTGCAACTTACATCCTGCTTTTTCAATACCTTTCCTCAGCTAATAATAATAGGATTTTCCTGTAATATAAAGGTACTAAAACACTTCTAGAGTATTAGATTTTTAGTTTGACTGCAGAAAACGGGTACAAGAATTACCAAATGTGAGTAGGCACTCTACATCTCTGATGTGCACTTGCTTTTAAGTGTATGAAATTGATGGAGCTTTGTTTTGATGAGCTTTTGCCAGGTTGGCCTTTTGTTCCAACAGCATTATGTCTGAGTAAGTGAGTCAAATAAACTGCCTTTGAGTTTTCCAGCATGCTGTCTCTCCTCCAGATGAAAAGCAGGTAATTGTGATTCAGTTCTGCCAAATCTATTCTATTACAAAGTAGTATTTCTAGGCAAGTGGCTGTGGAGTAAATCTGTACTGCCCTGCAAGGATCCTGGCTTATAAAGGCTTCACACAGCCCCTCTGGGGACAGTGTTGAGGGGCTGCTTTCTGGGGGAGTGGGCAGATAAAGGTCAGGCCTGCTGAAGCATGATTTGGGTGCTTTGGACTGCTGTGTCTGCAGCTCTGCACTGGAAAGTTGCCTCCCTGTGCAGAGAGCTCATAGTGTGAGCTTGCTTGGTTGGGCTCACCCACTGGAAGACAAGGGGACCCAAAGAGAGATAAATGTCACCAGGACTGACAACAAAACTCCTGTGTAAGATCTGGTGAGACTGGCAACTCAGCTGTGCCTGAACTTTGTGGTTTTAATAAATGGAACTTGTTGAGAAAATATGCCCAATGTGGAGAACCCACAAAGAGCAGAAAGAGGATGTGGTGGGAAAGGCAGGCTGAGAGCTTGACAAAACATGTCCCTGTTGCATCAGGCTCTGTGGCAGCCTCTGCCCTCCTCATCCAAAGCATCTGTGTAAACTGAACCTCAGATGTCGTCAGAGGAAGTGCTTCTCTGGGTATGAAGAGCTGTTCGTGCTCAGGCCTGCTGGTTCCAGAGCCTCAGACTGCTGGCAGGAATGGTGATGGGGTCTTCTGCATCACATAGACCTCACTGGTTCTTTGGGAATGGGGAACTCCCTTCCAGCATCAGATGATGGCAGTTTGATCCCAGCTGGAAAGGTGAGTAGCTTTCCCCATCTAAGGGCTGAGTCTGGCGGGGCAATGGCACAGTTACTGGAACTTGCCAAGCAGCAGATGCACAACAGGAAAGCAGGAGACCTTTGCAGTGATTTATTGTGGCTATTTCCTGTGGAACTGGCTTTGCATACAGAAAACTATCACTGTCAGTGCAGAGAAATGGAAGGGTGCAGCTGTGTGTCAGTAGGTGCTTTTCTGCTGCAGTAAGTCGCAACAGGAAAATAAAAACATCTGCCTTACCTGTAGTGGGGTGATAGGCCCTGACTAGGCCCCTGTTAGTGGGGTGGATGGGTGACTAAGGTAATATTAAGGTTATTCACCGAATGTCCTGTTTTTTAAAAATTATAACAAGAAGTCTTATTATAGCCATCAAGGAGGTGTGCAATGAGAGCAGGGTACTCTATTAAAATGTGTGCTCTTTATTCAGGCAAGGGCAGAGACTTGGTGTAAAATGCCTCTTTTATTTTATATTGATGCGTTTAAGTGTTTGCATTGACCACCTCCTGCAGCTCTCATTTTCCTGATTTACCCACTTGTGACATGGGGAATGGTTTGTCTTTATTTGTACAGAATAGTGCAGTAGATACGTGGTCAAAAGAGCGGAGCAGGAGCCTGGTGTCGCTGCTTAGTGTGCTGTATGTGCTGTATGTGCTTGCAAACAAAATCAGCAAGTTGGCATTTGGTCAAGAGAAGCAGCTTTCAAGTTTAGAGGGACGGACTTCTGAATCCAGTAAGAATATTGAATGCAACCCAGATGGCATCCTGGAGGGAAGTTTTGTGGCATCAATTAGCTTGTAGGTGACCATGCTTCCAGCCAACTGTGAGTTATCTGGCAGCTTGCCACTTGACTGCTAGTGAAAATTCAAGAGCAATGAGATGAAATAGAGTTCCTGAGAGACAAAGAGAAAGATGTCTTCACTTGAGAAAAGAGGTTTGTGGATACTGTTTCTTAAATGATTTAAGCTGTCTGCTTTTGTACAGCCACATAGCTCAGCCTCATTTATATACATTTCTTTGTCACACTTTTGTATATAAACCCATCTAAAACTCCTCTCAAATTTCATGAATAATTCGTTCTCAGGAAGGAATTGGCAAATAAAAGGGCCACCAATAGCTGGACCAGTGCCCACCAGTGCCCTTGTAGCTATTGGAAGGTGAGCTTGATTTAACACTTCCTTCTGGAAATAACATTCTTGTCTAGATTTTAGGACTTGTGTGTTTCTGCTACAGATTAAGACTAAATGAACCAGTTACACTCTGGACTCAAAAGCTTCTTCCAAATCCCTGGAAAACGGGCTGCATCGTAGTACCATATCTTCAGATCATCCCACTGAGAACTGAGTCTAAACTGTGGTAAGAATAAACACCCGTATGGAACAGATGTGGGGATGTGACTTGTCTGATGTTACAATGAACTGGGATCAGTTTTTATTGACAGTTTTTGCATCAGCTAACAGAACTATTTCTGCATGGCTTTTCTTTTCTTAAAAAAGTTCATTTTAAAGAGACTTAAAATCATCTCCCTGTCTCAGGTGCTAACATTTCAGATGGCTTTTGCGTCTGTGCAATGAGGGATAATTAGGTTTGTGGAGCAGATGTTCTGGAAGCTGCACTGCAGTATGTCTGGCTGTTTCTGGCTACGAAGATTGACTCCTGGGTGCACTTGTTTTCTTTTTATGTAGGAGAATGGCAAATTCCCAAACAGTCTTCTGTATCCAGTGAGGACTTCAAGATCTCATACCAGATTTAAGCAGTAAATGCTTCTCTAAGAGCTTTAGAAATGAACAGTTTTGCTTTCAAGAATTTATTTCAGCTGCTTAGTAGTGAGTTTTTATTCTGCACCAAAACATGTTGTGGCTTTTGCAAAATGAGCAGAACTGTTTGCAAAGAAGTAATGATGTGAGATTTTTCACTCTGTTCTCCTGAGGCATAACAATTTGGAAAAAAAAAAAAAGTCCCCATGGAAAACAGAATAATACCATTATCCCAGAATTGCATTTTGTTGTGAACCACCCTGTGCTGTACTTCTTGTTGGAGGGAGAAAAGGGATTTTTTAAATAGCCAGATAGGAATAAGGCTATGAGCTGGGAATATGGATGTAGGCTAAGAGTGACCTAGAACTGGCTTTATGAAATACAGAATGTTCTTCATGGCACTTTTTGGAGATGTGTTTTTGCTCAGTTTTATCACATCACACAAGGTTGTCTGCTTCTCCCAGTGTAGCTGTTATCAAAATGCTTGTGAAAAGCATTACATGCAAAAAGCTATAAAATGGAGGTCACCTCTTTTATCCGAAAGTTACATCTGATCTGTCAGTGAACAGATAATATCATATGCAGATGTGCTTTCCCTCATGGTTTTGTCAAGTGTGCATGTCCTTCACAGACAAGAGCTTAGGGAGCTGATCTTCTGCCTTTCAAAGGCTGTCCATTGGCCTTCATTCCAGAGGACTCAGGGCTCTTTCCAAGAGGACCTTGCTAGGTTATTCCTCCTGGCATTATTCCTGTACAGGACACAGGTTTGTTTTTCCAGCTTCAAAAAGATCTCGTGCGAGAAACAACAGCTTCAAGGAAGGATCTGGAGACACAGCAGTGCAAAATAAAAGCTTTCAAAGCTTCCCAGGAGTGCATGTGTGTGGAAAAATACTACACACTGAGTGATATATAGGTATTTTGGGGTATTCTTTGTACTGAGAATCAGAAGTGGGCACTGGTTTTGTGTTTCCCTTACTGATGCTGAGTTGGGTCAGTTGTGTTCCGGTTCGGAGCAAACTCCTCTCCAGCTTGAAGTCAATGGAAATGTCAGGGATTTCCTTGATCTAGTTCTTGCATTTCTGAGTGACTACTGAAGGAAGAAGCCTGGGCATGCATTCCTAGGGATTTTACAAGTAAAGTCAAAGCATAATGTTATTTTTAGATCTTATTTTTTAAAATGCCTGCTGAAAGAGCTTTCTCTCTCTGCTTTGCATAAGAATGAACCTGGCAATCAGATCCTTATGTAAATAAAACCTGAAGCTCGTTCAATCAATATTTTGTTCCTTTCTTGGCACGTACAGAATAAAATCATAGAAGAGCTGGTTAATTTTCACAATTAATGCTGATCTTGCAACAACAGTCACGATGTTAAGAGTCACCTGAAATCTAAGTCTCTGCAAAGTTCTGGTCAGAGAACGTTTTTCTTTCTCCAGAGGTCACATTGTCATGGTACTCTTCTGCTCTGAGGATTGTATTTTTCATATCACTTTTAGCAGAATCATATTTTGAGAGCTGCATGTTTCTCCTCTTTAAATACTGTAGTAATTAGGAAGACACTCTGACAACTGAGTCATGTGAGTGACTTTTCTCATCTTCAATATAGGATGAATCCTCCTTGTGCCTGATGCACGGGAAGGTTCAATTCCTCCCTCTCAATTACTTCCAGTAGTTTCTGCCATTACTTCTCAGTTACTGTGAGAGAGAGGGGAAGGAAATAAATACGGCAGAGGGCTGCTATGAGTATAGAGTTCCTGTTGCTGGCAAAGTTCAAAGTCTGCTTCAATTTCCACTTCATTCTTTCCAAAGAATCCCTCTAAAATCTTCTAATACCTTGTCAGGGCTGTCCTGCAAGGATACTGGATGAA
Organism: Pachyramphus minor; assembly: GCA_013397135.1. Classification (NCBI taxonomy): domain Eukaryota; kingdom Metazoa; phylum Chordata; class Aves; order Passeriformes; family Tyrannidae; genus Pachyramphus; species Pachyramphus minor. The sequence goes on along the minus strand of VYXB01009846.1, from coordinate 455,677 downwards.
CTGTCAAAACCCAAAGTGCTCCAGACGTTCCCGTATGCAGCAGCAGCTGCTGCAAGGAGGAGCGGGAACAGCTCCTGTTCCTCCTGCTAGCAACAGCAGGAACATCTTGTAAGGGGCACTGTAATATTTTAGTGCCTGCTGGGACAGTTTATTTCTTTTCATCTCTGAGGTAGAAAACTCTCAGAGCTGTAAGGCACTTAAAATTAGGAAACTCAGCTGCTGATCATCAGCACCGAGAGCTGAACTTGAAATCTGATGCAGCCAAAGGTGTCCAAGGCTAACACACTGATTCTACACTGGGGTGTTTCCGGTTTGTTAATCTTCAGAGTAGGCAAGACCTTGATTTAACCCCTGGGCCCTCTAGAGAGTCTGTGTTACTGGTCAGTATAAGAAGTCCAATTTAATCCTCAGTCAGAATTTGAGCTTCTCTGACTTCTACATTTTGAAGTTCACTGTGCTGCTCCTCAGGGATCATCTGCTGTGGGTTTATGCAGGAGTTGTGAGGACATTAGTTTTTCCATGAACATGTGACAAATGCTGGCGCTCTTCTCCCACCCAAGGTTTTTGGCATGGTACTGCATTCCTGTCAAGTCACTGCATTTAGGCTCATGACTTCCCTAAACTCATGGGACATTTTAAATTCAGTTACTCATCATGGTTGATACTACTTGGTGGTTTTGTTGAATATCTAATGTGAATTTTTTTTAAATGCTTTTCATATTTTGTAGAAATGTCATAAGGAGGACTCGCTTCTTACCCTCTGGTCTAGTGGTGACTCAGCAGCCCAGCAGCTCACACACCTTCCTGGAATCCAGGCCAAGTAGCCCAGGCTGAGTGGGCTGATAGTCCCAGGCTTAGATGGACCAGAAAAGATAATGTGTGGCCTGAAGAAGGACATCTGTGTTCCTGTTCTCTGCTCAGTTCTTGTATTTGGGGTTGTCTGGCCATCTTTGCCTTTACATCTACAAAGAGTGGTGACAAAATCTTCTCTACAGACTTGTTTTGGCAGCACCAAAAACAGAGGAAAAATGTGGTTTGTTTTCTTGCCTCTAAGATCCTCCTGCAGAAAGGGTGCAGGCAGGGGGGCAGAAATTAGGAAATAAAGAGCTGTTGGGTGAGTTCAGTCTCTGACCACTTCCCTCCCAAGTAGGAAAAAGAGTTTTTGGTCACTGATTACACTGACTAGAGATAAACTAGAGTTTTATGTGTGAAATATTTCACGGGCAGTTACCAAACCAGAGCTACCCAGCTCTCCCTTTTGGGCGTTTTATGAAGTTTTCAGTTGGACTCCCATCTTTCTAGTCCAAGTCACCACAGCAATTTTTTAGGATTTCTAATGTATTTTCCGTTTGACTTTAGTATTTTGCAATAAATTATACAGACCTTTGGTCTGGTACCTTATCTGATTACCTCCTGGTCAGTGTTTCTCTGAGATGAGCACTTGAAAAGCACAACCAATCCATGGCACTAATTGCAACTAATGAGTGTTGTGAAGCATTCTCACAAGCAAATCCAAACCCAGCCTAAGAGTGTTTCAGGTTACTGCCTGAAGCTATAGATATGTCAGTGCATCCTGACCACCACCCAACAGGACCTGTGCACAGAATTTGCTTTCCTTCAGTGAGGATGTTAATTCAGAGCTCTCTCACACAAGCTGCCATCTTTTGAATCTTAATAAAGTTCCTATAAAGATGATAAGCTTTGAGACCTACACTTTGTTTTCAGACTTGATTGAAATTAATCAGCTGGTGTGATTAGTAGATATTAAGAAGAGGTGTGATCACAGAATCATTGTGTCTTTGAGATACCACTCTACAAACAGAGTTGACTTAACTGGAGTTCCAGCTCTGCCTCTGCCTGGGGTAAATTACAGATATATGACAAACATCAAGTGCTGAATTCCACACTGGGAACAGAGGGGCCACTGGCTGATCCCAGCTCCATGTGAATGCCACACAGGAAAGATACTTCCAAAACAATAGACCTGTCAGTGCTCACAGCTGCAGAATAATGAAAAGGTGGACCTGCTTCATAAGTGCAATTGGTTGCACTCTGCAGAACAGGGAGCAATGCAGAAATCCCCAGGAACACCTATGAAGCTGGTAGATTGCCAATGGGGGCAGATTTGTTGTTTATTATGGAACAGTAGATGGGTAACTACTGGACTTAAGGTCACAGTAAGAAATGCAGTTTATAATTAGAGGAAGGTGATTGGGTTTTGGCCATCAATATTAATTGGTTTACATGGTACTGCACCTATCCCTTTATTGTTCATCTTTCTGTAAACCACAGACAGTTTTCTTTCTCTAATTTGCTTTCATGTATTATCTTCATAATAGATATTTTTTATGTACATTTGGATGAAATTTTGCTTATTCCTGAAGTGCAGTTGTCCCATGTTGGCTCAAGGGACACTTCTCAGACTGCTGTGAGATGATCCAAATTTGACTTTAAGTTAGTCAAATAAATGTTCCTTAATCCTGGAACATATGCCTTGAGGCTCAGACTGCAGGAGCCTTGTCTTCTCCAAGAATCTGAAGGATGAGGCTGTGTTTCCAGCAGTAAAAGCAATTCAGGGCTGTGGGTGTTGGGATCCTTGGATTCTGCGGTATGGGTGAGTTAGGGATACCTACTCAGCAAGGCAAAGGGGAGAAAATGCAAGGATGGCAGAACTCCAGCAGGCTCAGAAAACAGGCTTGCATGGGACTGATGTCACTGCTGCAGGACAAGAAGCAGTGAGAACATACAAGACCAGTCTGAAAATCCAGAAAATCTAGTTGTGTTGAATCCAGGAGGAAAGCCCTGGCAGTGAAAGGCTGTGGGCCCTAATTTGGTTCTGAGGAAAGGCCAGATTGGTGGCAGTGTTGGGTAGCTCAGGTCTGGGCTGGGCCTGCCTGTGCCAGGCTCCATCCAAGGGGGATTTTCTGGTGTCTGTCAGTGCTGAAAAGTGTTCATTAAAGGAGATGGTGCTGGTGTCAGACGTCCACATGCAGGGTTGTCACAGTCTGGTTATTCTGTAAAGATTAGTTCTTTTATTGACTTCTTGCTGAAGATTGGCATGCATTTCCTGAGGAAAATCTGGACACCCTGCCCTAAAAATAGCTGAAGACAACTGGCTTCTGAGGAGTTTGCAGTCAGTCTGTGGCCTTACAGGAAACAAATCTGTTCATGAGCTTCTGGTGAGCCAATCCAATATGTGACTCTGTCCAGTCTTTTACATGTTCTCTTAGCCCAAAACCTCGACTTGTTCAAAAAATTCAAGTGCAACCTCTCTCATAAATTCAGGTAGGATTTTGGAGGTTAGTGTGGCACTGTACCCTGGTGCTGGATGTGGCTGCTCCAGGTACAGTGGCACATGGGATTTAAGGCATGTACCCTGTAGTAGTTCATGGCTTGGTCTGAGCTATGAAGCAGTTGAAGCTGTGCTGGACTGGGCTGTGTTCACAAAATTGTGATGTGTCCATGTAATCAATGAGTAAAATCAACAGGGCCCAGCGTGTGTACACAAGTGCAGAGGATGGATGGGTGTATAACTCACTGTCCTGGCACAGGTCTGCAGACCAGGGAAAGGTGATAAGTGTCAGTGTGTACAGTGAGACAGAGGTGGAAATCGTTTGCTGTGTCTGTATCTACACATATCTACAGGCTTTTGGGACAAATGTGGCTCCACCCAAGGGAGAATGGCTGCAATGTGATGGCAGAGCTCTCAGGGAGTTGAGGCAAAGTGTGCTTCACTGCTTCTCAGAAATTGGTCTGTCCTTGGCTTCAGCTGCATTTTTATGTGACATTGGACAAATGGCTTAACCTCTCTGGGCATTGTTGCTTAAAATGGAAATGTCAATATTCTTGCCAACCTTTGTGAGCTATCACTGGATTAATGGATAAAAATTGCTGTATAAAGGGTATGCATCATGTACGATGTATTTTATCTTGTTTACTTGGAAAGTAGCTGGGCTACCTTGAAGTGTCACAACTGCCAAAAGTGTGCAAGGGAACCTGCCACGTTTGCCTGAGCCAAGATAGTCCCAAAACTAAGATTACCTACAAATTCTTCATATTGGTTTAGACACATATTTTAAGTAGGGTTTCTTTAGTGTCTGTAGTGCAGAACTTCACTTTCTCTAATGGACTCTCCAAGCTCCAAGCTTCCAAAAATTGGTTAGGAAATGACAGCATAGACACTGACAAGCATGGCCTCCATGAGCAAACATGGGTAGGCAGAGGAAGAGAAAATACGTGGTGGTACATCCAAATAACACATCTTCTGCTTTATTTAATTCCTTGGATCTTTGTTTTTAGCCTCCTATTTTTTAAGCCAACTTCCTGTGCACTGTCATTATAGTTACAATATTGAAAATTACAGTAAGTATAATAACTGGTTTTTAACTGCTTTTATTGAGAAAAAGAGCCTTAGTATGAAAAGTAGCAAATTATCACAAAGAAAGAGCATTTTAAAGGTAAGGTGATTCAGTTTCCTCTGTATAGCTGGAGCAGTGTATACATGGGCAGGGACTGGAGATCAGGTGATGTACCATGGTGAGGTGTTTCCTCCCCCCACCTCCAACACAGCCAGGCTGGACAGGGCTCTGAGCAATCTGCAGTAGTGGAAGGTGTCCCTGCCCATGGCAGGGGCGTGGAACCAGATGGTCCTTAAGGTCCCTTCCAACCCAATCCACTCTGTGATTCTATGCAAATTTAAGACAATATTTTGTTTAAGATCTTTAAGAATGAGGCAGAGGGGAGAAATGTTGGATTCTGTTCAAGGTGGCATGTTTCTTTATGCACATATATGCTTAGCATTAGCAGTCCACACTGAACCTTGTCCTTTAGACTGGCTTGTTTCTGAGGGTGCTCCATACCCTGTTTTTCTGGCATGTAACTCTTTCTGTGCTGTTGTGGCCTGATGATTTACAGTTGTGGTGCTTCCAACCCTGAGCTGATGCTCAGCCCTTGGATAGTCATGGAAGTGGTAAGTTTTGCTGCCAGGTTGTTTCTCGTCTCTGGATTTTGTACTGAAACCCTGTGACCTGGAAATCTTGTAGCACTGTCCTTGGGGACAACTGCACTGGAGAAAGAAAGCTGTTCCCAGACAAAACAGTCCACGGAAATAAAGAGCCAGTGGGGGAGAGTAGCAAGGACAAGTTGGGGCAACACATGAACAATCTGGCTCATAAGGTACCACTTGGTGCTTCTGTGCTGGACCAGGGCACCTCGGTGTTTGGCCCTCTACAAACACGTGGCAAAGGCTTGGCTCTGAGGTTTTTAATGCTCTGCTGGATGCTGACAGCTGGGAAGAAGCACAAAGGCCCAGTCTCTCCTAGGAATAGGGTACAACAGGCAGAACAAACGTCTGTGAGTATTTGTCCATCTCCTTGTCTGTGTGACCCTTCGCTGCTTCTTCTTCAGGCCTCTTGGATGTGTTGGTAGAATCATGTTTTTTTCCAGCAGTGAGAAAGAACTTTGTGTGGCAAATGTGGTGTGACTCAAGCTGTGATTGGCAGTGACTGTCTGAGATTGTCCCTCAGAAGCTTGTTGATGTTTGCTTAGGGCTTGGAGAAGAACAACAGGGAAGGGTTTGGGCAGGAAAGAATCAGCTGCCATCAGTGTTGTCTGAGGCCAAGCACTGTGATCACAAAACCCTGGCACTCGGCTGGGAGGAAGATGTTGGGGTGTTCATGTTGATTTCTGAGAAGCCACAGTGGCTGTCTGCCTTTGTTAGCAGGCTTCCCTGTTATCCCATAATCCCTTTGGACACTTGAACTTGTCTGCATTTCTGCCTGGATGGTGGGGGGTGTTGGGAGGCTTCTTGTTTCAGAGCCAGTTGTGGTCTTTGAGTGCAACTTTTTACCCTAATGTGACAAAAAGGAGGCACAAAGCCAGAAATAGCATGCTGTGCTGTTTATTGCTTGATTTATTTGTGGCCATGTCTGTCACACAGATGCCAATATGTTTTATCTTCATTTACAATAGCCCAAAATGTTTCACCTGGACTGATACACAGTCCTAGGCCAGACAGGGAGATTTTTCTTAGCATGTAGCTTGTTGATGTGATTTTTTTTTTTTTAATTTTTTAACCCCTGCTTCCCCCTCCGACCTTAAGTTCACTTCTAAAGCTGTGCATGTTTTCTGTGCACAGTTTGGATAATTAAAAATAGCTGCTTGCGGCGCTTGGCTTCTGTGCAGTCTTTTATCAATAGCGCCTCTGAGAATACCTTGTGTCTGGATGAATGGTTTTAAATAGAGTGGTGAGAACTTCGTGGAGCAAATCAAACAGGCCTCTTTCACAGCAGTCTTTTTTTTTCTTTTTTTTTTTTTTACTTTGAAATGCCTAGAAATGATTTTTAAACTGAAAACAAAACATACCAGTATTTAAAATTTAATGAATTCCTGCTAATCTTGTTTTCTAATAATTATTAATTTTCCTTCCTGTTGGAAAAGTTCACAGAAATTAGTCATCAGTGAGTCATTCTAAGAGTGGCACAGGACATGCAGGACCTGTCACAGCGAGTCTGCCACAGGGGCCCATCCTCATCATTCTGTCCTGTTGATGCCCACAAAAATCAGGTTCATTACCTGGTGCACAACAATCCAATAATGATTTTTTCCAGAGAAAGACACTGATTATGTATTTTGGAGTTGTGCAAGCCTGGCTGCTTGGTGGTGTTGCACAAGTGAAGCACACAAGCCATCAAAACTTTTTACTATTTATACATTTCAGCAAACAAAGGAATCAGTGTTCATTGGCTACAAGTTACATAGTGTTCTTATTAATTAATATTCAGCCCTCTGTTGGTTAATGATCCTCTTACTTCTCATGCTGATTAGTCTGTGGGCTCAGTGCTTCTCTTATTTTGTGTGGGTGGGTTTCTTGGTCCATGGTCTGTGATCTGCCCCTGCCAAAATTACCTGTTACCCAGTCAGAGATGATTCAGCACAGTTGCTGGGTTGTCTTTATTAGTTTCTTCCTTATCTTGGAGGTTCTGCCAAATGTCCTTGTGGCACATAAATTCTGCATTCTTTGTGTCCACTATCAGTAGCACATCGTTCTCCCCAAGCTTTGTTAACCTCCCCCTAGGTCTGAGATCACTGAAGCATGTCCAGCCTTAAACCTTCACGAGGCAATTCTACCAACAAGTAATTTGCTTTTCTAACACCTGGACAGCACTTAGAGCTTGTTGGCTGCTCTCTGTTTTGTGCATTTAATCTCCCTTCTTGTTGATGAGGCTTGAAAGTATACGTAGATCAAACATTAAAGAACATATTGTCTTAAGAAAATTTTACATATTTCACATTTCACAACACTGTGAAGAACCCAGTATGGTGGGCTTAAGGGGCTGGTGCCAGAACATAGTTAAAAAACTATCAGTGAAAGTTGCTACCTAATCTCCTTCAGTGATTATCTTGGGCTCTGAAACCAAGGACATTGTATCCCATTAAAACTACAATTCTCATTTGAAAAAAAACCCCTGTGAATGTACTTATGATCAAAGTAGTTGTGTAGTTTCTTTTCTCCGTTTCTGCAGAAACATCCTCCTTGCTCTCACCACCAAAATATGTGGTCACGTTTTGTACTGGAAATCCATTTGATCTTAGAATCTTTCACTGATTTAGTTGTGACTCTTCAGCTTCCTAGTCTGCCATGACCCATCTATTGTAAGAACGTGCAGATTCCTAATTTCCTTTTTTCCCTGTGCTATTTACTTCATCAAAATACTTTCCCATGCTTCCTCTTCACCTCCTCTCTGTGTTAAACAGTTCTGGAGGAAATAGGAAAATACAGGAATTGCTGTTGTCTGTGTGTACTCAGCCTGTGAACTTAAATTTTCAAAGCCTTTGTTTTGGTTCATTTCACGAGTGATGCATTCACTGAAATAAGGGTGGGGTGGGTGTACAGGAAAAAGGTTTCCCCTCTACACCAAATTTTGGAACATACTGAGTCTTGTATGTTATTTCTCAGAAAAATCCCTTGTAGGTCTCAGTATCTTATTTCTTTAAAAAAAAAAAAAGCCAAGGGATAAAGAATTTGATAAGGTAGAACATTGCATGAACACTTCTGTTTGTTTGTTTTCAATAAACAGAAATAGCTTCCTAATAGAAGTGGAATAAACCTATGCCCCTGTGGCGTTGTGTTGCAATCATGACTTGTGAATCTGCATGTGCAAGCGTGTCCAGGGCTGACTTTCTAGGAAACTTCTGGCCTGAAAAGCTGGAAGTAAGGTGATACTTTTTCTTTAAGCATGTACACACATTCCAAAGTAAAGAATAGAACTAGGGGGTGTGTGCCTTTGTGTGACACGTAATTAATGTTATGAGTTACTGCAATATGGAATTTTTTTCATTATTGACTGACTTGGTGATATCTGAGCCACTGATATTTTGAGTCCTGCAGTTGTAAGCAGGGAACATGATAGGTTTGATACTATCCTAAGTCATCTTGATAATGGTTTAATTTTACCTTTGGTGAGTTTCTGGTGCTGAATTGGTTGACTTATACTTTGGGACAGAAAAGTAATGTACATGGTCTGAAGTCTGTAGAATGACTGTGAAAGCACAAAAGGGAGAAAATAATGAAGCCATAATGTCTAGGTGACGTTTTTGCTCCGTTTTTCTTCCCTGTCCCCTGTTCTGCAGTCACACTGCAGAGAAGTGAAATGAGAATTGAGTTGCAGGTGAACAGCTGCAGAAGTAGGTTCCCAAGGAGGCAAAGTCTTCTTGCGTGGGTACAAATACACGTGAGGATGTGGAAGTTTGCTTCCTGGAGAAAAGCTCATGTACACACGAACTGATAGCGGGGCTTCCCTTTGGAAGTATCAGCTTCCCATTCCTGCTTACATCCAAGAGCAGACAGTAGAGTTTCAGGATGGCTCAGTGCTGACCCTTGCGTAAATTAGTAGCTGTCAGTCTGATGTGGGGATGGTTTTCAGTGTCAGCCTTTCTGGCTTCACTCTGCTCTTGAGTTTCAGTGGGAATCCACTACACAATCCAGGCCTAAAGCCTGCTAAGCACTGACATAGGAGCAGGGCCCAGCTCTTCTCCTGGTCTGACTGGCAGTATATAAGAAGCTAAATGAATATTAATGCTTTCCTGTCGACTGGCAGCTTGGTTTACTTGCCTCTTTCATCTTCTGCAGTGAAGTATGTGCTTTCTGGTTGGGTCATTAATAAAACAGCCAGTTTCTTTTTTATTTCACCCAAAGTACTAGTTGGCCATTGTGTCTCCAGTGTCAGCAGTGAATGGCATTTCTGCTGTTGTCATGGTCTCCCCCTTGGTAATCACAAAGATTCAGGAGAATGCAAAGGGCCAGTATCGTGGGGAACCTGCTCACCACAAGTCTTGCTCCTATTGTGCTCTTTGTGCAGTTTTCAGCTGAACATGAATCCTCTTTTCCTGGGAGACACCAAGACCCCCTGGGCCTCTCGGTAAGAATGCAGGGACACTGTCATATCCCTCGTGGTGCAGGGCAGGTCAAACTGCTACAGCCAGCACAAAAGAATATACACACTTTCCAGGCTGGTGGAGATAGATGTGGTCTGTCCGCCTTCCTGGTCTAGAGGTTGTCTTACCAACTATCTCTGTGTGTCTGATGTTTTCATGGTTCCAAGTCTTGGCATTGTTTGGGCTGCCATGGAAAAAAATCACTGATTACTTGTCAGTCCTAGGAAAATATATTAACTAGAGTAACAGAGTTGCTCTGTAATCTCAGTTAAGCCTGAACTAAACAATTTTGATGCAGTGAGCAAAAGAACATGATCATCTACTCTGAATATAAGATCTATTAAGGAGATCCTATAGGATCTCTAGGATCATTATATAAAAGGTTCTTCCTCTAGAGAGTGTCAGAAATGGGCTCAAGTTAATTGTTCTGGATTTGGACCACTGTTCAGTTATCAAAATAATTTGGTTCAAAGCTAAGTAGTTCAGCAGTGAACTATGATGTAGCAAAAAGTGTCCTGGAATATCGGGACACATAAAGTTCTAAAACAGATCAGAAGTCTAACATAGGCAGCTTAGACCAGAAGCTTTTATTATAAAAATGAATGAGATCCTTTCCCCTGCTAATTCTGGGATATAATAATCCTTACCACTTGTTTGCAGGCATTAAAGAATCTGGAACAAGTCCTGGTTCTGGGGCATTTATTCCCTTCCCTTGGTTTCAGTGGAAGCTGCACGTGCTGGTTACTGCTGAACTTGCCAAGACAGTTGTGCAAATTCTTGCTCGAGGATTTGCTGTTTCAACCAGGTGATTACAGTGATTACTCTCAATGGCTTCTGTACACTGTGCATTTCCTTACATGCACATGAATTTGTCTGTTTTCTCCTTGTTCTTTCTCCTCTCCTGATTTCTTTTTTTCAGGCACATTTTTGGCATCTGCCATCAAAAAATTTGCCCCTTCATTAAGATGGCAACTTTAAAAGACACTGAAAAGCTGAAATAACCATTCCAGCTGGTATAAGCAATTACAGATATTTCCAAAAAAATTTCCAGCAAAATGACAACCTCAGTGAAGCTTGGACAATTGCTACAGAGACGTTAATCAAAAGGGACACAGGCAGGTTCCTGTGAATTATTAAAAATGCAATAATGTTTCTGAAGCTTTGATATGCCCTGATGAACCATGCTTAGGGAACAGATTTTGCCTGTCCCAAGCTCTCTTATCTAGTGCAGCAGAGTAAGAACTGAGCAACCCTCTCTCGTTGCCTTTCATCATGTGGAACATCTTTTCAGCTTTGACTCTGGGAGGTTGTTTCATTGTGCTGCCGTTCCCCCTCCCACCCTTCCGCTTTGTTTGCTTGACAAGGAGAAAAGGCAGAAAGTGAAGCACGGAACTGCATTTCCATAAGCTTACACAAACTATTCCTTTCTTTTCCTTTCTGCCTCAGACAGGGTGCTTATAATTAGTCATCCCTGCTGTGGTTGAAGCAGAGTTTTTAGAAGAAAGCTTTGGCCGTTTCTTACCAGCAAGAGCAAGAGTGAAAATAAAACTCATGTGGTTCATCATTAATTTGGGGAATACTTGTTAGCCTCATAATCCAGGCAAATAATTTCCTTCAGCCATGTTTGTTAGAAATACTGGAGCAGAGACCTAGTGGTACTTTTCCCTATCATGCTGAGATCAGACAGTGCTGGCAGCATTTGGTCTCTTGAAGCTGACTGCAGAATTAAAAGCTCCTGAAAAAAGCAGGCTATTAAAGTGGCACTGAGAAAACTGGTTACACTGCTTAGTGGTTGGGTGGGATCATCTGAGCATCTGCTTTTAATTAAAAGTGGACGCACTTTGCAGAATGCAGGCCTGGGTTGAGAGAGTGTTTTTTGTGTGTATTTTGAGTCCTCCTGAAACTGGCAGTATTGGGCTCTTGGGTTTTGACCCACAAGCAGCTCTAGAGTTGAGAGAGAGAAGAAAGAAAAGTGGTGAAATAAAACTTAAAGGAAATTTTAATTCCTACATGGGAATTCTCGAGTGTAAATGGAGTAGCAGATTCTTCCTGGTAAGAATTTTAGAGGATCTGTTTGGTGGTAAGGTGTGAAATACCTGATTATTAACCTGTTGGTCTAAGTGATACAGAGAAGTTTTTTCTATCACTGTTCTTAATACTTGTTGGGTCATTCTCCTGTCTTGTAAGGAGCTAAAATATTACCTGTCCTTCTCTAACCCTGCAAAGCTTATTCTCTTGTCCTTTTTTAGTAGAAAAGGAATGAAAAAATATACTGAAAAATATGTACATAGACCCTGGCTGTGAAAGTCATGCTGTGTTGCAGCAGCTGAAGGGACGAGTCCTTGTAAGTAAGGCACAAAATTTCCCTCTGGTTGGATTTAGACAGTTGAGTGTACAGAGCTTGTTGATGTTCCCAGCTGAGTGTACAAAGCTGAGCTCCAAATTCAGTTCAGATGTAGTGAGAGTTCAGGACTTCTTTACACGTTGCAGGAATGACCAGCATCTTCTAATACAAACTGCTCGTGCAAAAATTAGGCCCCCACAACTATTTTTGCCATGCAATACATTCTTAGAACTGTTGATTCTCATTTCATAGATGTGATATGAACACCAATTCACTAAATCTGCCTTATATCTTCTTTGTGTGTTTTCGGGGTTTTTTTCCTGATAATCACAGAGAAGTTTGGTTATTTCCTGCTGTAAATGTGAAATTGCATTTTTAAGTTCTGTTTATTTTTTTTCTGGAAAATCAGTTCTTTCTGGGAACTTATACCACTGCTTGACTGAGAAATGGTTTGAAATTTCTTGGTCGTTCTGCTGGGGAGGAACAAGGATATGAAAAAGGATTTGACTTTCTTAAGCAGTGGAGATTCAGAATTTGAAAGGTTACCATGCTGCACCCAGTATTGCTCAGTTTTTATTGAAGTAACTGAAATTCTCTTTTAAACTCAGTCCACTACACAACAGATTTATCACTTAACTGAGTTTTAATTGACCCTTTATTATTATAATGATGGGAATAATGCTCTGGTAAATGTATTTTCCAGTTGCTGACTTTGGTAATAAAAAACAGCCTTAGATTGCAAAAGAGAGGGAGAAACCCAGTTTCGTAGAAATATGCTGTCCTTCCATTTTAAAGATAAGAGGGTCTTCTTTTAACCTTGCATGGCACTCCCTGTTTCCTGTCTTGTCTTTATTATGTTGGCTCCTTGCCTTGAAGAGGGGATGGCTTTTTAATACAGCTACTGAATTCCACCAACTCACAATCTTTCAATCCAATTACTATGGTACATTAGCTCCTGACTCTCTCCCTCTCCAGCTATAGCACTTGTGAATCAAGTGTTTGTTTTTCATTGCAAGTTTTTTGAAATCAAAGGATTTTCTCTTTTTTCCTTACGCCTCAGCCTCCATTGTCAGTAGGGCTCTCAAATGGTAATGACACCGGTTTTACATAAAGCATCAGCTCGGCACTGGCTGCTGTGCTTTGCAAGATAAAGCTCCTTGTAAAGCTGAGCTTGGAGACAAAGCAAAGGTTCATGTTCCAGAGCTGTAAACGTGGCTGGAAAAGGGTTAATCCTGGCTAGTATTAGTACTGTCCCAAAGAACAACCCATCCACTTCCCTCCCCTGAGTTGTATTAGTTTACTACAAGATTTTGTATCCTCATCTGTTTGAGGACAAAGCAGGGAATGATAAACATAATTGTTAAATCTAAGGAATGTGCCACAAATTCAGAGGGGAGCAATGTTCTTGTCTGGAAGGGATAAAAATTCTTTATTCTAGAAATGACAATTTTGAAATAGTTGTGCTTGGGGTGATAATAGCTCATGGATGAGCAAAAGATATTTATTAGAAATTATCATGGGATTTGTTTTTGAGTTCTAACCCCACAGGGTGTTCCACTGAATGCCCTCAGCACAGGGTGTGATTTGACTTAACAGCAGGGCTCTGGGAAGGGAGGGCCTGGCCTGTGGGTTACACTGATGCTCAAGTGGCTCCAGAGCCTGGCTGGCTTCTGGCACCCCTTCAGGTGAGGGCTGCCCTGCTCTGTGCCATGCAGGAATGCCAGAACCACCCCAGTGCTCTCCAGTGTTGTCCTCATATATCTGGGCTTTACTCAACCTCCTTTCCTTCCTTCCCCAGCTGACCCCTGCTCCTGAGGGTACCCCACAGCCCCTGCTGTAGTACACACATCAGCCCCAAAATTATTGAGCTGTGCTTGAACATGACCAGTCTTGAGATGTAACACTTGTTTTCTGTGACTTGTTCCAGTTTAATATGTGAAGTTTGGCAGAGAAAACTGTCACTAGGAAAAGCTGTGATACCTACCCTGATATTTCTTTTAGTGCTCAACATAGTTAGTGTTCAAGTGGACAGATTTTTGCCTCCAAAATACCTTGCTTTATGCTAGTTCCAAATGGGAACTTGATTTCTAAGCCAGTTTCTGCTGCAATTTTTACTGAAAAGTCTTGGAAGTAGCTGGGGCCGAATGCGCTGTGAATACATTAAAGCAAATCCTGTATTTGTGCTCCATTCCCTGGTACAGGAATTGAGCATCTGTTTTGACTGGCAAGTGTCCCTCAGCTGTACTCACACATACAACATCACATGGGAGTTTGTGGACAAATGAGATGCATACATACAAGATATCTTGTACATTCAAAAATGTGCAAATGCCTTCACTGCTGGTAATAGAAAGAACTGAACAAAATATGCCAAAAGATACGGAATAAATTCCAGGTATGATAGCATTTTTATCATAAGCAATATATCAAATTTATAACCTACTGACAGTAAGTTGAAAGTTTTGAAAACCTCTTTTGTTACATAAGTCTAATGAGGGGATTAAATACTAAATGAAAGGTAAGTAACTTGAAATATGGGCAAAGCAGAGGTGGGCTGGTTACCTGGTAGTGCCACATCCATTTAACGTGACATAGCCAAGGATATTGAGACACATTGTAGATGTCCACTTTGAACTGCACTTCTCCACACCTGTGAGGGGGTGTGATTCATCCTTTACAGGTAGATCATTCCCACCTGGGTGTGCAGGGATCTGCTGCTGTGCTCCTGCAGGTGGTCTGTCACCATGGAAGGTGGAGCTCAAAGGAAGGGGCAGCCAGGAACCTCTCCATGTCTCTCAGGCCTCACACCTTTGAAATCCTTCATGGATTCTGCAGTGGGTTATACCATTAAAAAATGTAATGGGAATAAATACTCTTCATTTTCGGAGCCAGCAAGATGTATTTGAATCAGTAAGCATCAAATAAATACTAAAATCATCTAGAAGCGTCTTTGGAAAAATTATATAAAGTTGATGTTCATATGTAAATGTACTGCAGTAATTTCAGAAAAATATTTTAAAGTGAATAATTAATTCAAACTTAAAGAAGTTCTAAAAAGATTGTAATTGACAAAATAAATCCCAAACTTTCAATACAGCAAAATGCAAATTTGAGGGAGCTCGATAATGTCATTCCAAGACCTGAGGTAGAATTCAATTTCCAGTCTTTACACTCAGTTAATGGATGTAGCACAGCCAGAGTTCCATTCACTTGTAGCATTCCCTGTTTTTAGCAGCAAGCTGCTGCTTTGTTGGATGAACTAAGGTGTGCTGTGAGCTCACTTCTTGAGAGCAGCCTGTCCAAGCAGCCTCCCTGAGCTTCCTCTGAGGCAGAGCACAGCCTTGTCCTGTCCTTTACTCCACAGGTGCATCACAGCTGGGTTTGGGGTTTTTCTCAGTGCAACAAGGCATGTTTCATTATTATAGGGAGGCAAGATTTATGTATGCACTGGATGAATCTAGCTCAGGAGAAAACCAAGCCCTTCCAAATTTTACAATGAAACATGGTACTTATTAACCATCTTGCCTTGCAAGGAAAAAATATTTCAATCTTACTCCAGATTTTTTATTGTATTTATGGTGTGGATTAAATTCCCATTTAAGTTTAACTTGGTGTTCTATTGCTTCACTAAAATTAAAAGGTTGTATCACTTCAAATACCAATGACAAAACTCTGTCTTTCCTCCCTTTATAAGGGAGAAGAGTATCCATATATAACACATACACACATATACTAATTATGTACTCAGTCTGTTTTCAGAGTGATTCTGAAGATGTGCTCTATTTTCATTTACTTTGTATTTTCTTCTGGATATGCATCTTTATTGCCATTATTTTGATGTTCTTAAGAGTGGTTGTAAATGGTAGCAGCATATTGATTGTTGAATTATCTTTTTTAAAAGAACTGTGAAAAGAAAGACAAATGAACATTTTGTCATTAAGTATGTTTTGCAGATTTTTCCAGTTTTGAAGTCAGCTCCATCGGTTTCTCCAGCAGAACTGGGAATTAGATATACACTGTTGTTTGTATTATACTACTTAATCTCACTCTGTGCTTAAAATATTAAGAGGGAGCTGTTACACTAAGGCTCTCAACATTGCTAATGTGGAGTTTTGAACAGTTTTTGACAGCAAAGAGAACATTGCACAGTTTTCCCTGTTTTAGATAAGACCGTGAAGGGGAGTGTGCTTAAAATAATAGGAATAATATGTGTTGGAGAGAAATCAGGCCTTTAGACAGGATTTTCTTACACACTTTGCAGCAAGGAGGAGATTGGAGGGTCTGAACCAGCACCTCACCCATTCTGTGTCACTCAGATTTCTGTACCTTGGGGCATGAGCTGCCAATGCATCATGCAGAGAGAATGTGTTCTCTTTGGAAACACAAGGAAAGAAAACTTCTGTGGGTGCATCACTATGCGATTGCCTTTATAATTTATGCCTCTTTCTTGCTTCATTTCAAGCTTCAGCTCTGGTGGTGGTGAGAGCTGAATCCCATTTTACTGCTCCTGTCTCGTTTGAGGCTCCACTTCCAGCACGTGGTGGCAGGGTGACCCAGATTCCCAGGAGTGCCTGTGAGTGCCGTGTGGATGCACTGCTTTCTAAGCCCTGGGTTAGCACGTCTTATCCCAGCTGGACAATGTTGTTTTCTTTCCCTGCTCACCAGTGCACCTACCAGTAGTGATTTCATATCGTTAGCGTTAACTAGCAGCATGTGTGCCTGGATAGTGTGTGAATACAAATGGAATGACAGTTGGATGAAGGGGCAGACAGGTGTGTTTAATAACACTGATCAGTGGGGGGGAGGGAGGAAGAAAAGCCCACAGGCACAGGAGGTTCGTTGTGGAGCCTGAGAAGCCATGAAGTCAGGTAAGCTGGAGAGGGATGGAAAAGCCAAATGGAGCTAAGAGGAGGGGGGTGGCTTCTCCCTGGTTATGAGCAAAAGGAAGAGGGAGTGGGAACAGATGGCTCTAAATTGTATAGCCCCCTGATGCTCTTGCCTTTCTGGGATCAAACTGTGATCAACTATTTGAAGGTGGAACTGGAGCTTTTACGAAAGATATATAGAAAATCAGATCCTTAAGAAAGAAACCCAGAATTCTGGTAATTCCTGGAAAGGAGAAGGCTTCTGCTGTACACCTTTGTAACAGGAGAGTGGGATGTAAACAGTCAGGAGCCTTTTCTGATGGGTCATCATGTTTAAAAGACACCAGTCTGTTCACCTTGGATAGTCTTAGTTTGTTGTGCTTTCCACCCCTCCCACTCCCTTCTTTTCAGTAACAATAAAAGCAGGGTAGGTTGGAGGATTGTTTCCAGCAGCTTTTTGAGGTCAAACACTGTAACCAGGGCTCTTTTACCAGGAGTCCTTATTGCTCTCTGTAGGCTCACTATGTGTAAAGTTGGTCATTTTGTTGTTGTTGGGTTGGGATTTTTCTTTTGGTTTCTTTTTGTTTTTTTTTTTGTAAAAGCACATGAATCCTACAACACCAACATATGAAGATGTTTCTTGTCACTGCAGCCTGAATTTTTGGCTAACCCAAGAAATGCCCTGTGAGTGGGGCACTGTGGGATGCCCAGCGAATTTTGAGATGCCAAAACAGGTTTTATGTTTTCTGTGCAGTAAATTATGAATGTTTTTAGGAAAGACCACACTGAATCATGAGAGGGTAAAGGTTACTCCCAGACTCCACCTGCCAAGCAATTAATAGAGCTGGAAAAATAACTTGTATGAAATCTCCAGTGAGTGAGAGTGCCTCTTGAATCCCAGTGCACAGTGATACCCTGTGGTCTGTCTTTTCTGTGTGCTGCTCCTTTCTCTTAATCAGAAGGACAATTTTTAGCAACTAGATGGTTTCTGGGCAGTCCATTAGGCAGAAGGGCTTTTTTGCTGAAGTTCCAGGAACATCCTGCATAATGCATTGCTCTCTGTGGACACTGCAGAACACACTTCTGCTCTAAAAAGCTTTTAATATAGTAAACTACTAGAAAAAATGAATAGCTTGCAGTAAAGCTCTGGAATGCTACTAGATTTTATACAGCTTCTCAAACATTTTTGCATATTCAGCAGAATGACTTTTCAGTCTTAGGCTTCCCACAACCCCCAGTCTCAAACATATTCCTACTCATTTTACTATGTGGATTTGGAGGCTGTGAAGGTCCTGGAAGCAGTGCCCTTTTCCTTGGGATCTCATTGCCTTTTATAAGTGCTTCAAACCATGTCAGTAGCTACTGAATTTGAATCCAAAAGAATTACTGAGAAGTGCCTGATTCCTTTGATTATTATTTTCTTTTATTTTCTGTCTTACCTTCTGTGGCCAGATCTTCATCCCTATATTGTATATCTTGTGCTCCTCTGAAATATGCTCAATTCAGTTGAGTCTTTTTTGATGTGTATTGCCAAGAGGTTTTTGTTTGTTGAGGAAAACAAGCCACGGAGTTTCAAACCCTGCTGGTTCAAATGTACTTGGCTAAAGGGCATGAAAGCCTTGCTGCTGTGTGAGCAGCCGTGGTTGTTTGCACAGAACGTGGGTGTGCAAGTTGTGAACCTTCAGACTATGGGACAATCCTGTATCTTTGGCAGTGCTGGGATATGTTGGCGTAACTCAGCTGGGATGTTTGAGTTTTATAGGATGTTGCAGAGTATATTTATGGCCAGTTTGCAGGACTGCTGGTCTCCATTAAGTATCCTTTCCCTTGGCTGTTTTACTTTGTTGACCCTTCAGGGAGGGTAAACATACATCTGTCATGAGAAATACTGAGGGAATTTCATGTTCTTGTTCACCAGCTCCTGACTCTGGAGATGGCAGTGGCTTTCTGGCCATCCCTAGGATGCAGCCTGGGGTTTTGACTGTTGTGGCTGAGCTGAGTTACTGGAATGGGATAATGATGGTTTTTAGAAGAGCATCAGAGGACACAAATTGCAGCTCAGTGAAAAGTTAAAAGAAACCCTTGGTTTCAGTTCATGGGGTCCTTCACATTGCATTGGTGACAGGTGGGGTGAATGGGAGTTGGCTCTGTCAGGAGACTGTTTGGCGACCGGAAAGAAATGCGAGGAGGCAGACACAGCAACACAGGAGTGGGGAGAGGGCAGAGGGGGTCTGTGTTGGAGAGCAGGGGCAGGGTGTCTGCAGCTTTAGTTAGGCATCTTCCACCTTCTTATGGAGTCCCTTGAGAATTAAAAAAATTGCATTTGTGCTACTGTGGATTTGGGACAACTCTTGACCAAAATTTGAAAGAACCCTTGGAATCATTGCTAGCCTCAAAGGCCTTAGGGAACCTGCTTTGCTGTTGCATTTCTGGGACTGAGTTATTTGCTGTCAGATCACAGCCTGGCCTTTGGATATTCTGCAAGGAGTTTATTCCAGGCCAGTTCAGACAGGTGAAGGCAGTAGCAGTGACAGCATGAAACACCTGATGATTTTGGGTTGCCTGGTGTCACATGTCTCCAGCAGTGGCCTACAGAGAGCTGTCTGGTACTGAACTGGGAGAGCAGAGGAGGAGAATCTACCATGGCAGCTGGGAAAAAAACTGCGGAACATGGCAAGTGTGCTGTGGGCAAACCCAGCAGTAGCTGCTGCCCTGAATGCCTAATGCTTTTTAACTCAATTTAAAGGATTCTCATGGTTTGTGAGGAGGGTGCTAATGACCTTTCCCTCCTCCTCTGTTTGTGGCAGACATTTGAAATCCAACAGGAAGAAAGCCTGCAGACCAAGAAAGTCTGACTATAAAGTTCTTTTCTGGTTTTGTTGAGATAAAGATTGTATTTTCCTTTTGTCTGATTGTTTTATAAGACTAGCAGGATGTTTCTAAAATGCTGGCCTATGTTACTGCCAAAGGAAAAAAAACATATGCAAGAATGTCTGTGTGCTTGTGAATACTGCTTGAAATTATATATATATTCTTCTATTCTGGGGTTATGTTCGTCAATTATATGATGTGTCTTGATCTCCCCCATAAAATTTTTGTGTTCATTAGTGAATGTGTTAGACACCTACAAGGGCAGAACTGAGGTTGTACAACTCTTTCATGTGCTTGACGCTGCAAGATAACTTTTTAAAACATATATTGTCTAGATAATGCCGTGTGTGCTATTTATGGCAACACAAATATTTCAAGATTATGCCTGGAGCAGTGACAGTAGGGAGGATTATAAGAATTTGTAGATTGTAATATGCGAAGGTAGAACATATAGTCTTATCTATCACCCTGGGGAAAGCCTCATTGCTGGCATAGAGAGCTGAAAGTAATAGGGGCAAAATTAGGGTGGACCCTGATATCCTTTGAAACTGGCACTGGACAGCATCATGTGCAAAAGGGAAAGGTCAGTGGATCAACAAAATGGGCAAAGTCTCCACGGCCAGACTTGTCTCCACTGACAGATCTGGAAGATGCTGGTAGGTTATGAGGGAGCCTGTGGTTAGATGTGAGTAACAGGTACAGGTGCTTTTTCTTCCAGTTCTCAATACAGTTTTACATGAATTAGTAATTACCAAGCAACTGCTTCTGTCGGTGATGAGGATCTCTCATGTAACTGCAGTGGTCTAAGAGAGAGCAGTAGATGGTTCGTTTTTGGAGAACAGCTCATCTTTCACTAGTATTCTCTGGCAGACAGGAGTTCTGTTCTCACTGACACAAAAACTGCGTGTAGAAAGCAGAGAATGTGAAGATGTGAATAGGTATCTCTTTCTCCATTCTCCTGTGCATGGTAAAAGCTTCAGCTGGGTAGAAGAAAATGCTGTTGATTTCCATACTACAGAGTCTCTGGTATATAGTGTTGAAGGCTATAAAAATAAACTTGAACAAATATATGCTCTTCTAACTGTCAAAAATCACAAAAACATGCACTGGGTTTGATGAGCAGTTGTCTAGGAATTGTAAATATATTCCTGAGGAACTGGGTTTGACAGACAGGGAAGGACATGCAAGCTGCAGGATTTCAGCGTTTTTGAAATCTCATTTTCATTCCTGGACTCTCCATCTTCTTTTGTGTGCACATGCACAAATACCCATGAAGGCAGTGTTCTCACTGCAAACTAGTTCCTGACTTTTTGATAGTTTAGAAGTCTAAAATGGTGCTGTTTGCATTTCAAGCAGTATTGGGTTTGCTGTAGTGTCGGGGTGCCCTAAGCCGGAGCATTTCCAGAGGGATGGATGTTGACTGCTGGCTGTGGAAGAGGCACCTTTTTGAGGTAACCCAGAGTTTGCCTAGAGAAGGGGCAGGTTGTATTTTAACAAATCTATTGCAGTATTTTTCTGGAATAAGTATTTGGGGAGAACTATTTTGGTAAACTTTCAAGTGCAGATTGCTTCCCAGAACCTTATTTTCCTTTTCCACTAATTGCCTTAGGCTCCTGCCAACAACTGCTCGTCCCTTGCATATGGAAGGGCAGTTGTGAGCAGGGGGCAGCCTCGGTAGGTATCTCAGCCAGCCCCCCTGCCGTGCAGCTCCACAGAAGGATGGGAGGGGACCCCACTGGGAAGCTCCGTGGGGCACAGGCAGCGCTTTGGTCTCCAATTCAGGGGGTTGACACCATTTTCTGTTTCTTGGACACTGCAGCCAATTGGCCTGGTGCTCGTGTTCAGTTTGCCCACTTCTTGAGTGCACTTACTTGTGTAAATCTGCTCAAGCGTTTAAGGCTGAAAGAGCAAACAAACAGGGAAATGAACAGACGGCTCTGCTGGCTCTAGAGGGGTCGCTTGCCTCTCTTTCCTTGTTTCCATGAATGTGGCCCCGTGCAGCACACACAATGCTGTCAGCTCTCCTTTCCTGGATGAGGCTTTGCTGTGAAGTGTAAAGCGCCGTCTGTGCACCCAGAGCCTTTGCTCCTTTAGAAGTGCTCACTGGAAGCTGGACACGTGCTCCTTCCTCTTCCTCGGTGTTGGTCCCTCTGCTGCTGCCCCTCTGTGCCCCAGTGCTGGGGGCAGGATGACTGGGATGGAGCTGCAGGGTCTGCCAGGAGGAGTCACCTCGGTGTGTGGGGGCTGCCCACAAACAAGCACAGGGAAGTGTCTTTGTGGGGGGAGCTTGTGTGCCCCGTACAGAATGGCACGTGGGGTTATGCCGAGGGAGGATGGAGCCCTTTGGTCACTGATATTCAAACACTTTGACTTGTCCCATAACTGATGGGCCTCTGCTTTGTAAGTAGGGTGGTGAGGACTGGCCTGCTTCACATGCTGGCCATACCACAGGGCTGCTTATGGAGTCAGGCTCTTGCCATCTAATAGGTTTTCTGCCCCAGACCTCTGCTCTTCTGTTTCGGGTTATGGCTTGGTTTGATACAGTCACGCACTTACAACTGAAGAAATTTGACTGATTTTGAGATTTGCATATTGTTTTTCCATTCTTTGCAACTTTACAGAAGTCATAATGGTTTTGTTAATCCTTTGCTGGTCACCCAGTGAGTCTTTATTTTTTTTGCATGCTTTGGTCTCCCAGGCTATTTGCAGGGGTTCTTAGAAACATCTGACTCTTGCTGAGAGATCCTGTGCTAGATCTTAGCATATACTGTGTAGCACCTTCTGCATTTTGGCACAGAGCTTTCTGTGTATTACCCTGCCTGCTTTGTCATTTGTATCATCCCAACCTTCCTACTTTTCCAACTTGCACTCCTGATTTGAGTAAGTTGGACAAAGCAAACTTTCTGACCAAATTCAGGTCAGAGTTTCAGGCTGTATTTCTCATGGGTAATTTAATTTTGCCTATTTTAAATTTCTGTGTAAGCACCTCAGACATGGCATTTATTCCAGTCTGTAACTGATCTGTGGCAATGTTTGCAGTTTTTTAAAAGGCTGCCACATTCCATTCTTGAGTATCTGGTATTATAAAGGTTTAAGGAGTGACTTCGTGCAGAATCGATCCTGACAGTGTATTCTGAATTGAAGGAAAACTGTAATGACAGAAATTCTGTCATGGAAATTCTGGGTTCTTATTAAACAAAAGAATGTCATTGGGCAAAAAGGACAAATATCTAAGATCTGCCACATATTTTAATAGTAATTTGTAATTAAGCCTGGTTTACTCAGTTTAGTGCCGTGTAATGTATTTTGGGCATTTGATCACAGAGTCTCCCAGGAAGAAGGTGGTTTGTGTTCCTTGGTGCCAGGTATGTTAGGGACCCTCAGACAGGATCTGAGAGAGAGAATTGGACAGATTCTGGACATTTCTGTATCAAGGGTCTGATGCAAACTGTTCTACTGCAGCTGAATTTCATCTGACTTGTGATCCCACCTGGGATTCTTGCCCCTGTGTGGGAGCCACTTGCCCAGACACTCAGTGTATTGCTTTCTGCAGGCTCCAGCAGCTGCTGCTGCTCAAATCCTGAAGGACATTCTTTTGGTGATACCTTGCTTTAGGTGCAGAACACTGAGCCAAAATAATTCTTGGCATGTCTACATCAAAACCAGGAACCTACTTGCTATACTGCAGTTGATTTTAGTGTTATTACAGAGCGTTTGGCTTTAGTTTAAAATGTCAGCCCTAATCAAACATACAGATGTTCCCTGTTGATTATGTCTAAGGTTTCCTATAAGAGGAGTTTGTATATAAATAATTGCAATTTCTGCTCAAGTCCCTTGTGATCTCCAGTGAAGATACAAAACCACTGATTATCTTTACCTCTGCTTTCACCAAGGTAAGATGTTTTCTCTGGTGTTTAAAAGGTGCTGTCAGATCCAGCCCTCTATCCAGGCAATGTGCCCTGCTGCTTTGCATTCATCCTGGTTTCTATCCCTTGCTATTAAACAGATGTTTAAAATGTCACAGAGCTCACCAGCCTGCCTTTTGCACTGCTCCTTCAAGGTTACTGATTTCACTGCATGAGACCTAAGGTCACCTCCCGGGGAGGGGGGTCACTGGCACAGCAAAGCACTGAGAGAGTTACTGGTGGGAGCTGTGGGAGAACCCGTAGGGTGAAGATCTGTCTGCAGCTGTTCCAGTGGAGGGGAAGGCTGTCCCTCAAGGCACTGACCCCAGGGACAGGGGCTGATCCTGTGAAAATTCACATGAGTAAGACATCCATGTAGAGGTGTATGTTGTGGGACACCAGGGAACCTTGTCACAGCAGCTTTATAGCAGGAGAGAAAAGGTGGATGATTTTAGGAACTACCAGTGTGGTGATGGTTCTGTGCTACAAGAAATACTCTTCATAAGCTCTTGTAGCTCTGCAGGGAATAACCAGAGTGCAGGATTCTGGGACAGACAGGTGGTTCATTCCAGTCTGACTATCTCTTCTTGGTTGTCACTGCTGTGTGAAGGCTGGTGACTAACTGCAGTCCCTCCTGTTCCAGAACAGGGAATTCCTTTGTGCTAATGCACTGCTTGATGCAAGAGTCATGTTCTCTTTTTCTCTGTTTCAGAGTAGAATTTTATCTCCCCAGTAAATGAGTTGCCAAATCCAAACTTGCAGTAAACAGAGGCTGGCTTCCTGGCTAAATTCTGCCGTCTATCTTGGGTCTTAATGTGCAATATTCTAATCCCAGACCAGGCACTGGTTTCACTGTGCTGCACAAGTGACCTGGATGACCTCTGCTGCTCATCTTTGAGGTACCTGGAACCACATCATTGCGTAACTGGCCTGAACTTTGTCTTTGGGACATCTGCTAAGACTCCATGTACCCCTACTTTGACATTTAAGCATCTTTCTTGATTGTGTGGATCTTAGATCTCACTTGTGTAGAAAAATCCATGTCCTTCTGAGTTGGGACACTTTGGACAAAAGTAAAAAGAAGGCAGCACTAAGGCAGCTCAATTCATTTGTATTTCAGGCCTGCCTCAAGTTCAGGCTTCTTTCCACCAGTTCATTATCCCAGTGCTACTCTGCACCTCTGCCCAGCTCTTACATATTTTTGGGGGGACTGCTCTGCATCAGTAATCACAGGTGAGATTCTCCAGTACATGCCAGTGCTCTTGGATCCTTTTGGCTTTAGTTGATGGGGAGGGGAAGTGAGATGTGGAGCTGATTTCTGGGAGCCCTTAGGAAAAAATACTATGCCTTGTAAAAACAAGTATTTTCCTTATTGCAATTGAGGAGTCAATTAACTGGCTAATTAAAGCAATTTCTCATTACATAATTGAATTCTGGTTCATCACCATTTCTGCTCTGCAAGAGTGCCCCAGAGAGCAGAGCCGTTTCTGAGCACTCTGGATCACAAACAGAAGAGCCATTCGCTCTCTCAGCGTTCAGATGCATCCAGAGACACCTGTGTGTCTGGAAAAGGGTTCAGTGAGACTTCCCTCCATTACTTGTGGAAATATACAATGGAATGTCATCCAGATGGTTAAGAGAAAGGCAGTTTCCTCAGACATGCTTCTTGTGCCAAAGATAAATGGAGAAAGGAGGTGATGAATACTGGAGCACAAAACCCATGAGGTTTAGGATGCCCAGGGCTGTGGGACTCAGGGTTACACTCTAGAATATTAGAATATCTCAAGCTCAAAGCATTTTGTTGGGTTTGGACTTGCCAGCGCTCATCAAATATACTCTTGAATTAGCTGAGAGGAGAGAGGGCTTTCAAATTCTGGCAGCTTCCTCCTGTACAAAAAGATAGACTGAAGATGGAGTTATTTTTTAATGAAAGATGAATTAGAAAAGTGTCAATGTGCCAAAATGTTGTATGGTTATGGAAGGAGAAAAAACCATGAATTACAACATTTTGAAATACTTTAAAATCTACAATTTGAGATTTTAGTGGGCATAGTTAAAACCATGGTGTCAATCCATGCCACCTGCAGGAGAAAAGAAAGGGGGGCCAGGTCGATGGCATTTGTTGCTGGTGAGCCATGATTTGACATGAGGGACTGTGGCAGAGATTTTTGAAGTTAGGATATAAGTACTTCAAAGCCCAGAAGAAATTGGATTTGGCAGTTAATGTGGGCTTTGAAGACTGAATGAGACACAATTAAAAGAGCTGCATATAGCATGTTCAGCTTCCCTCACTGGGGACACGCAGTGACTCTGAATGCCCTGGCCCTGTTGTACCTTGGAAACAGCACTTGGGTGGAGCAGGAACCATCTTCTCATTTAAAGAGGAGACTGCTTATTACTAGATGTTGTGGATTTAGTTACAGTTCAGGTATTTTAACTGATGTTTCCTAAGTGAACACAAAGCGCATGAGAGAAAATTATTGTGTGGGTTTTTTTCATTTGTTTGGTTTTTTGTTTGCATTGGGGTTTTTTGCTGTCTTTGTTTTAAAAGTTGTTTTCAGACTACAAACCTGGGTTCCTTCCTGTCTGAGACAATGATCATGTACCTTGTTCCCTGAGCCCCAGGTCCTTGTTGAGAAAGTAAATGCACTTCTTCCATATCCCAGAAGGGCTTTGGGGCACAGTCACTGGTGTTTGTGAATCCCTTTTACCTTGTTGATAATGACCTCTAATAGAGGTAAGTAGGCTTATAAAACTCATGGGATACTATACTTTGAGAACTGCAGAATTTACTGGGAAGAAAAGAGTGAGCAAATAGTTAAAAACAATCAAGCAAAAAAACCCCCAACAACTAGGGCCTCTTGGTAATATTCAGTATCTCTAGAGTATGATGAAGAGAGAAAGGGGTAATGATGGCTTTGCACAGTGGAATATATTTTTTTCTGTACTTGAAATTTTGGTGCAAGTACAGAATGGAGGAAAGGGAAGCAGTGGAGGCAGATTGCAGCGTGAATGCTGGGGGAAGGAAGAAGATCAGGAGGAATGGTAATGCCTGTGTTCACCTATGTTGTGAGGAGGGAGGAGTGGGTGTAGAGCTGTGAAAGGCTACTCCTTAAGTGGGAAAGAGCATTAGACTGCTAATGACTGAGTTACATTTGATAATATATTGCCAGAAGAAACCAACAGAGGTTGGGAAACAACATCTATGAAAACAGCGTACTTTAAAAATATTCAACCAGGAGCTGGAATGCAGAAAGACTTAGGATGTGTTGTAAGGAGCTGCCTGGCACTGATGGGAACAATCACCCATAGAAACAAATCCTTTGTGGGCTCAGTTTAGATGGGTTTTGCTGTGCGTGGAGTGTGAGGGGGTTGGTTTTGTTCTGTGGCTTGGGGTTTTTTTTTGCTTGTTTGTTTTCCCTATGGCTGGAGTATGATAGGAGGGGAAACTCCTGGCACCTTTTCTTTTAAATTCATAATATTTCATTTCTGACTGGCACTGCTTATTATCACGGCTCTGGTGGAGCTCCGTTCCCACCCCTGACCAGCAGCATCAGCCTCCGTGTGTTCCCGCAACACCGGGTGAAACGGGCAGTGCTGATTTATGCAGCTGGCAGATGCTGCTTTGCACAGTGGCAGTTTTTTCCTCTCTTGATCAAGTTATTAGTGTCATTGTCATGAAGCACTCAACATCTTTCAGCCCTTAGGGAAGAGCAGCCCAGTTTGGAACAGAAACCGGTGCATCCTGACAGCACACATTGAAGCACCGCCGAGTTAAAACGTACTCATGTTCCTTGTCCCTTAGGAAGCAGTCTAATTCCCAGGCTGGCATTTCTGACATAACTCAATTATGGAATCGTAAATAAACAGTTGACATAGGCCAGGGAACTTCAAAGCAATCAATGTAGTTGTAATATGTTCTAGCTCGATAAATAAACCATGCTGGTATAGTCTAAAAGATGCTTAATTTTTATTTTTTTTCCTTCTGTCTTAGATCAAAGCTTCTTCCTTCAACAGCAGCCTGGCAACTCTCACTAACCCTTTTCCTTCCCCCACATCCCCTGCTGATCTCTTGGTACAAGCATCATTACCCATGGGACTGGTTTCTCTGCAAAGTATACTCCATCTCCTAAATTAATTGGATACTGATACATAGTTGCATACAAAGTAGTTTTGGGAGAATGATTCTTGGTCAGCATTTTTTTTTTAAATATTGAATTGACTTGCATAGCCTGGCTCCTTGGGTATTGAGGACTGCTTTTACATTGTCACAGCACTGGCTCCAAGGAAAAGGTGCTTTTGCTTCTGTGTCACGGTGCCAAACCTGTCACTTCCTCTGGGATGGCAAGGGGAGTGAGGAGGAGAGGGGAAAGCAGCAGGTGCAAGCAGGCTCCTGCTGTGAGCATTTAAATGCTGACATGTCAGAAGCTGGGAAATGCGTGACAGACAGTTTCCTGTGACCTGGATCTTGAGAGCTTAAGGAAGTCTGAAACTTTCTGTTTTAAACAAGTTGATATATTTTTGTGTGTGCATGTGGGAGAGTGGCAGGTTTTCACATGGGGTCTGACTGAGAATCCCTTGTGATGCCCAGGTGCTGAAGCACAAGACCATGTGTTACTGTGCTGCCTCCTGTCCAGAGGAGGAAGTTGCCAGAATTATCTGAGAAGAAACCAAACAAAAATCTCCTCCTAACTCCAAATTAAGAGGGAAGGAGAAGTCAGTGGTGTTAGCTTCTAACAGCTGTGTTTAAAAGGAATCCTGTCAGTGAGAAGAACTAAAATCTCTGGTTTTAAGAGTCCAATCTGAGGAGCTGATATTTTCAGATAGACCAAGAACTCCCTGGTTCGCCACCAGAGACCCATGTCAAAATAGTGCAGAGCCTGTGCCTGGGTCTTTGGCCCAAAACTGTTTGATAAATATTTTAGTGTTTTGCACATTTTGTTGCCAAAAATTCAGAGTCTAAAGCTATCTTCCAGAGAAGGGGATCTTTATGCATGCTCATGTTTGATTCAAGCACTTGTTCTTACTGTATGTGCTGCAAAAAAGGCAAGCTTTATAATCAATTCTCTACTCTGTTAGCATCCTCAAAGGATGTCTCTGGTCACATCAGAGGCAGTCTGCTCTCTCTGTCTTTTTATATTACTATGATTTGTTTTGTTTAAAATTTCATTGTGTATGAAATCATCTGTCACCCTCTGCAGAGACGTGTCAGGGCACTGTCTGTGTACCTGCCCCTGCCGGGGAATAACAAAGAAGTTTCTCTGTTGCAGGCTGCCTGTCTGCCTCCCCCTTGGCTGAGGGAGAAATGGTTTGCTGAATTTTCGTGGCCCATTTGGTCCTTGGCCTCTTTGCTTGTGCTGCCCTGAGGATGCCAATTAATGTTAATCTGAAGGTATAAGCTTGTCTATTAAGTCCTGGAGTAATGCCATCAGCTGGTCCCACATGGGTCACCAAGCAGCTGTCAAGCAATAGCGTTTATTGCATTTTTACTTCATATCCTTTACTTCATGACTGATCACTGTGGCTTATATAAAGCTCAAAAATGGACAAAATTTTAAACTATGGTGAAAGCCAGCAAGTGAAATGTGGCCTTGAGAGCAGAGAGTTTCTAGCCAGCAGCTCTAGTGCAGTCACTGACAATACAGAGGAAAGAGAGACAGTGAAATTAAGTGCAAATAAAGATGTGTTCTGTTTAGATTTCAAGCAAGAACCTTGGAAATTTTCCTTGTCATGTAAGGATGTGATGTTCAGTAGCACACTTTAATTCATATATTTAACCTTATCCTTAGTGGTGCTGTGTTTTCTGCCTGCCCATGCACACTCACCTCTGAACAACTCTCAGAGTGATACTTGCCTGCCTAGGGAACAGTAAGAACCCATGTCACATTTATGCTGCTCCTCGTGGTTTTTATTTGTTTAACGAGAGAGGGGGACAGCTTGGACCCAGGGCTGGTTAACTGGTCCCACATCATAAGTAAAGTTACCTTATTCATGCTACAATGCTTGGGATGAGGACCTGCATAAGGTGAAACAGGATTATCCTGGTGATGCGGGAGCTGTGCTGCGGTGCCAGTGGCCTCTCTGGGGACACCAGAGCTCACTCTGGCAAATCCCTGCAGTGTGCCTGGCCCTAAGTGGGGGTATGGCCCTGATGGAGCCCTGGGAGCCTGCCGTGCTGAAAATGAATTGCTCTGTTGGACTCGATCCACAGGCCTCATTTTGATTGTTTACAATTGAGTAAATCGGGCCTGTCCCCATGGAAGTTAATGGGATCAATCCTGGTGTGACAGCAGAGCGAAACCTTGCATGCTTGAATCTTGCATGCTTAATGCAGTCCGTGTTTCCCTGTCCCAGGTCCTTTACTCTTTCCCATGTGTCTTGCTCCATGAACGCATTCCTTTAAACATGTCACGGATCAAAACTGCAAAATGCCATCTGTCAGCACGGGTGAAATCTGTAATCCCTGTGCTGTTCAGGTAACCAGCAAATTGACATTCCTTGGAAATGGGGCACTTAGCCAGCCTACTAATGCTATGGATTTGTTGGGTTTTTTGGTGTTTTTTTTTTTTTCCCCTGCTATCCAGATTATTGCTTACATAATGTGTGGACTAGTAGTTGCTGTATGGTTTACATGTGAGTTGCTTTCTGGAAGCCATGTGTGGGCAGAGAGCTCAGGATAACATAATGTAGGATTAAATAATTGCAATATTATGTTGCAGTGCAGAAAGAGGGGTGATGCAGTGTGGGAATGATGCTGTCCAGTTCAGTGCATCCAGGCACAGCAGGCAGGAGTGGTGCAGGGTGCAGATGGATGGGTCCTCCTTGATTTGTTTTCATTGCAACTAAAATTCTTCCCGCTGACTGTTGGATAGATTGGGAAGGACAGAGCTTTCCTAGTGATGCCACTGTAAACTGAGACTGGATTTATCCCAGTGTCACTGAGCTTGGAGCCAGACTGGTTCTGCTGGTGTATATTAGTGCCTTGTGATTGCACATAGCTTACTATCCCCTATTAATAAATTTTGCTAACATTTCACAAATTAAAAATGTTTTGACTCTATTTTCTCCCTAGTCAGCACCTAACATTCTAGATCAACAGTTTGTAGCTTTAAATAAGCATCCCAGATTTTTGTTGTTTGCTTTGTTTGTTTGTTTTTAATTTGCTTTGGAACTGTTTGTACCTAATCTGGCTGTGACTCAGTATGAGGTCTTGCTGCCTTCACTCAGAAATTCATGTTTGCTGAACTCAGCTGGAAAAGATTTTTTCATCAGTGGAGAGTGGAAAGGTGAAGAGAGATGCTGGAAAAATTCAGTTAACACTTCACTGCAGTGCTATGGCTCAGCTATTAGTATGTCTTAGAAATGTGAAAATGAGTGCTTAGTATAAACAACACAATTTTGTAATATTCAGGATGAACCAAAATGAAGCAAAAAACATAAGATGTGGTCAGGCAAGTTACAACCTAAAATCACTTCCCTTACAGATAGCCAGCAGTTCCTACTAAACACAAGAATTTTTTTCCCCCCCAAGGAATACTTTTATGATTATCTTTTTTAAATTTATTTAGCCAGAGAAACCCTTAGAGAATGGTTCTGTCTTTGTTTCCATGAGGCTTGCAAGCTTCTGCTATAAGAACTGAAGCCCAAGCCTCAATACAAATCTACCAGAAGTAACACACGACAGAGACACAGGTGTGCCTTGTCTCTGGAAGTGTCTGCGGACTCTCCCGTGCTGCAGGACAGGCTCCTGTCATCGTGTGCCATGGAATAATATGTTCCCTGTCACACTAAAGCGGTGGGAGCGGCGGAGCCGTTGGGCTCATTATCCTTTGCGGACAATGCAGTGTGACAGTGAAATGGCTGATGAAATCTAATGCTGTCTTTTCAGTTAAAAGGCAGCGTGGTGATTACAGCTCTTCGTTTCCTGAAGGCAGTTGAGTGGCAGGGATTAACGGGATGCAGGGAACTGAACTCCATCCAGTGCCCAAAGGTTGCCCTGCCGTGTGGAGCCAACCTCCCTGCCGAGCAGCCAGGCCGGCTCTGGCCCGGGCCCACAGGGTTTGCAGTGGCCAGTGAGCTGCTGTGGTCAGTTGAGGTCTGAGATGAACTATTTTTCCTCTGAGTTTATGAGTGCAGGAAGCAGTTAGGCTCAAGCACCGGCTAATGTGGAAATGAGTTGTGTGGTCAGTGTGACTTCACTGAGGCCACGCGTTACATTGTGAGTTCCACACGTTCAAGGGTGGTGAAGTTTCCCTGAACCTTTGGTGCTTGTGTTGTTCTGCAGTTCAGGGAATGCTGCTCTTGTATGGTTTGTGGCTGCAGTTTTTTACATGGAAGTGTCTTTTGTCTTTTCTTAGGAACTGGGAGGGCTAATGATAAACACGAGTGGCCATGAGAAGTCTGAAGATGGAAGGTCTGCAAGAGTCTTTCACTGGGTGCTGAGGCTGTGCTCTGGGGGTGTGGGTGGGGGACATGCTTGGTGAGATGCACCTTCAGCCAAGATTGCATTTTTTTTTTCTCTGGTTGCAGATGTGCACTTGTGATGTTGGGGGCATTGGTGGAGGGGTACATAAATTAGAGTTGTGTTCTTTCAGTGCAGATTTTCCTGTACATTGATTAATCTGCTTTAGAATGTACTGCCAAACTGCAAATGGCACCAGCTGTAGCAATGATCAGAACTGGACGCTGCACTAACCCTGGAAACAGGGATGTGAACTTTAATTAGCTAAAATCCTGAGTTATAGCTTCTTAGACTTACTGTTGAGCATCCTCTGCTGAGGCCCTGGTGGATGTTTCGTCTTTAACACTGGTGCTTTGCCAGGAGGTTACAGGTGGTGTGGTTGGAGCAGTCCAGTGTGTGGTGATTTTAATGGTACTTGTGCAGTCGAGTGGAGAGGCCTGTTAACCCCCCACCCAGCCCTCCCAGGGTGTCCTCACATGAGCCAGCACTGACATCTCGAGCAGCAAAGCCTTTCCCTGGCTGCTGCAGGCACCTGGTGCTGCCACACTGTCAGTCAAGGGGCTGCTGGCTCCTGAAATAAATGCTGTCCATCTAATTAGTATGTGTAGCAGCAGCAGGTTTTAATTATATGGTTAAATACACAGAAATATAGGATTGTCATGTGGGATCAGTCTATTGGCCCTTTGTGGTTGACATTCTGCCTCCAGCAGTAGCCAGTGCTGGATATATTAGTGCATAACATATTTCTTTTTGCCCTTGGACTAATATGCACAGGCTGTTACAGAAAAATTTTCCATCTTGCTTTATTGAAGACAGTTTGTGTCCAGAAGAGAAATTCCTCCCTGTGAACCATTTCATTCTGCTATGGCTCAGGTTAACCCAGGGATTTATGTTTTACAGGCAAAAATGAATGAGCTCCTTTATTTTTCCCTTGGCTTTAGCAGAAGATTTAATCTCTGCAGAATTTCCTGAGGTTTGTGGCTTCTCTGGATTTTCCAGTGCTTTCTTGTGCTTGGTGGAAATTTGTTCATTAGCTGACCAAGTGATGAGCTTCCAGAGTATTTATGCTCCTGGTTCTCTTTCCTTTTCACCTCTTCTTGTGAATATTTCTCATGCAAATCAATCTTGTCATTTTTATTAATAATTTTAGGTTGGTTTAGGTTGTTAGGTTTTTTTTCTTTATTATTTTCACTCTATTTAATTAGGCATTGACTGCTGGCAGCTAATTATACAGTTCTGATCTGGAGATGCATAAAATAGTAAACTAGTCGTATTTTGCTTCACATGGGATTTTCTGTGTGGTCTCTCTGAGCAGTTGAGTATGAAAAGGATGAAGAGCAAAGCATTCCTCCTGGTGGCAATATCCATGCAGGGGATGCTCCACCATGTGGATGGGGATAGTTGCTGATCCTTTAGCATTGTGACTGTTCTGCCTTCCTGTTGTACAGGAAAAGAACACAGATGTGAAGCAGCTATTGCCACGTGATGTTGGAGGGTCCCAGCCCACTGGATTTTGATGTTCTCCAAGCCTGTCTCCTGCCCTGTGGAGGGCTTTGCTCCCTCAGCTGTGTTGGTGTTGGCAGTAAGGGTGACCTCACTCACTGAGAGTCAAGAGGTCTCAGCATTTCATTCACTGAGCCTCTGAATTCCAGTCTGCAGAACAAACTTTAATCCATGGCCACCTGGGAGCATCTGACCAAGGCTTTGTAGAGTTGGGATGACTCAGCCTTTGGTGCAGATGCAGCTCTGTCAGCAGTGGAGTATCTGCTGCAATGGAGAAATCAGTGACTCTGCAGAGGCTGCAGTCTAATTTGAGATTAAGTGGCACAGGGGCTTTTCCAGAACCCAAGGGTTATCATGAAGCCCCCATGACCCTGGCAATTTGTGTTTCACAAGTTATAGACCAATAACACATCTGTCTTAACAGAGGGGATCATACACCAGTGGTTGAAATGCAGTTTATAAAAAGGGCCCCTGAACGTCTCTGGAAACTGTGAGATGCTGTTGCTTCTTTAGATGCTTCCACCCAGATTTGAGCACAGTGAGGATGCAGGAAGATTCCTGGAAAACTGAGTTCCTACAGGATGCAATTCCAGTCACTGGATGAATGTATATCAGAGTATGTCTGGTCTGGGCTAAACAAGTGTGGGTGTTATCTTATTTTTCATTGTGCATGCTGATAAAGGATTTAGAGATCCCATTGGACTGAGAGATAAGCCTAACAGGAATTTTCCTGATTACTCTTTTGACACTAACTAAATTGGAAGGGGGAGGGTGCAAAGACACAGCTCTAATGGTTTTTAGTTTTGATTGCTTTAGATGTGGTTGTGGGGGTTCATTTCCCCTAATTTGGAAGGTGCTTAGGACTTGAGGTAGTGGATATTCTCTATGTGTGAAATACACTGGAGGCAAATTGATTTACGGGCAAGTTAAATGCTACATTTTCACAGGGGGAAAAATTACCTTCAGGGTTCCTGTCCTCCCAGGTTCCCACCCATGGTGCTGACCCCACACCTCGGTCCACAGCACCTCCCTGGGGCTGCTGCAGTTACTGTGGGGCATTATTACAACTGGGTCACCACAATGACTCTGTGTTTTGGGGATTTGTGGATGTGTTTTTGCTTTACAGAACCAGCACTAGAGAAAATGTAGCAGTGTAATGCCAGACCATGCCCTTCACTGTGTGTGTTTATGTGGGATCTCCGATAACGGTGTTTGGTGGGCTGTAGATTGCGTAGATGAAGCAATCCCCCAGTACTGCACAGAACATGTTGACTGAGTAGATTCAGGTGAGAGGAGGGGTAGTATTAGGAGTGATGCTTTGCAGTCGGAGAATAAAGCAGTGCAAGCATTTGCTATACTGATACCTGACTGTCTTTCCCTCCTGGGTACAGGTGTTGTCCGAGCAGTTGTCCTGCTGGATATTCACAGAGGCTCCTGGAACACACAGCTGCCTCTTGAAGTTTGAGGTTTATATGCAGTCTGCATCCAGCCCTCATGGACGGGAATGATGGGAATCAGTGTGTAATGAGGGTAGCTGGTACTATTCTTATTCACAGCATTTTGCAGCTTAATTCACTAAAGGCAGAAGAACAGTTTACCTTTCAATTTATTCGATCTTTTCTCGTAGATTGTTTAACAAAGACACGTATTCTCCTTCCCTTTCTTGGGGTTGGAGACCGTGTATCACTGCCTCTGACCTGTATGGGAGTAAAACAGATGTAGCAGAAGCACTGCTTGTGATGAACACTGTTCAAAACTTCCATTTTTAAACCCCTGCTTTCTGTTGTCCTACTTTAGCTATCTAGACCCAAATATACTCTGCATTTGCTTCAGACAGGTTTTGTTGATAAAGCAAAAGATGAGCTATTTATCAGAGAGACTTAAGGAAAGTAGTCTCACTTATGTGTGTGTGTGTGTGTGTTTGGTCTTCACTGAAGAACTTGAGTCATTAAAAGCTTGAAATCTGTCATGGCTTTGCCTTTGTATTGAGGATGTGCTTTTAAAAAGCCCCATTAAAATCCGTCTGGGCATGAAGCTTTGTGCAAATCTCTGTAGCTGCATGTTTAGCTTCTATCCTGCAACTGTAATTTTTCTCTGCCATTTTTCCTTTTCTTTCCAAAACCTGAGAATAATCTTCAAGGATTTCTATTAAAAGAACACTGAAGGCATAGTCAAGCACTTAAAAATTTGATATTGTCAAAATTGACAATAGGCGCTGGTTTTTTGCAACCTCCAATACTATTTTAATCTAACTCTTTATCTGCACATGAAATATCATAAACATGATTTGAACCTGGAGACAGAGTTCCACAGTTTCTGACTCCTTAAAAGGAATTGTACTTTAGTAGAGTGGAGAAATTATGACAGATGATTTATGGGAGAAAAAATAGACAGGCAGTCAGAAATTTTTGGTGACATTTACTTAAAAGACTGCACTGCAAAAGGGAGAACATCTCTAGCTTGTGGTAGCACATGATGGGAAAAAGCAAGAACCTCATGCTTCTGACCTGGTAATGACGTGAGTCCAAAACCTTGTCAGTGGTGGCAAGGTTGTGCAGAAACTTCAGCAATTCAGTAAAGAACTTTGCTTTTTTAAAAAGGGATGATGTTATTTAAAACCTGAAAAAGAGAACAAAATGAGCATCAGCTTCATGTAATTTTACCTGGTGACTGTCAATGTCTAAACAAGGCTATTGTGTGGCTTCTTTATTTTTCTTCTTTTTAAAGTACAATATCTGTTTTCTGTTTGAGCAGCCCTGAGACAGCTATTCATAAGATTTGCTGCAGCACCTGCTCGAGGGTATCATTTACTACCGAAGGAAGTGATTGTTTGCTGTGCCTCCCATTGAAAGTGTAGGGGCTGCCACAAACCTTGAAGCAAAATAAGCCAGAGCAGCGCAGCAGATGCTGCTCCCATTGATTCACAGGTAGTACAACTCTGATTTTGTTATTAGCACTGTTTTTCTTGCAGTGTGATTACTCTGATTCCACTGT
Organism: Pachyramphus minor; assembly: GCA_013397135.1. NCBI lineage: Eukaryota > Metazoa > Chordata > Aves > Passeriformes > Tyrannidae > Pachyramphus > Pachyramphus minor. The sequence goes on along the minus strand of VYXB01009846.1, from coordinate 419,299 downwards.
AACTTTTTATATCACAGTAGTTGAGAACAAAATTAGGCCCCCTGTGTTTACCAATGAAATAATGATTCCAGAATACAGCTTTCTAGCTCTGCTGGTATCCCCACAGTTATCCATGTGCCCCTCTGTTGTTTAGGAGTCCCTGTTGCTCTGGGATGTGTTTCTGTGCATCCCCTGTTGTTGCTGTGCTCTGGGACTGGACTGCACCAACATCCACTTTCAGCTGCATCTGCACCGGGAGCGGCTGCTCGGGTCTGTCACACGATGAGCATTTCTCACCTCATATTAAACTCTTATTAAATGAGTGACTCCAGCTGTGCCTGCTGCCTGCTTGAATGCCAGATGTGGCTGCCAACAACTATAGGCTTTGTCTCTTTTGGTTCTAATGTCAGCACCAGGTTAATTTGTGTATCTTATCTACTATTATTACTATTATTAATTTGTTCCACACCATATTTAATTTTCACATGGGATACTAGAAGTTGTAAGTCTTGCTAAGAGCAGCATTTCCCACTTATGACAGCTGAGGCAGTTGGACTGACTGGAACTGCAGGGACATGTTTGTACCACCAACGTTGCCTAGAAATTCTGCTGCATCCTGAAGTCACAAATGAGAAACTTCCTTTGGCAAATGGCGCCTGGTCGCAGAACTCCATTTTTAAGGTGGATTGTGTTTGTGCTCTGCATCATGCTGGGTCAGATGACTCGGATTTGGGTTTGGGAAAGCAGCTTAAGCCCTGGCTTGAGTTGTGAGTCATGGATCACATGTCCATGGGGCTGGTGTGTGTTGGAGCTGCTGGAAGTGCGTGGTACCGGCAGGACTCGGGTGAATGTGGAGGAGAGGAGGATACAGTGGAGGTGACCAACTCTGTCAGCAGGAGCAGCCAAGGAAATGTTGCCAGTGACAGAGTGAATACAGATCACATAACCCAAGTTTAGTAGTACCAAAGATAATGCTCTGGAAGATGAGGAGGGGAGAAGGGGTTGAGATTTTTGCCTCCCCATTGAGCAGGATTCTGGAGGGGAGCAATAAAGATGGAGGCTTGGGGTGAAGTTGGATCAGTGTGATTTGCAGGAAGGCAGCCAGGCAGGTTGTGAAGATTGAGGGGCTTTGTGAAAGAGCAGGAGGAAAGAAAAAAATTGAAAACAAATGGTAATCTTTTGAACATTGAATCTAATCTGAAACCAGCCTTTCAGACGGAGGCTCACTCTTTGTGATCCCTTGGTTTTAGAGTGACTATAAATTCCTCAGAGAACCCATCAGATTTGGTGGTGTTCCCTGTGCCCTCTGCAATGTCCCGGCATTATTTGGGCTGTAATGCCCAATCAGTCACCTCATTAGCCTGCACTGTGGAGGGGCTCCCTTACTCTGTCCTGCAGGTTTATCTCCTGGTTCTTGCTGCTTTGCACTCCCATTTAGAGGAGTGGGAGCTGGAAAGAGAGGGAGAATGAATTTCTTGCATGGCTCTTCAGATGGATATTATCCTGTTTTGTTGCCTTGTTTGTTATATGGAGAATAAAGTGGGTGATTTCTGCTTTCCTTTCCTCATCTCTTGGGGTGGAGGACAGCTGGACTTTCCTCAGTGGCTGGGCCCTTTCACACTGCTTTAAAGGACTTGCTGACAGCAGACTCCTTGTACCACAAGAAGGATATGAGCATCCCTCCTCAAAGCAGAGACTGGCTGATTTGCAGCTCCTGTTGCTGCTTTAGGTGCTATCCAGACTTCATGAAATTGTGTCATGAAAGTGTTTGTAAGGCACGAATTGTCAGCTTGCTGTGAAGTTTCACTGAAAGTAGAAATAATAGGGTAAAAATGTATTATTAATGCTGAGATTCCTGGATACAAATGGAAACCATTTGACAGATTTCAAGCGTGCTATGAGATTCAGATAGAGAAAAAGAGATGAAAACTGCCAGGGAGGGAAACTGGGGAGACATCTATGAATCAAGGAGACATCACAGGTTGTGGTGTTTACTGTGAGACAGAATTAAAGATGTGCTCTTTGCTTCAGGTGACAAAGTGGAAGATTTGTGTAGATGTATTACAGGCTCTTGTGCCACGGGCAGTGACCTCTTCCTCCTCCCACCTGCCTGGGAAGGGACAGCAAAACACACCCAGCAGGCTGATCCCACCGGGAGGGAGGGAGCTGATCTGTGGGCAGGGGGATGGAAGGGCAGTTCTGTAACATACACTCGGGAAGGAGGATGTGAGCACGCTCAAGATAATAGCAGGCCTCCATACAAAGAGAAATCTGGAGCATGGCATAAAGTTTTATTGCCTCCCCAGTGCCCTCCATTTGGAATCTGTCCTTTGGTGATGCCCATGAAATACATAAACGTCTGACAGTCACCAGTGCTGTGTGCAGAGAGGAGGGCAGTGGGTTTGTGCAGGCATTGTCCCACAGAACCACCAGTGAGTGCCTTCCTCCCAAGCTGCTTACAGATACATTGCTCTCTTTCATTGTCATGGCAACTCTTTACCTTTTTAATATCTTTAAGACTCCACTAAAAGTGCCAAGATCCCAGCGAAAGGTTACTGCTGCCTTCCTGGTCAGTGAAAGTTCACTGCTGCGTTCCTGGAATGCTGGCAGCTCTCATGAGATCCCCTTTACCCAGTTCACATGCTCTGCTCTTAGCTTCTGATTCTGGTTGTGCTTCTTGCTGTACATTTTGATCTGATAATATCCAGTGTAAAGGCACAACCAGCCTCTTGGGTAACTGAGTTGAGCTGTCAGAGTAACATTTGAGTTGGCACTAGTGACTGCTGAGCACCCTTAGAAACTGATTGCTGCTGGGCTGTTCTGTTGTCCTCTCTGGAGCTTCTTCCTGATTTACCCTGCAGCAAGTGAGGACAGCCTGCAGCCCGGGAAAGCAAGTGGAGCGAACACTGCGGCAGGAGAAAGAGACCCTGGGAGAAAAATACTAATTACATATTTTGACCTTGTTGCGTTAGGGATGGCATCACCCACATTAGCCACTATTCATGATCATTCCCCAGGGCCTGAATTGCTTCTGGACAGGGAGAGATGTCTGGGGCTTTTATTGTGGCTGCCTGGTTAAGTTACAGAATGAAATATATACCATGTAATGCTTTTGGACGAAATCAGTGGTTCTTAGCTGCTTTTGCCTGCCATTTGTCTTCTGTAGCTCTAAGCAGTTGATGTAGCAGACAACAATTACAAGACCAAAATAAAATCCTGGGCAGAGGATGGGAGGGAGCTGCCCAAAGAGGGCAGGGGTGGAGCACAGTGTTCCCTTTGTGGAGGAGGAGGGAAATTGGTGTCTAAATTAACAAAGAAATTTGTTCTACACAGTTGCTTTAAATGTTGGCAGGTGGCTCAGTTGTTTGTGTGCATGACTAGGGGCCAGAATTTGTGTTCAATGTTGTCCTGCTCAGTCATCCTTTTAAAATGTTCTCACCCTTCGGTACCTTGTGCAAGGCAAGATCTCTCCCAAGTGAGAGCTGGTAATGGAGCGAGTTAAGTGTGCTCGTGATCTAAGGGTAGGATGGGAGTGGGCAGAGGCAAGTGGGAAAGAGACACTCTGTGAAGAAAGGAGAGAACAAGTTATTTTATGTAAACCTTCTTAGATTAAATCAATACTGCATTTTAGAGAGGTAGAAGAGCTTGGTGCCTATAGAGGGGGACCATGGCTGGCATCCTCTGACAGATTCAATATACACTGCAGCTTCCCCTTGTGGGAGCACTGGCCTGCCTACTCTGAGTCTGGTTAGAATTAGGTCCAACTTGTCACAAGGTGTGTTCAGCTGCCCACCCTCCTGTTCCTGTAAAAACAAGAATTGCATGCACTTGCTCTCAGCATATAGGTGTCTGGCTTCTTTTATTTGTGCACTGATTTTAATGGCATATGAATGAGGAATGGGGGTCTCAAAGCTATAAGGAAGGAGGTCTCCTGCCTCCATTTTTTGAATTTCTTGCCTTTTACAGTATTGGAGAAATTGGTCTTTATGTAGGTGTATAAGACATCACAGAATCTGCACAGAGGAGTCGTGTTCTGGTCTCAAAACCACTTAATTCATCTCTTGAACATATTTTACATCAAATCCATTGAAATCTGAGCTTTAGAAGTGCACAAAATTAATTTGCTTTCCATGACTGAGCACTGATCCATGTCCCAATGGCGAGCAGTCAGTTTGACCCCAGTCAGGCTCCAGCTCACTTGGCACTAAGGAATGACAGGATTCACTGTGGTGGTCAGTCATTCAGCTCTGCCTCCACAAGCTAAATGAGAAAAACAGGTACTGGGCTTCCTTCTTTGAGATTGCCTGAGCTTCTAAAACTTTGGAAAAACCCCACACATACAATCTAAATTTTAAATTAAAGTAAAACTATGGCTGTATAGGTTAGATCTGCCTTTATCTTTTTGTGTCAGTCTCCCTGTGAGAAGCCTGTTCAATTTTCATACATTGTGTTGTGCATCTCTGCATCCTACATCGTGGTCTGGCCTTCTATAAGGGTACTGACACCATCTTTCTTGTGTGTACAACAAGTTGCCTCACAGGCAACCTCACAGGGTTCACCCTCATTTAATTTGTCATCAGTTCATCTCATTCTGTAAGACTGTATTTTATATTGTGTTGGTTTCGAACCTGGACAAAGCACAGACATAGTCTAAGCTATTGCCTCATTTTTATTTATTTAAGTCCCATGCTGCCAACTTGACCCATTTTTTCATTCTACCGACTGTTCAAATCTCACAGATTAATTAGTCAAGGAAGGCACAGCTGATACTGGAGCGAAATCCATACCCACACATTGTGCCTCTCTGAGATCCAACCCTCGTGGTTTTTTCCCCATTCTGGGATGTAAACTGTGGGTATTACACTGTGCTGTAATAGACCTCACTAGCCATTATCATTAGCAGTGGGTACCAGCTCAAAAACCCAGTCATCAAAGAACAAAAATGCTGGCAGCTAAGTGGAGAAATCCAGCCAGCAGGAAAACAACCCAGAGCATCAGCCAGACGGCTGCTACTCCCTGTACAGAAGAGGAGGGCAGGACAAGTCGGCTAAATGTTGTCTGACACTTAAAAACAACAGTTCTGTTGTGTTCGAGAATGTTGGTAAGAAGCCCCAGCCCAGTGCAAATTGCCACCAGTACACCTCAAAATGACCACATACAACAACTTCACCCCTTTCCTTTCTGTATGTGTGTATGTGTATATATATATATGTGCAGTCAGCCAATTATCTCATGTTGTATATCCCTCATGTATTAGAGCCCTAGGATGTTTTTAAGCTTGCTTGCTCAAACCTTGGTAAATGTTGTTACACCTGAGAACCTGATTTGTGTTCACATCCTACTGAATTCAGGTTTTTTTTCTCCTTTTCCCCCCATCGTTTTTTTTCTCTCTTCAAAAATGTTATTAACTAGAGCATTAAATGCTGGCCTCCAGCAGGGCCTTCTCCATATGTTTATGACAAATGTTTGCTCCATAGAGAGAGGGATGTATGTGTGTGAGAGAGCATGCAGCTATAATGGGGCAGCTCCCAGATCCAGCTTCCCTGGGAGGCGAAACTCAAGCACTTGAAAATGCTTATCAGCTCCAGTAACTCAGATGGAAACAGATAGTAACCTCTCAGGGTGCACCTTTCACCTGAGGGGAGGGGAGTGCTGCAAGCACCGCGAGGAGGCGTTTCTGCCCTGTGAGGAAGGTTGTCCCATCTCCCAGAGGAGCCCAGGCTGGGGTTGGGTGTGGCAGGGGCTCTGTTATCGGGCAGGTCGGACTTCAAAGCCAGTTGGACTGATTTGTCCCTCTCCACTCATCTTTCCACCCAAGTTCTGTGCACAAAACATATTTCTAATCAAGCCATGACTTTCTTCCCCTGTTAGCAGTTGGGATGATGTAGCACATCTGCCTTCAGTGTTCCTGAGCATCTCTCTTTTTGTGGAGGCTGTGAGGTTCATGGCTGTGCTTAGCCCTGAGCTGCAGCATTCCCAAAAAACAGCCCCTTCCTGTAGGAGCTGGGGTTAGAGACTGTTGTAATGCAGTTCTCCTGGTTATCAGTTGGAACTGGGCATCGCTGCGTTGTCCCCTCGTGTCAGCACTGTGTAGTTTGACTGTTGAGGTAATAGCAAAGGCAGAGTTAATTGCAGCTGTTTTGAACTGAAAATAGCAAGTAATATTCATCAGTCATATCCCTCTTTTGGCTTGTAATTAATTCATGTGCTGACCCTTATTTTATATGAGTGTGTGGTGTTCACAGTGATGTACTTTGAAGGGTATTTATTTTGTGTATGCTCATCAGCTGCTCCACCTTCATAATTTGTTTTACTGTGGCTGTCGCCCAACAGTGAAGGTTTTGTTTCTGCTTCCTGCTCAGCAATTGAAATTTAAATGGGGAGAAGCAAATAGAGTAACAAATAATATGCTTTGGTACACATTTTCATGAGGAATAATTGTTTGAACTAAAAGCTTTCAGGATTCATTAAGCACTGGGCGTTTGTGGAAAAGCTATCAGAGCATTTATGAATAATGGAACATGCGTGACTGTTGCACACTGAACTCTGCCCTTTTAGATTATGCATATATTTGTGACCCTAATTGTGTATAGTGTAACACCTTCTGAATCAGCTCCTTATTATTGCAAGGAGAGGAGCGGAAGCAAGAAAATCTGGTTTTCTTCATTTTCTTCATAAGTAGTTGTAAAAAACCAGACGGCAGTTGTTAAAACTGAAAGTTAAATATTCAAATTGAAAATATCTTTTTAAACTGGGAGAACCACACTTCTGACTGCTATAGCTCAAATTTGTCGTCTGACTTCAAGGTGATGGAATAAAATGTACAGCCTGTGCTATAGACCATATGTAGGACACTGCAGTTGAAATTATTTGTTTGGCAAAGTTGTAAATGATGGAAAGCCCAAACCATGATGTGTGTGCTCTGTACCTGATGAAACATCAAGGATGTATCAACATGCCTTTGGGAAAGCTGCAATAGTTAATACATTAGCCATAAGTTATGTAGGCCATTTCAAACAAGTTCAAGTAAAAATAACTCCATACTGTAAGATACCCACTTGTGTTCACAAGTTTTTATATATGTTACAGAGAAACTGCCTTAATGTTCCAAACACATTGAAAAATGAGGCGAAATGTAACTCAAAGCAAGCAAAGCTTCAAACATGCCTTTGGCTGTATTTCTGTGTATTTGGGCACTAGTGATACCTGTAGGTACTTTTGTTTCATCTTTCTCCAGAAATTTTTCAGTGTTACCTGGCTGTAGTTTACAAAGGCTGTCTGGTCTCTCTTCTGGAGCCACGTGGCCTTTTTCTGCCAAAACCCGCATGAATTCTGCTAGAATTAGTGTTTGAGGACATTTTGCAGCAGATCTGGTGCATAGGCAGGTGCATTGGGAGGGATTTGAGTAGTCTGAAGCTGAAAGAGGGTCTGTGGAGCAGCTGAGAGGCAGTATAGAGATGACACCTTTGCTTCTGTCCAACCCAAAGATGTGATTGTGTGTAGGCAGAAGTCACGTAATACCAATGGGGACTGTGAGCCTTTCCCCAGGAAATCAGTAGCAAATACTCTGGTGACCTTGATGGAAGGAAAGGTGGGCCAGTTCTCTGGAAACTTGTGTTTCTTGAGGGTAATCCCGACAGCGCAACTGAGCTAATTGCATCATCTCTTGAATTACTGTCAGTGTTAACAGTTTACTGTTTCCTTTATATTAAGAGCATCTTCCATTTGTTTTCCCAAACGGTCTCTGCCCCCTCTCCCTCAGTGTGTGGCTCCTGCTGTGCTGTTTGGCCAGAAAGTATCAGAGGAGATTTCATTCCACTCGGGATGCTGTGCCTTTTGAACCTGATGCATGCAGTTGGTTTTATGGTTTATGCTCTGCTGCGGGGGCTCTCTGTCTCCTGCCCAGCCTTGCATGACTCCAGCTCTGGCACTTCTGCCTTCCCCAACATCCCAGGCTGTATCAGGGTGTATCAGTGCTGCTCTGCTGGAGAACCTGTGATGGAAAGGGCTGAGGTTACGACTGTTGCGTGCAATGCCCATGGAGATGTGGTTTTGCCTATTTATTTTCCAGCTCATGTTTCCTGGGCATTTTGATGTGATAGACAGTGACTTTTGCTTGACAAAACCAGCCAGTCGCTGCTCTGTATAACCAGGGCTTGGGATGAGCTGTTGGTTAGTTTATTTTCGAATGATTATTTCCTGACTGCTTTAATGGCCACCTCATTATGTCTCAGTATTTAATGGTTTATGAAACACGTGAAATCCTGTAATAACTTCAGGACTCATTTTCATAATATCAATTTGCACTATGTAGATAACTATTCGTTTTGACTTTATTGCTGTAATGGTTGTTCTAGAAGGTTAATACCAGTAGTTTGGCAGCACTGGTGGTGCATTAGCATCTGTTTCTCTGCCCTTCTGTCTGTGGGGGCCTGGTCTTGCCTCTTGTCCTGAGTCAGTGTGTGAGCAGCCCATGGAGGAGGCACATGTGGAAGTATAAATCTTTCTTGAAGGTTTCTTCTCATGTTTGAAATGGGTTTGGGCACAGATGAGAGCAGAGATGTCATCTGTGCCCTTACCCAGACTTTGCCCTTAGCTTCACAGACAGGTAATTCCCCTTTTTCTTCTTCCGTTCATCCCTTCAGAAATCCAACTTTCATTTAACAGCTTATTGCTGCAGAACCAGCAGTGGACTCTGCACCACTGCCCTGAGATTTACTGGCTCCTAGAAATGATGTTACACTTCCAGTCTGAACTTACCTTCAACCTAAAGTCACTGGAGCACAGTAGACTTTCCTGCTGGACTAAATGAACCTTCTAATGCCCCATTTTTGTTTGCCAGGTGGGTGCTCCCAGTCAGTAATGAAATCCCTCTTCCCACCTGCTGCAAACCCTGTTATTTCTGTAAGGCTCATAGCCCACTAAGGAAAACAACTGGTGAGTCTGACAGGATCTCATTTTATAAACTGCTGTTGGTTGTCTTAAACCTAAAGACAAATGTAATTCACTTCCTTAGATTAGCTAAAACCAGTATTGGATTGACAGGTGGATAAGCACTCAGTCATTGTATTTAAATTCTGACATAACAGTAGCTTTCTTTGAGGCTCCTGGAATGGCGTAAATATTCTAAGATTTCATGAAAATAACCAGTATTTTTAATTGCCTCTGCTCAGCCAGCTCTTTTAAACTCTTGAGTGCAGGTTACTTGCCTTAAAATGTCTGAATTTAATAACTGCTGTATAACAGCCTTGTGTTACTTGTTAGAATTGCAGCATTTTGTTATCTTCCGTTGTGGAATGGAAACTATTTTTGAGCACTTTTTACATTGCTACTGTCACTTTTAGTGGTTTTTAAAACATCTTTAGTCTTTATTTTTGCTGCTTGGAGAATTTATTCTTGCACCACCTTGCTTGAATGCTGCTTTCAACAGTTCCTGCCCTGTATTTATTGCTATCAATTTGCTTTTGGATTTTCCTCTGTTCTGTACAGTTTGGGGGTGCTCTTTAAACAAATTAGTCTGTGTTTTTATTGGCTGTGGCATGAACATCAGACGGAGTGTTCCAGCCTGGAAGTGTGAGGCCAAGATTTCACTTCATCTTTGGTTTGTAAGTAGTTTTCAGGCAAAGTGTCCTGTGTATCCTGAAGCAAGTTAGTATGGATTTACTGAGTTAGCTGGCACAGAGTGAAGGACCACTTTACTATCAAAAACGTGCTAAGGAGTGCATGTACATCCAAGGAATGCTAGTAACTGTTTCATTATTATTAATTTTCCGGTGAAGTGATTTAGTAATGGACCTTTACTGCAAAGATAATTTAGCTGCTAAATTATATCTAAATTACGTGTGCACTTCCACTCTGTACACAGCCTGTTGGCACTTCTGTTGGAAACAGATAAAGTTTGAATACATTTGGTAAAGGAAAGCACATTAGGGAATAGAAATTAGTTTAGTTCTGCTTGTGGAGGAAAAAAAAAAACCCACTACATTTTGAATATTTTGTGTATTTTTCTTTTTTTCCCTCTTTTAAATTGTCTGACTTAATGCTGCTTTCCCCTCTCACGTCACCTGAACCAGCAGGGCTGTTGCTGGTTCATCTGTTCTTTGTGGGAAAGTTTCTTTGTGTGATCCGTGGTTGTGGATTAAGAGCTTTCAGTGCATTACTGACAGAGCAGTGTTGCTGAATACTTAGCAACAAGCTTTTTCTCTCAAGTGTTTTTAATGAAACAGAAGTTTCTTGTTGCCATCTAATAGGTTTAAATACTATTAAAAAGAAATCCCCTCCATTTCCGTTAATCAGATTTTGTTTGCTACCCGTGATAACATAAGCTTGCTAGTTCTGACATGTTGAGGGAGATGAGACCTGAATGTTTAATTTTAAAGAGAAAGGCAGAAAAAAGATGGGATTTGTGTGGGAAAACTTCCTTTGCGGTTCATAAAACCAAGAAGGGGGAGAAAAAGGGTGCAGTAATAAATTTTCTTCCATTTACAGCTTGTCTTAAAGCAGAATGCAGGAAAATACTTGCAAATTTATACACAGTAATGTGATTAAATTTTCGTAACACCATAGTTTTGCTTCTAAATTAATATCAGAAATTTGCGTTCTTTTTTTTTCTAAGACCTATAGCAAGAATGTTGTTTGCCAAACTCTCGTGTTTTTAACTACTTCCCTAAGGAGCAGCTTGGGAACTCTCCAAGGATTACCATACTGCTGACTTCAGAAAAAATTAGAGAGCACAGAAAGAAATTTATTTGCAACCCAGGCAGCAAGAGAGGAACAAATCCCAAGTGACTGTGGGAACTGCTGACACCGAATTGCCTGGAAACAACGTGTTTGGTGCATTTGGGGATCCAGCTGCTGTGACACTGAGAGGCCGCTGGGTTTGAGGGTAGAGTGAGAGTCCCTTCACATCTCCAGGGGACACCGGGGGCACAGCCAGGCCAGGGGTGCCCAGGGGGCATAATTTCTAAAAATTACACAGAGTTGGTGGTAGTTTTATAGCAAGGACTTGTCTGACACTTACGATTTATCTGACAAACTTTCCCATGTTTTAACATTTACCAGTCTGTGACCTTTTCATCTGACCTTTTCTATGTGCAGTTGATGTGGGGTTTTTTATTACTTATTTTAACCAAAAATGTATATATAGTAAATGAGTTAGGCACTGCCAGGAGAGCACTATAAAATGTCACAAGGGAATTGCCAGCTTTGCATTCAGTGGAGAGACTGGATAATGTTTCCTGAAGATCTAATAACCAGGTATAGTATTAAGATGAAGACCAATATTCAGTAACTCCCTGCTCTGCAAATGAGGCTCAGCTGGTAGGGCAAGAAAATAGCCCAGGAATATGTATTATACTGTAAATACACAAGGGAGCTCACTTAAGGTTGTTTGGGAAATCTTGCTTGACAGTTTGCTTTGAATGTGTGATTTTTATAAACTTAATGCTCTTTTGGAACAGTGGTTTCTAAACTACTCTGTGTTTTCTAAAGAAGTGTATATAATGTCCTTGCTTCAGGGGGAACCTGCAAGGAAGAACAGAGAGATGTGTTTGGCTTACACCAGGATCATAAGATGCTGATCTTGCTGACAGAGGTGTCTGAGTTGTGCTGGAGGTGCACAGTCTGTGTGAGTGCAGGTCTCTGGCTGCTGGGAGAGGACCCACCATGTGCTCCTTGATCTGTACCTGGTTCCTGGCAAGCAGAGAAACCTCAGCACTGAATTTGTTGGTGTTTGTTGTTCTTACAGGCCGGTGTTTTGTAGGCATTGTTGGGAGTGGAGAGTGGGTGTGAAGGGACTTGCTGTGTGAACCTTTGGTGGTGACAGTGGTGAAGTGGTTGGTGAGTGTTGTCCAGCCACTGCTGCTCCATCTCTGGGAGGTTTAAACCTTGTGTGGGTGAAAACTGGAGGGCTGGGCTGTCCCTGCTCGCACAAAGGCGGCAGTTTAAAGCACAGTCAGTGTCACAGCTTTGGTGAGATGTGGCTGGGCAGGGCCCAGAGGGGTCTGAACACACAGCTTGGCTCCAGCTCCCCAGAGGAGCATCTCTAGGTTGCTGACGAGGCCTCTGGCTGGTTTGGTTTCCCGGCTCTGCAGTGACAGGTGTGTTGTGAGAGCTGTGGCTGTGTGGGTTCTTTAAAGGGGTCCCTGTCCTCCCTTTGTGGCTTTCCTACCTTGGAAAGGTAGTGAGGGGGAATACCCTTCAAATGCCTAAATTCGGCACATGGTTCTGTTATCACAGAATAATATAGAATACCAAGAAATACAACAGTGCTGTTGTGTCTTTTGAACACAGGATTAGTGAATTGTCCAGATTTCTGCCTTTTGGATTCAGTCTGTGAGGTCTCCCAGGTCTTACCCACAAAGAGGGAAGTACGTACACCTGGATACTTACATGTTTACACACATGTTTTGAAAAAGTAGGTGGTTGCTTCTCTTAACTACAGTAGAGTCTTTCTCCTTTCATATTCCTGCAGAAAGTCATTTGCTTGGGATCCAGTTTAGTGCAACTCTTTTAAATGGTTGATTTCTTATTTGGGTTTGTTTTTTTTAAACTGGCACTTTGAAACTGGATGCCAGTTGGCATTCTGCACAGGGGAGCAGAATCATCTGCTTTGTCAATATTTTACCCTGGTGTATCATGTTCAACATGAGTTGAAATTAATTGCCTTTTTCCTTTCCTCCACAAAACCAATTACAATTCTGTCATCTATTTAGGATTAATACTACAAAATGTATCCCTTTTTCCAGATTAATATTCCACTTAGTACACCACAGGTATTCTGACCACAGGCTTATGCGTAGGCAGAAGTTACATCAATTTCAATTAAATCCCTCTTGCCAGTTATTAGAGAATTTTGTGTTTGTCCTTAATTTGAGTTAAATGTGCCTTATATTGATGGAATTTAAATAATTTCCTCACTGAACATAATTAAAATCTTGCAGTATCAAGATTGTGAATGCCCAGCGAAGTGAGTTTTTTCCCCCCTGAGTTTTATGCTGCAATATTGATACTAGATATATTTAAATATTGTTAATGTGTTGAGACAGTGAAGGAGTGAGAAGCTCTGGTGAAACTCAAGGTGCCAGGAGGAGGGATCAGGATTCTACTCATGCAAAGAAAGCCTCTCCTACCTTGGTTTTGAATACCAGGTACTATTTGAATATTCTGGGTATTTTGAGTGGACTGACTCTATTGATGATGACAAGGACAGGTTGACTCTATGTGTTTTTTTTTGTCCGCCCAAAACTTTTGTTGTATTTTGGGAGGAACAGGGTGATGGGGAAGCAGAGCTAAGCAGCGGCCATTGAAACCAGGGAGGATTTCAAATGTTACCCTGAGGATGCTTGGCTTTGCTTAATAACACAGGATGTATATGCAAATCCCAGGATTTATCACTTTCCAAGGTGTCACAGCTTGTCAGAACTGCCACTAATTATTGTCCCCTTGTGCTGTTGCCAGCTGTACTGTCTCACCCCAGGACCTCTCCTGGCCCTGGGAGACACATGGAGCACTAGGCAGGAATTTGTCATGATTATACAGTATTGATCCATACAAGCAGGTGAAAAGGAAAATGCTAAAGGCTTTTGCAAGGACTCACATCTGTCAAACTCTGCAGGGTTCTGGGATTCATTCTGGTTACATTTTGCCTGAGTTTAGGTCCTTGATAGGTCACCTTTTGTTTTGAGTTCACTGAGTACAAGACTTGGCCCTTAGCACTGAGGACTCTCCATGCAAGTGGAGTGTGACTTTTACAGGACTGTGATGTGAACTCCCCAGTAACTGGTCTCACCAATATGGGAGATCCTCCCCACACACATCACATGTTTGGAATGTCAGCCCTGGAAGTTTTGCTTTTATTTTTTAGTGTGGCGAAACAAGATGCGGGTACAGTTTGCATGAAAATAGCCATATATAAATTAGTCATCTGCTCCTAAAGTGATAAAAAGTGATCTAAATACTGCCATGGAAGAAAAAAAAGCGTTCTCTAATCTGTATACACTTTGAAGAATACTTTTGTTTGGCTCAGGAAAGCACTCAGCATGAACTGCCTCCTACCCAAGTACTCCAAGAGCTGATGTTACAGTGAACCATTCATGTGGCAAATTAAAAAGTCTGGTGGACGGATGATATGGTTCCGAGAACTCAATAAAACTTATTACCTACAAGACTGATCTTTCTATTCCAGTGACATATGTGCTGGTAGTTCTGCAACAGCAGGAATAATTAAGAAAAAAAAATATAGTTTTAGTAATTTGAGGCTTCATTTTAATAGAGCAAAAGAACTAATTTCTACCACCGTATATGTGGGATTAAGTGGAAATCTCCCTTCCATTGCCTTCCCCAAAAGATGTGGGTTTCCTAATCGAAGTCATGCTTGGTAAGCTCCAATGGTGATGGAGGTGTTAAAATATTAAGGGAAAACCTGAGAGGGCTGAAGCAGACAGGAGTGATTTGACTTCTCTCATCAGGGATGTGGATGTATCAATTTATTCTGGAAAAGAGCCTCACTGCATTTAGATGTAATGGCAGCTGAGAAACACACAGCTCCCTGTGAATCAGCTGATCCTGTAAAATTTCCCCACAAAGTATTTTAGAAACAGAGCAAGTGCCATTGTGCATCCCTTTGGTCCAGGAACTGGTTGGTGTTTGTTAGTGATTCTCCAGGGTAGGAAACAATAAGGAAAACCTTCAAATCCCAGGAGTTGTTGTGGACATTGAAGTAACTATGATGAGCAGTGGTGTGGTAAATCACAGCTACTCTTCAAGAGGCTGCCTCTTCTGCCAACTGCTCTTCATGTGACCCAGAGGTACCTGTGGGAGCTGCAGAAGTGATGCTGCTCTTTTCCATTTTTAGGGTATATTTGGAAGTTCTGTCTGGAAGAGGAGTGCTGACTTGAGCACTATAAACAGACTGGGGTGTCTGCTTGGTCAGCCGCTGTCTGAGAAGGAAGAAGGGTGTGGAAGGTGGTAACTGGAACTGCTATGTTGCTTTCTGTACTTTTTTCACAAGAGAATGTCAGAGAAGTTCTTGGACTTGAACTCACCGGCTGTGTGGTGGGAGCCTGCAGAGGCCAGCTGGCAGCCTTGCAAGTGTTACAGGCACCCTCCTGTTTCTAGGATTGTAAGAAACCATTTTAGCTCTTTATTGGAGAGTCATGGAATCATTAAGATTGGGAAAGACCTTTAAGATCACTGAGTCCAACCAGCCCAGCACTGCCATGTGCACTGTTAAATCATATCCCGAAGTGCCACTTCCATACACCTTTTGGACACTTCTAGGGATGCTGATTCCACTGCTTCCTTGGGCAGCCTATTTCAGTGCCTGAATCCTATGATTGGGTGTCAGAATTGTGGTATACTTTTAGATCCTAGGAAAAAAAAGGTGGGGTTTGTCATATGCATATGGGCTTAGGCTTATGCTGGAGCAAGTATTTCTGGATAAGTCAGTTCCAAACAATTGCCATTATTAGGCATAGACCTTAAAATTAATAGGTAATTTCAACTCTAGGCAGAATTATTTTTATTTCCATTTCCACTTGTGGCAGTGTTGTGTATACCAAGAGAAATTCTCATTATACACTACTTTTATTTCAGTATTTTGAAGCCAGCAGGACAACTCTGTGTGTCCTCGATCTTCTCTTTCTTCCTTTGAGCCAAGTAACTTCAAGAAACATTCTCACCTAATGATGACCAGGCAGCAACAGTGACTCTGCAGTTCTGGTAGTTCAATTACACACATAAAATCAGGAGCTTGACTGAAAGAAGTATTTTGGTATGTTCCTTTTGTTCTGTTCCCTTGGCTCTCTCCCCTCCTTTGCTTATATTGTCTTTGCAGGGATGCATTTCCCTCATTTGCCGAGCAGGGAGGGCCTGCATTGCTGGATGTTTCTTTTTATAGTCAGTTCTGCTCTCCAACAGGATCTGCAGATGGAGTAATTGCTGTGCACGCGGCACCAGCTCCTTTGTTCCTGCCCTGACAGGTTGCTTTTTGGTTGACTTGACTTTGAAGTTCTGAGTTCTCATTTTCTTAGAAATTTGTTGTGGTTTTTTTTACATTATTCCTGGTATGTTTATGGAGCTTTCCATTCACATCCCCTTCTTGTCACTGCCGTTGCACTGCCTGGTTAAGAGAGAGATTCGGGGGTTTATAAATAATAAAACAGAACGAGGCAGATGTATCCCTTGTTCAGTTCAGCAAAGCTCTTGGGAAGCAGGATTCTTATTAATGCTCATCTTTCTGCTGGTGACATGAGGCGGGGATGGACGTGCATGGCTAAAGGGGTGGCATTGTTGTGCTTTCATGGGTTTTGTCTCTGTGTGTGTTTGTGTTGGGCAGAGATTGGCGTGAGTTTTTCAGCTCTTACACAGGATCATTGTGGAAGCAGTTCATGTGTGTTAGTTGTGAACAGATGGTAATGCATTATTTTTGGCATGGGGAAGGAAAAGGAGACCTCACGTTGCATATGAATAGACATCTCTGGGGTTTGTCCTACCAAAGGGAGGATGCAAAAGTAAAAGGAGAGTGAAGCTTACCTGGGCCTTTGTGCCCTGCTGTGTAGGACTTCAGTCAGTCCTGGCTTTATCTGTTGCTTCTGGAAGCTCTTCAAGCTTAGGGTGAACGCAGACATGGCAGGACTGATGAGCATATTTATTTTAGCTAGTCAGAAAGATACTGTTTGCAATTTTTGGAATACTAATAGAAAGAGGTAGGTAGATAGGCCGGCAAGTTGGGTGGGAGACAAAAGGATTAGCCTGACTGTAGTAACATGATGCCATTTGGGCTTTTATTATCAGTGTGATTGGGACTCTCTTGTTTTGACCATTACATTACCACAGGCAAAAAGACCATTTCTGACAAAGAGATGTTACACTTGGTGCAGGGGAGAACACAAGGAGAGGCTGCTCTGCTGAGTCAGTGTAATAACTGCTACAAAGAGCCCATTTACAAGCTTACTTGTATTTAGTAGCTGATTTGATTGAGAAAAGACATTGTGGGGAGCTGGGGGGAAAGATCAGAGTTTTGTTTTAGCCTCGGTGATAAAAACCTGAACATCTGCAAGGATGAGCCATAGTAAACTTCTTGATTCCTCTATCCCCACACATGCCTCCCTTGCTCTATTTTCCACTATATTCACTCACTATTCAACTTTCAGTCTGGCTCTCAGGCTGTGTGAGGAGGACTGTGACACAGGTGCCTAATGACCTCCAAAATAAACTGCACAACTCTGTGGTGAGAGCA
Organism: Pachyramphus minor; assembly: GCA_013397135.1. NCBI lineage: Eukaryota > Metazoa > Chordata > Aves > Passeriformes > Tyrannidae > Pachyramphus > Pachyramphus minor. Next base: position 402,081 of record VYXB01009846.1, on the reverse strand, counting down.
GGCCCAGGGAGGGAAAGAATGAGACCAGGGAATTTGAAATTGGGGTTGTTTAGCTTTTAGGATGAGTGTTTCTAAGGCCACATCTTAGGAGCTGAGTGCTGTCAGCAGATGGAGGAAAATTTGAGGACCTGGGAAACTTCAGGAGTTAATACATCCTGGGTGAGATGTGGCACTATAGGTTCATCATTTAAGACCCCAGCAGCATTTTCCAGATTGAGGAATTAAGAATTTGGGGCAGGGAAGTGGAAAGCTCTTTGTATTCTGTGCAAAGACCATCCTGGGCTTTCAGGGTTGAGGGATTGCTCTCTGGCACAAAGCCTGGGAGATTCCGAGATGCATGTGCTGCCTGGTTCCCTGTAGTTTCTTAGTTGTCTGTCTTTCAGTTTGTTTAAATAAAACTTGACTTGCAGCATGAGAATTTTTTCTTGGATGCATTTTTAATGAACTCTTCTGCAGTTGGTAGGACCCAGAGGTAATTCCATGTCTTCTGCTCAGTGCTGCTGATCCTTGTCAGAAATTAGTATTTAACAACACCTTGAGAGTTTAAAAGCCATTGAAACACTGATTATGCAATTTACTTTTACTGATTATGTTTTAAAGTGGTAGCGGGTTGGGTTTGTTTTGAGCCATTTCCACTTTTGGCTGTGATTTTATAGCAAATATTTTCAGCTCAGTTCAGACTAATTAAATGCCAGGACACAGTTGTGCTTGAGCATGTGAGAAGGTCAGCTCTGGGGCTTGCCTGGAGCCTTCTCCTGAGAGAGCCATTGTCCTGTACCTCACTGTGCAGGCTAAAAAGTGCTGCTGTTACCACGCCTGGTCACGTTAATCACGCTGCTCTGAGCAGGTGTGTGCACAAGGGTGGTGCTGTGTTATGGAGATCTGGCTCTTCTTGTGCAGACCACTTCAATAGAGCAGCACTTGGTACATGCAGGTGTAACAACACCTTGTTGGCACAAGTGTGCTACTGCCTTTTAATTAATTCTCTTGGTCTTAATGTAATGTACCGGGCCATTGTAAGGCATCAAAGTGCTGAGATGGTGAAAAAAGTTGCTCGTATGTTTTTACTACAGTGTGAGTAGGAGAACAAAAGTGATCGGTTTATAGATTTTTTTTTTAGTTATTTTTATGAGTGACAAAACCTGTTACTTATAAAAAACACTCTAAAAATAGCCAAAATAACAGCACTAAGTGTACAGAGACAAGAGCTAGGCACGTGTTTAACCCCTTGATAAATGTACCCTACAGGTTAGTTTGTACACAAGTCAAGTTACTTAAAAGCTCAAATACAGATTTGATTTTGCTTGACTTCTTTGTAGCAGGTATAAATTTGTCTGATCTCAAAGAGGGATGGGGGCCAGTGCTCATTTGGAATCATGGGCAAAATGATTTTTGGACCAAAAAGGACTTTCTTGGATGCCAGAATGATGACTTGCTGACAGTTGGGCTGAAAACCACTGTTCTCTCTTACCATCCATCAGAAGTATTTTTGCACATCCAATTGGGTAGATCTTTAATTCCTTGCTGTTACTGATGACGGGCTTGTTTCTTCCCTCCCTTCTAAGTAATACATAATCAAGAGGGAGAGACTTCTTTGTGGTGGTTCCCAATGATTCTAGTTCTCTGTGAGAAAACTGTAAATCTCTGTGATGCTGTAATATAAATCAACACTGTCCCTTTCTAGCTCTAATTGTCTTCTGAACCCAGTGTCTTTGTGAATTCTGTGTGAAAAAATTATGATTATTTGCCTAAATGAGCTCTATAAATAGGCTTTCTATTTTAAGAAGTGTGATTCCCACTGCAGTACAGCTGCTGTATTTGGGAGAAAAAGGTATTCTGTTTTAATGAAGTAGCAGAAAGATGTGCATTTCTTTGCTTGAATTCAATACATAATTGAAAACATATAGGAATTTATTTTGTAGTGTATGTACTCCATAATACTTAACAGCAAGTAGGTATCACACATTATCTTTGTCTAGTAAGTATGAGGAAACAGAACATGCTACCAGCAGCAGTGGATCTGGCAAAGCTTAAGCTTGTTGGTGGGTTTGGTGATAGAATTTCCAATGTCAGACTTAGTCTGAAGTCAGAAGGCACAGGAGAGAGCTTGCTGTGGTTGCCACCTAAGAGCTGAAGGGCCACTGAGGGGGACAAACCATGAACATCCCAGGAGGGTTCTCTGGCCAATGTGCAGGGTGGGCTTACACTGCCATGTACTGCTTTCAGAAAACATTTAAAGCTGCAAAGCAGTATCAACTCCATTCACATTTTGTTCACCTGTTTCGGGTCTGTGCTTGGCCCAGGTCTGAATTTTGTACAGAATTTGCCTGATGCTTTCTGTGTTGAGTTAAATGCATGTGCTTCACTGGTGCCGCCTGGGCAGAGCTGTGTGTTTATAGCTCATCCCTTTTCTCTGTGATAAATGTGACAAATTGGTTTTCAGGGGGGAGTTGGTTGTTTTTAGGCACGAATTCAGGTCATTGGGCCAGCTGGAAATGTCAGGAGAGGAAAGGTGCATAAATCTGTCTGACAGGCTCAGGAACAGAAGCTCTGTGCTTTGTTCTACTGTTAGGCAGAGTCTCATTCTCACCTGGTGTATGTTGACACAGGCTCTGAAGTCAGTGAACCCTTCCAGAGAGCTCTGGACACAGATGGTTGTTGTTACCTCCAGGGCCACGATACCTAAGCTCATCAAAAAGTGGAATGATAAGGCTGGTTCTTGATCCTAAAGACCAACAGGAGTAACGACCCTATCCGGACCACCCCTGACAGTGGAGAGCTGTATGGCATGGAAAATTTCCCCTGGATGGATGTGCATATGGCTTCAAGCAGAATTGAGTCCTAGTATTTATTTCTGTAGCAGAAAAGACACTGATGTCTTTGTTCTGAAGACCTTGTATTCCTAAGAATGTAAAGCAAATTAAATAAATTAATATGAAAATAAAAATGACACAAATATAAACTAATGTGATAGGAATTGACCTTAAGCAAATCACTCCCCCTTTTTATTTGCATGGAAATACAGAGAGCAGACACAGATCATTTGTCATGACTGTGCCATATTTATTTTGAAAGGTGATATGATTTATTGTGTTGAGTGTCTCAAGCAACTCTCTGCTGTTGACTTTGGTGTCAGTACTTGGCTCTTCACGATGAAAACTCTTGTTTTGAGTGGCCTCTACCAGGTTTCTTTTCAGTGCTATGATAGAACCAGGGCTTTTGGAGACATTTGAATGGCAGCCACTTGAGGCAGGCTTTCCAGGAATGGGGAAACACAGGAAATAGTAGCTGGATCCTTAGACTCTGGGCAGAACAGAGCAGATGAGAGATTGGGAGACTCCAGTCTAACAGTCAAGCATTAAAGGAAGGAGAGGAAACTTTTTCTTGGTGAAAACCCTCAGTGAATGGATGACTTGGTCAGCAAGACTCGGGTGGAGGCATTGGAGTCTGCATTCTATGTGGATCAGAGATGAGGGCAGGGAGAAGGAGGCTGTGTGTCACTAGAGAAAACCTTCCCAAGGAACCAGGCGGTTTGATGGGTCCTCAGGGTGACTTGCTGTGGCTGGTGGGGATGCTCTGTTTACCCCCCAGAGGCGGAGGAAGACTGGAAGGAATCGTTGTGCATGGGAGTTGCAGGAGTTTTAACTGTCAGAAGTGGCCAGCTGTACTGCAGGGTGACTTTCTGAAGGCAGGTGGAGAAACACGGATCAGTCAGTAGTGACTGTCCTGGAGCAGATGCAGCCCAGCTCCTGTCAGTGCTCTCAGCTGTAGGTGCAAGGCCAAGAGGAATTTTTGCAGCAGTCTGTGCAGTGTGTCACTTGGCAGGTTCATGTGCTTCCTCTGAGTACTTCTACTTTCCCAGAGTCTGGACTCACGGTTCTAGCTATTATTTTAAGGCTGTGCAAATAGTCTTTGTATTTCAAAATGGGGTTTAGATTTTAACAGCTCTTTCTGCAAGGGCTGATATTTCTCAGTGTTCTCGCAGCATTCAAAATGTCAGATCCCTTGGGAAATAGCAAGCCTAATGTACAGTGGTCAGTGCTAATTAAACTTATAAATATTTCCTCTTGTGTCAGGATGTTGAAAATTCTTTGCTTTTGTTTAACTTGCTTTGTGATTTCCATGCTCTGATTATTTTTTATTCCCACCCCCCACCCTGGTTGTTTAATGCATGGCATGCCATCACTAGAACACTTGTTTCTCTGTGTAGAAAACATACTGTTTCTGGGGGAGAAATGCAGAACTTGTAACCAAAGTGCTTGTCTTTTCTTATTTATATTTGGGGTTTTTATTTTATTTTAAATATTGTCATCTCTGCTGATAATTGTCAGGTGGTCTCAACACTTGCTGCTTGAAGAGTAAGCTTTAGTGTTGTTGGAGAGGGTTGCTTAATCCAAATATAAAAGTAATTGTTCAGTGTTAACTTTCAGTCAGTTTGTGCTTGTGGAACTGCCAGACTGACTTAGAGCTTTCTATTGCTTCTTTTTGGGATTTTGGCAAAGAATATGTCTCTGGCACGCTGGGCACCCTGTCCTTCCTGTACAGGAGGCTGATCTTCCTGAGAAACAGACCTTTTTGTATTCTTCTCTACAGCTGCTCTCAGCCTGACTTGCTCTGAAACTTGTGGAGACTCTCAGAGAGCCGGTCACGTTATCCAGAGCCGGCAGCATGGGGGGTAAAGTCATCCTGGGCAGCCACCTCCGTGTCCCCCTCCTTGGGAGTGCTGCTGCTTTTCCACGCCTGGGATTCCCATCAGGGTCTGAGGGATGGACAGGTTTCCTTGTTACTTCAGAAGGGACTGGCCACGTTTGTGTCTCTTGGAAGACTTTGAGGATTCAAGGGTGCAAGTGTGTAAGTGCTAAGAAGAGTTGGCATGTTTGCATTACCTGATCTTTTATCTTAGTGCTGCCCACTATTATCCTAAGATAATAGTAGCTGCTATGAGATGTTCTGTAGCTCCATGGAACTTTGAGTTAAATCCATGTGCTGATGGTTGGTGTCTTGTTCTGGCCTTAGTTGCAGCACAGCTTTGATTATGCAGGAAAGGTCAAACTGGACATATGTGGAAGAGGGAAGAATTCAAGCCTTTGTTTTTACTGTCTTTCTCACACATTTAAACATGAAAAACAGGTTCCTTCTTGCTTTAAAGGTCTTCCTCCAAAGCTGTGAGTCTGTGACCAAGCTCAAGCACTTGGGCTAACATTTTAGGGCACCTCTCTGAAACTTGAGATGTAACATGGGACCTGAGAACTGGCAGGGAGAGGTGACCAGGTGCTGGCTGTACATGACATACGCAGGTATCCAGGTACCTGTACCTCAGGTAGCCAGGAGCTGGTGCATTAAAAGAAGCTCTCAAAGTAACCCAGATGAAGGCAGAGGCTGAAATGGCTGTTGGGATAGAGGAAAAATAAACTGAGGGAAAAAAGAAGGAGCGTTAGGGGCAAGAAGACAACTGAAGGAGATTTAACACCCTGTGGGATGTGAGAGCAGGTCAGGTTACTGGTATGCAATTGGCTTCTCTGGTGAACTTGCCCTGCTGTGGCTTCTACCATTGCTGAACTGTGGTGGTTTTACAAACACACCTGGTAACACACGTGTAATACATGTGTTCATTATTTATAGTCTGGCAAAGTTCACATGCAGCCTTTGCATGAATAGTGTTGGTTGATGATTGTACTGGAAGCTCTCATGATGACTATTTTAAAGCTTGTGCAGCAATAAACAAACACAAATCCTGCAGTGCTGTGTTCCTGGTTCTCATACTGATCTCATGTTAAAGGGCTGAATCCTCTGCAGCACTAAATGTGAAACGCTGTGCTGACTTCTGTAAAGCTACACTGGTTTACATCAATGAGGGTTGTGGCCTGAAATACTTGGGTATGTTTAGCACAGTGCATTTGTCCAAAAATATGATGACAAGTCTCTTTGCAGTGCCAAGGAAATTGTCCCACAAGCAGTGGAGCGCACTCAGTACACGATGCCAGTTTGGTCAAGGCTGAATAGCAAACGACAAGCCCCAGAACTGGGTAAATGCCTCTATAATTTGTCTTCTGACATTGTACTGCCTGCAGCTCTGCCAAGGAAATGGAAAAATGTAGAGAGCCCTGAGCAACCCGTCACAACACAATGAATCCAGCTTCCAAAGCTGTTGTAACTGGGATGCTGCTCTCCTCGCACATGCCAGCAGCTACAACTAACTAAACAAAACAAAAGCAACAATCCCCTTCTTTGAAAGAAAGGAGGGGGAAATCACATGATTTCATATTTTGTGCAAGTAGCAATAACATGGCATTTTGTGCAGCAAGCTTAGGAAACAACAGGCAAGTCTACGTTCGTGTGGGCTCCCTGCTTCAGGCCCCAGCTGCCACACACCTCTGACCAGCAAGAACTCAAGGAAGCTCAGAAGATGTTCCTTTTGGTCTATTCTGCAACATGCACTTTGTTCTGGCAGTATGTACTGACATGGCCTTGATGCAGTGGAGCAAGAACTGCTCCTGCAGACAGAAAATTTCCACTGACACCAGTAGGTGAGGTGCTGCCTTCACAGGGAATGGCCTGTGCTGTGTTATCTGGGCTATGAAGTGAGGGGAACTCAGCAGAAGGCTGTTCTTGAAGCTCAGGACCCTCAGAGTTTTGATGTGATATACTTGCTCTCCTTTGTGTCATGGACACATAGGATCACTCCAGGGATCTCCTGAATCTCCAGGGTGCTTTGGAGAGACAATGCAGCTTTCTGATCCTGCCAGTATATAATGTCCAAGATCTTTTCCTGTTGTGCCATGTTTCCTCTTTCTTTTTTTTTCTTTTTTTTCCAGACATGTTATTAAATACAATACTTTTTATTCATATAAAGTAGATTTTTCTCCAGATAAATACATTCTTCAAACAGAACTTAATGGCAGAAATTTCCTGAGCAAAAATAAACCACATCTCTGTTGAAGTTGTGCTTGTGACAAAACATAGCCCTTTTCATCTTCAAAGCACAGTGCAAACTTTAAATAATGGAATTTTTTTTATTATTTTTTAGTCAGGGCTGTGAAGTATGTGGTAGTGTTCCAGATGAAAGATGGGAACCAAGAGGAGAGGTTAAGTGACTCATTAAGGTTGTTGGGATCAGAGCCAGCTTAGAGGGGAGACTCTCAAAGCTGCCTGGACCTACAGAATATGAGATTCATGCTTGTTCCCACTTGAGCCAGTTGAGATGCAGAATCTTAGAATATTCTGAGCTGGAAGGGGCCCACAAAGGTCCCTTCTGAGTCCCAACTCCTGGCCCTACACAGGACACCCAAAGGATCCCACCATGTGTTGCTTCTTGAGCTCTGTCAGGCTTGGTTTAGTCTTATTCATATGTTGAGGTGCTGCACCATTGAGCAAACAGTCTTCATTTTACTACCTACCCTTGAATAATTAAGACAAGAAACTTTCTACCTATTGGAAAGTAAAACACAAAACTTCCCGTGGGCTTCATGCTGCAACCCAGGACAATCTGCTCACCCCGACAGACCCAGAATTTCGTTGTGGTTTGGTATTTTTTTATTTATTTCATTTGGGAATATTTTTTGCTTTAATTTATTAAATTTATTTTATTATTTATTATTTTATTATTTTTATTATTTTATTTATTATTAATTTATTGCTGTGCTGTCCTTCTCTACAGCAAAGATATCAACGTGGCCTTGGTGCTACCCTAATGACCAATTTACTGATTTACAAGTGCAGACCAGTGAACATGATATGTTCTAAGTGTAAAGGAGCTGATGATTGTTATTGGTATATACATGGAAGTCTAACATCCCTCATTTCAGGTGGCAGCAGCCATTGCTGGCAGTGTCCATCATCCCATTGCTCCAAATGTCCTGTGAGTTACAGGGAGAAGTCCAGAAAACGTTTTTAATGAATGTCAACAGTGGAGAACATTCTTAGGAGTGAATTAAACCTGTCTGGCTTTGTTGTTGGTATTGACTGTTCATAGGAAGTGTTTTCAGGACAAGGACCTCTGAAGTGATTAAGAAATGAGGTGTATATGGAGTTTTCAGGCTTTGGAGAAACCCCATCTGTACCCTTAGGAATGGATGTGTGGTAGTGCAGTGTGGTGAGTTCATGGCAGCTGTTAGGGTGGCTCAGCATGTTGTGATGACAAGGTCTGTTTATTCCTAGCATAGTAACACAAGCAGCTTTGGAACTTAACGTTTTAATTTATTTCCTGACTCATTCATTGTTGCAAACGTTACAAGGAAAATAAGAAGGAAATAGAAAATTAGGATAAGACCTGGGATATCAGAAGGGAGAGATTTGTAGTCCAAAGTACTACAGATGCCAAGAAGTACTTGAACCAAATGAAAAAAAAAAATTGATTTAATATAAGCAAGTGTTGTTTATACCCAGGTCACCAAAGGAGCACATTATGGAAATTGGCAATAAATTAAGATGAACTGAAAGCAGGAGATGGGTTGAAAGGGTGAGCCTACCGGAGTAATTCCAGCACAACACAGTTGAAAGGTCAGTTTATTGAGTGGTAGCTACTGTTCCCATGAGATCAGGATAGGGAAGGCAGCCAGATGCTTCCCAGATCCTCTTTTATTGTCAGAAAAATTTCACTTACTAAGGAGCAGGATTCCCATCTGCAGTTTCAAATGGATGACAGGGTGGTCAGAATGCAGCACGTGGTCTGAAACTGGCTTCAGATATTATTTGTTTTCATAAAGCACAGCCCACAGCTCCTGCAGGTCTGGACAGTCATTGCCCTCAGTGCTGCACCAGTGTACACCCATTGGCAGGGGGGAGGGGGGAGGAATCGCTGCCCTCAGGACTCCCTGAATTCCCCAGATTTCCAGTGACAGCTGATTTCTTTGGTGCCCAAATACCTGCTGCCATTAGCAGTGAGCTGAGGCTTATGGCAACTCTTTTGGAAAGTAAGTTTCTAAAATGTCATGTTCTATTTGGGTTTATTTGCACTGTGAAAACCAGGCTGTTTGCTGCCTTTGGGACCCCAGCAAAGCTTCTAATGGGGTGTAATGAAAACTGAATATTCCTACGGGCTTGGTCCTGACTTGTTGTGTGTGCTGCCGCTTGAGTGAGTTTTGGAAACTCCCAAGTGGAGCACAGGCTTCCACTCTTCAGGGAATCACACTGTAGAAGTGACTGGGAGGGTTTTCCAAGGCGTGGGAGCTGTGGGGAGCAGGGAGGCTCCTGCAGAGTATATGGCCATCCTTTGGTTGTAAGGCTGCACTCCTGTTCACTCAATCTTTGAATCAGTAAGCAGTAATAGCTACTTGAGCATTATGAACAGTGACCACATTTGGATAATTCATTGACTGAAAAGTTGTCATCTTTTTTGTTTGTTTGTTTTGATTTTGTTAAGCTCAACATCTGATTTGCCATGTTGCCTTCTGCTGTGTGATGAATTAAATCTTTCAAACTTACCACGAATTAATCAGTTGCTAATGTTCAAAGGCAGTCTTCAAAAGTAAAAAAAAAAAACAACCAAAGCTTCAGGAAATGCAGTGAAACAGGTTTTATGTGTCTCTGTGTTTCTCATCTTTTCCCCTGGACAAAAATCAATGTTCCTTCATGCTGGGAAGAGGTTGTAAAGCTACAGCAGGTGTTGGCTCTCCAGTACATACTGATGGAGAAGGAAAGAGGATTGGCTACTTGGCATTGATCCTTTTTCAGAGTTTTAGATGAGTGTGATATTATTCCATATCCATAGGCTGTTTGATATTTTTTTTTTTTTTTTATCCTCTGCTTGCTCTGTACAATTGGTGTGGAGAGGTTTGTAGAGCATCCTACTATTTTTGGATGAAAGGCTGTATGTGTCCAAATGAGATTCCAGTGTTGGTTGTGTAATGCACACATACTTAAATAAAAATTGTTATTTTAGAGCTAAATTAGAAATATTAGGACCTTACCATATTTAGCATCTTTCTCCTCTGTGCTTGACTTTGAACTGTTGTCCTTGACATGGAATATATAATAATTCCCTAGCTGGCATGCACTTGATGCCCAGCTCCATGGGAGGGCCTGGGCCTAAAAGCTTTTAATAATGAGTGAAATATAAGTGCAGGTAAAATTGTGACCTTTTGAATCTGTGAAGTCACAGACAGATGCAATCTGGAAGAGGGGGTTTGATATATAGGTGCCCTGGGGGCAGGGAGAGAGCACTGTCACTGTGTGAGTGTGATGTTAAGTCGCTCTTGACTTATTCCCTCGTCACAACATGGGTTGGAAAGCAGCAGGGTGTGGGAATGGCATCTGGCCCTGCTCCTGTCTGTCACCACAGAGCCTTTGCTTGGGACCTGAGGGCTGCTGAGAGTGGCTGTGGCTGTCGGCACAGGGGTCAGCATGGACACATCTGGGATGTAGCTGTTCCAGAGGAGTGACAGCACATGGCTCCAGCAGAACAGAGGTTGTGGCTGCCCTGGGTGTGCTCACACACTTGCTCTGCCTTGTGCTGGGATTTTTATTTTGGGGGAACACTTAGGATCCAGAGAAGGAAGGAAACCATGGGACAATACAGCCACAGCAGGGGGGTTTGGATGAATGGGATGTACCTCAGCTGATTTAGGACTCTGCTGTGCCTTTGCAAGGTTATAGGGTGCTTTACCTTTTTTGTTTTCATTGTTATAAAATACTTTATTGATTTTTTTTTTTTTTTTAATAAAAGAAGGTCACAAAAATTTAGGCTAAAAATAAAAGGACTAAGCTACAAACTAAAGCTTCATCCTGGCAGCCTATTGGCTACATGAATAAAGATTCTGCATGTGGCAAGTTGTACAGTAAAATCACACTGAGAAGTAGCAGTGAAAACAGCTAATAAAAACTGACATAAAAATCCAGTTTTAAGAATGAATTCAAATAGAGTAGAAAAGACATAATTTTCAAGGTGGTGATGGGGAAGAGGATGGAAATATCACAGCAGGCTGTATATGTTCTATTATTTTATGTTCACATAAATCAAGTTTAAGTAGTCTCCTATTGCTGACTATAGAAAAACTATTTCAAATTGTAATTTTGTTGCATGTGTTTGTTCTGAATGGTTTTATTAGTTTTTAGATAATATCAAATCTCTAAGGGCAGGCCTGAAGCTGGAATAACTGCAGATTTTCTATTGCTCTGCTATTTAAAAACTTGTTAACCATTCTGATCTCAAAGCAGAAATGCTGGTCCAGAGAAAAACAGACTGTGACTACAAAAACCACAGTAGGCTTTCCACTTTTCTTCTCGTTTTACTGCAGCTAAAACACAGAAGAGACTGGATTTTGGTCTCCATTTGAGCTTACCTAGACAGACTAACCCGCTAGGAAAGCTCTTCAGGCTGTGTTTAAGCTTATTGGGGAAGCAGGAGGTTTTTGGCTTCTCTCTTGGATTTTGATCAGTGAGTATTTCTTGAGAGGATACAATTTTGAACAGTGGCCTCTCAGCAGCCCGTAGCCATCCTGAGCTATGTTTTAAGCACTAGTGTCTGGTCTTCATTTGGCCTTGGAGGACTTGTGGAGAGGATGATGAGGGTTTGATCTAAATCATGAGCCTGTGATTGAACTGAGTTAGCAAAGGACTTGGTGTTTTCACATAAAACTGGCATAAGCCTGAAGGCTTCTTAGCAACTATTTATAAATTCGTCTGTCTCCAAAGTAACTTTTTACCCTTGTACATAGTGCACCTGCCCTTAGGGGAGAGTCAGATTTAGTCTTTAGGAGACTGCCAGCAAACCAGTTCACCTTTGCTACGCAGCACTGGTCACCGTTAGCGGTCCTTAATTTGGATTTAGGCACTTGTATGTGTTGCAGCCTTGGAGCCATGGCTTGCCCTTGCTTACTACACGCAGGCTTGGAGGGACTGAGAAACCCCTGTGCTGTAAGTGCAAGGAAGGCAAGTATCCCTGAGGGGTCTGACTCGGGTGAAGGACCCAGAGGTTGAGATTCTCTCAGTCTGAGGGTCTTGCAGTGTTTCCAGGCTTTATGTGCATTTGCCAAGTTCCTCCTTGATAAGCACTGTTAGCAGGCCTTGACATAGCTGCTTCCATGAGGGGAAGAAGAAAAAAAAAAATCAGTGTAAGGGCAGCTCCATTACATAACAAAGGTTATCTGGAGACACAGATACTCTGAAAGTCCCCTCTGTTCTTTTCTATTTGCAAGAAGAAACAGCTTATTCTTATTCTTATTTTAAGAACTTACTATCAGTTCTGACCCATTTAAAATTCACCTGCCAATTGAATTGTGTGACAGGAGCTGGCTGACCCAGGAACAAAGGGAAATGTTCATATCTTATAATGAACTGCCACAGACCGAGAGCTCAGAAGAGGAAAAAGGGAAAAGAATAGAGCCAGCTCTATGAGAAACAAAACTTTTTTTCACAAGGCAGGGAATAAGAGCTTTCTTACTAAAATATTGTGAGTGGGTTTGCTCTGTACCAGCTTCACATCCTTGAAGTATTTATTCTTTCATGAGAAAGAAAGTTTTTAAGTGGGTATATATTCATGCACAGGCTCCTTCCCTTCCATAATGAATATTCTGCCAGCCCACTCCTCCTTTCCACCTCTCTCCCAGTGAAGAGCCAAAGGCAGAGGAGGGAGGATGGTCAGTCTGTGTGTTACTGCTTCTGTCCATCAGAAGGGAAATGCTGGCCAGTGGCTGTTGTTCCAAGGAACAGGACTGTAAACACATGACCATTTGGAGAAACTTCTGCCTTCTAAATTTTACAGCTGCATTTGTTCCATGTTTCCTGTTGGAATGTTTTTTTTGTTTGCTTTTTGGGGTGGTGGTGGTTGTTTTTAGACATCTGTACTTAATAATTCATTTAATGATAAATTGCCACATGCATGTCCATGGATACCCAGGTGAATATCTGACCTGGGATTGAGCTGCTATTGACTTTGCAATGTGTTAAACTTAACACTCATTGTTTTGCTTATTTTTCTGCCTCTGACAGCCAACGAAATGTGTGAGAAGTGAAAGCATCATGTGCACATAGACTGAAAAAGGAAAACTCACCCTCTGAGAAATGCTACTGGGTTTGAAGTTTGTGCTTTTGTACATCAGTTCCAGGTGGTACTAAAGTTGGTCACATTCTTGCCTCTGGCTTATGAGCAGGGCCAGGTTAATGTATCACACCATGTCATAGCCCTGTCTGACTCCCAGGGCTTAGAAGTGCCTTTGGTTTGTGCATGTGCAGGAACAGCATCTTCTTCCCATGGTGTGAAACAGGATGTCCTGGAAAAATCCTTCCCTCTCCCCCCTCAAAACAATCAGAGTGGGCTGTGGTCTTTAGGGAGTGGCTGGTGAGCAGGGAGGGGGTTTTTTTAACGTACAGGCATGAATAGGGTTCTCTTGATTTTTGAAATAAACTCTTCTGGGATTTAATCAATTGCTCCCAGCTGGGCAAGGAAAGGCCTAATAACAGGAGGTTGTATCCCACATCATCTTCTGTGGAATGATCAATGTCTGAAGTGACTGTAGGTGCACAGAGAGTCCCACTGAGCAAATTGGCATATTCTGACAGAGGCTCCTACCTGGTCATACAGCCTATACAGCAGTAATTTTACCTGGCCTGAGAATGAAAGTTTTTATTTAAAAGCTGCTCTTTATGAATCTGGTAGGAAGGACTTCACCTTAACAAAAGGAAAAGAACAAAGTGGTCAGGCTCACACTGTTGTGCTCTTGGCTCTCTGCCATTGAGCTGTTGCACTTGATGCTTTAATCAGTAAATCCTCTTGTAGCCAAGCACTTAATAAAGTGTCGCTGTAAGAGGAAAAATAAAGGTGTGTGAACACTTCAGCAACACCCAAGCAGCCATGTGAGCTGTGGACAGCAGGACTTCCCTGCTGGTTTCATTTCTGGGGGACATCTGCAAAGCTGCCAGAGGGTCTAGACCTCCTGTCAGGAATATTTCAAGAGTCTTACTGGAGGAATATATATATATATCTAACATAACAAGCAACAACTTAAATGGATGTTAATGCTCTGTTGGCTGAGTGGTTTATCTTTCTAGCTTTCTCATTCTTCTTGCCCCATTGCCTGCTTCTGAGGGATCTGGTTTAGCATGCTCCCAGCAAAATTTGGGACTTTGGGTTTGTTGTTGTAGAGTTTTGTTGTAGTCTGCATGACAAGACAGCAGGGAGAGGAGGGAGTTCAGCTGGAGTGCTCCTGGCTCTTGCCAGATGAAGTTACCTCCTGATGGAAGCATAAAATCGAGAGCACCACTGTTTTCCTCGTGAAAAATTGTCTCTGACTGTTCTGGTTGTAAAGTGTTTGGGACTTCCCAGTCAAAAGTATTCTGAGAGGATAAAAAAATTACTGTCTGTTGCTCAGCTTTTGGTGCTTCCTCGTTCTCAGGTTTCCGTTCCTGAGCTTGTCATTCATCCTAAAATTCTTGGTTATGTTGCCTAAATCCTTATGGTTACGGTTGTTGAAGGTATTTACTAACATAATTTTTCAGGGCAGTAACATAACTACCGTTGTGCTCGGTTTATCAGCGTTTTTTCAAAATGGTTTGTGCATCAAGAACATTTCTTCAGCACTCTGAATTTTAAAAGTGCCTCACACATCAGCGCCCAAGATAAAAGAAGGTGTATTTCCTTTTTTTTTTATTTCTTCTTTTCCTCTCTTTTTTGCGGTTGTTGGAAATCAAGCTGTTGCAATGCGCAGCTCCAGGGTTGTTTATAACCGGGCAACTCTTGGCACCTGAAGCTGCCTGACTTTCTTACGTGTTAAGTTTTGCCCCAGCATCGGGTCTAATTTATAGTTGATATCCAGGACAAGAAGAAGTCAAAGAAAAAGTGATGTTTCCTAGGGAATGAGAAGCCCTCGCCGGGCACTCATGAATTACAAGGCTGAACTTTTTAACGTGTCTCTCCTCCTCCTTTTGCTCCGTTTTGTTGCTGCCTCCAGTAACATTTTTCCTGACTATAGTACCATTGACTTCTGTGATAGTTTAATAGTTTCTGCTGTTTACACAGTTGTCACTTAAATTGTTGTGATGTAAATTTGCATGCAGAGTTGGTAAATGCTCGGAGCTTACGGTGCTACCCCAAAGGTAATTTGTATTCTGGTCGCTGGAGTTGTCGTGGTAACACTTAGGTGACTGGAAACCATTTGCAGAGGGGAAGTTTGATTCTGGGATTGCTCACCGGTCCCAGCTCTGGTGGTGACGGGCTGGACAGTGTTTGGTACCTACAGAACCTTCTAACTGTACCTTGTGGCCATAGTCTGCATGGGGTCTTACCTGTGCTGCTGTTTAAAGAAGACTTGGGAGGAACACATGACAATCAGTCCCCTACTTGTTCCTTCCTTTCGGACAGGCTGAGCTTGAGGATGCTGTTCCTCTGCTGGAGGCAGAATTCTTACCTCTGAAACTCACTTTTTGATTCTGATGCTACTTGTTAGTATCTAGTGGGTACTGATTAGCAGGGGGCTATAGGTCCCTGCACTGCAGTGGTAGCCAGGCAGTACTGACAATATCTGTGATGTAACAGACTTAAAAGATAAAAAAGGTAGCTTTTAAAAAAAAAATTCTTTTGTGTTAAAGTTGTGCACACAGATTAGTGGTTTTAGTGAATGTAAATGCTGGGGACTCAGAAAATTACTGAAATATTGTATGTTTAGACTTCATACTCTAAAGGCAAGGCCTTTACAAACTCCTCTTTTGAATGGTCTAAAACTATGTTGCTGACTTTCTTGTTAAAAGGTGTCTGGTATTTCATTCTGGCTGCCCTGGATAGAAAGCACTGGTACTGGAACAGAATGGGTCCAAACAGGCAGAATGAAAAAGAGAAAGCATAATAAAACAGTCATCTGAGAGACATTTTCACGGTCACTGTCTCCTATAAATCCATTCATAGATGTCCTTACGAAAATCACAGTGACAAAAGACTTAATCAGGAGCCAAATATTGATACAATGTCCTGAGTTTCTTGTGGAAAACAAACCTCTCTTCTGTAGTAAATTTAAATCTGGACTTAATGTCAATGCATTACTGCAATACATCTCGGAGAAAGAGGCTTTTAGAGCTGATCTGAATTGGAGTAGCTACAGTAACTTCAGAGCAGATAAGCAATTTCTCACACCAGCTGAGGGCATGGTGCAGACAGGTTGGGTATTTGGAATTACAGACCAAAATCTGCAGAGCTGTTTCTGCATCGTGCAAGAAATGTTTTCTCCACATTTTGATTTCTTTCATTTTGTGAATGAGCCACAGGAGAATAAGGCCAAAATCTACTTTTGTAGTGCTGAAAGGAAGCTATTAGGCTTTCAGAGCTTATTTTCACAGAGTTTTCTCCTTTTTATGTCTCGGTAAAGATGGTTTCTATAGGTTTTACATAGAGTAGCCACTGTCCTCATGGAAAAGAAAAGTAAGAAAGATATAGGGGGGAAAACCCGTAATAATTATTGGGAGAATTATATGTATGGATGTCTGGGGCTTATGGTACTTGATCTTTCAGCAATGTTCATGTGGGACTCCTTAAGCAGTAAAAAGTTCATGATTCCATAAAAATTTATGTTCCCTTTGTTCTCATAAAACAGATGTAGTCACAGAATAGTTTGGGTTGGAAGAGATCTTTAAAGGTCATCTAGTCCAACCCCCCTGCCATGGGCAGAGACTTCTTCAAGCAGATCAGCTTGCTCTAGAGCCCTCTCTGAGCTGACCTTGAATGTCTTCCAGGGACGGGGCAGCCACATCTACAACTTCTCTGGGCAGCCTGTGCCACCGTTTTACTATAATGTAAAAAACATCTTCCTTATATCCTTCTGTATTTCTTATATAGTAGATATAATATATAAGAATTTCTTATCTAAGTCTACCCTTTTTCAGTTTAAAACCATCGACCCTCCTATTGCAACAGGCCCTGCTAAGGTGTCCTGTCCTCATTTCCTCATGAGCTNAGCCTGTGCCACCGTTTTACTATAATGTAAAAAACATCTTCCTTATATCCTTCTGTATTTCTTATATAGTAGATATAATATATAAGAATTTCTTATCTAAGTCTACCCTTTTTCAGTTTAAAACCATCGACCCTCCTATTGCAACAGGCCCTGCTAAGGTGTCCTGTCCTCATTTCCTCATGAGCTGCCTTTAAGCACTGAAAGGCCTCGATAAAGTCTCCCAGGAACCTTCTCTTCTCCAGGCTGAACAACCCCAACTCTCTCAGCCTGGCTTCGTGGGAGGGGTGCTCCAGCCCTCCAATCATTTTTGTGGCCTCCTCTACACTCCAGCAGGTCCCTGTCTTTCCTGTGCTCAGGGCTCCAGAGATGGATGCAGTGCTCCAGTGGGGTCTCATGAGACTGGAGTAGAGGGGCAGAATCCTCTCCCTTACCTGCTGCCCACCCTGCTTTGGATGCAACCCAGGACAGGATTGGCTTTCTGGGCTGTGAGGGCACATTGATGGCTCATGTCCAGCCTCTCACCACCCAGCACCCCCAGGTCCTCAGCAGGGCTGCTCTCCATCCTTCTCAAACACCTTTGGAAATCAGCTCAAAGACACAAACCTTGTTATGCTTGTCAGTCATACTTTCTAATGTATGGTTTAAGGTGCCTTTTTCTTATGAAGTCATGGGAATTGCTGACGAGGGTGCTGCTTAATAATGGAGCAAAAAGAAAACTTCTGAAAGTAGAGAAGATCTGCCTGCAGCTCATGCTGCAGTACGAGTGACATTGGGATTGCTTATTAAACTACACATCCCCTGGGTTTGCTTTGGGATCATTTCACCACAGTACTAATGGATGGACTGCTGCATAGGACCAAAGGCAGGATACTCCATCCAAACTGGCCCGGCTGCATTTGGCTGGAAGGAGCTGGGTTTCCTAAACCAGGAGAAAACTCTATTCATCAACACCTCCTTTCACAAAGGGGAGGGTTGTTTGTGTTTAGAGGCAGGAGGCAAATTGGTTTCTCTTTGTCTTGCCCTTCCTGTGCTATTGCCTTGCAACTCCTCCATCTCCAGCGAGACTCCCAGTCCCTTTGTTTCCTCCTGCCCATTTCCATGGCAGCTGATCCCACCATGGCAGGCCCAGGCCAAACGTCACTGCATGGACAGCTGAGGGAAGGAAACAGCCGAGTGTGGGAGCAGGGCAGAGCAAGAGCAAGAATGGAGCCTGTCACCAGGGCTGACTGTACGTAATTGCATAAATTCCATCAAGTGCATCCCATGGTTTCAAGCCCCTGGAAGCTGTAAATAACGGGTTTTAATTAATGGGTTGCCAGGAGCTTTAAAGGAAATCAGATTGGACCGAGGGCTGCAGAATTCGGCAGCTGTAGCAGCTGGAGCATACGGGTAGTTTGACTAAATGCTGGTTATTCATTTTACTTTAATTAAATGACTTGCAGAGCTGAAAGCTCCTGCCATCCTCACCTGGGTACTGTTGAAATCCATGAGGTACAGAGCTGGGGAATTGGGTGGAACTGGTTGGCAGTGACAGCAGAGGAGATTGTCTGAGGTATGTGCAGGGCTGTGCACTTCAAAGTCATATGGATCACAGCGTTTCCTGCATTGTGTCTTTGTGCCATCCATGTGGTTTGGGTTTTACACCTTCTGCACATCCAGTGTGATGGATGGTGACCAAGAAGCCTTTTGTTTCCTGTTTCAGCTGAGCTCTAGGGCTGGCAGAGAGAGGGGGCAGAGGAGCAGTTGCTCTGCAAATGTGTGAAGTCCCGCAGAGCAACGTGTGTTTGGCTGTGCTGTATGAGTGATTCATGTAGCATTTGGTAACTCCTTGGGCTGCAGAAATGAGCAGAATGAGCAGTGTAAGGACCACCGAAGGTTTGTTTTTAATGCCTTTTCCTGTCAGCATCTCCCAGCACAACCATGATTAGAGACCGACTGCCTCTGCCTCAGTTTCTCTCAATGTGCACTGAGGTACGTGGTGCTACCCTGTGGCATAGGGGTGTGATGGAGAGGAGTGTCTGAAACATGGGAGCTGTGCCAGTAGAAGTGGGAGCACAGAGGTACCTCATATGGATAGATAAAAGGGTTTTGTCAATCCCTAGTGTGGTCCAGCTTACCAACAGTCTGCCTGCTGCTCCCCCGACCTCGGATCACGGCAACTGGAGAGTAAGGGGAAACGTGCCCACTAAAAATGTTGACATGGTTCCACCATCTGCTTCTACTGTATTAGCTTTCCTGACTAATTGCATGTGTGATGCTGTGCCACATGGTAGCTTTGTTCCTTACATCGAAAGACAAAGCCTCTTTGTGTTTCCTGTGGACCTCTGAACCACCCTTGCCATTGAAGGCCCTGTCAGTGCCACACAGTAGCTGTTGATGTCTTCTTGCCTTGATGATTAGAGCACTCAGAATAAGTAAGCTTGGTCATACTTGTTAATAGGTTAAAGGGTATTGTTGCATGCATCATAATTTCCATGTTGTGCCTATTCAGTTCCCACCCCCAGGGTACTCGTATTTAATGTTGCGATGCACAAAAGCATTTGACAACACACTCTGATGGCTGAAGAGGTTTGTGCCTGAATGGAGGAGCTGTGTGACCGATGCCCAACTCTTAACCTGACCACTCCATTTAATGGGATGCAGGAGCCCATCCCCTCATGCTTCCTGGCAGAATATTAACAGACATTTGTTTGGCGCTGTTCCGCCGTAACAGACTTGGATCAGAGGATGAACCTGCTGTTCAGTCTGAAACGATGCTGGCTTTGGAGACAGTTTGGAAAATGCTTTTGTGCGTGATCCCTTGCAATTCCCAGGGCTCTGATTCAGTGGTCTTAAAAAGCAAGATTCCTGGCAAATTAGTCATTGGATGCAATTAATGTCTTCTTTACAGAGCAGCTAACAGAGCTGTAGGAAGGTGTGTGCACAGGGACATCTGTGGCAGTGCTCTGTCTGAAGATCATTAACAAACAGGGTCTAAATATTTTTTAGTATCTTATTGCTGATGTGTTGCTGCAGTTAATTCACTTTGAGTTCCTACACCTTCCATACCTCTTGGTATGACATAAGGATACTTTCAGTAATGTTTGTTACAGCACAGGTGTATTTTTTCTTTTGTGGCATTCCAATTATTAATTTCCACTTTCCATTTCTATTTTTGGTGCCTGAAACATTGAAATAATTCAGGACCATGAATGTAGGGTCAGAAAGGGGAACTTTTTAAAATAATCCTTGGAAAAAAAATTTACTTAAAAGTCATAATTTTGCTAAAAACAAGAAAATGGAACAAGAGGATAAAGTTGAAACCACTAGATTTAAGTCTTTAGAAAAATGCTTATTCCTTTTGTCAATTGCTATTGACTCTTCCTTCTTCCAAGACACCACAATGGGTATTTTAATTGTAGTATTTTAGTTTTCCAGAAAGTAAACCATGGCATGTGGGTTTTTTTCCTTAACTCTATAGAGAAATTCTTGCATTTTTTACTCTGCAACTCATTGACTAAAGTAGGAACAGGAGAAAAAGAGCAAACATTGATCCAACATGAAGCAACTGGACCATGTACAAATTGACATAAAATGCAGTGTTGCTTCTAATAAAGAAATACATAAATGCAGCAGAAGCAAGCAAAGTAACAGCTTCATTTCCTCTGCTGTTGGCCGCCAAACACAACACTCAGGTGTGTTCCTGCACATGTTAATTCCCTAATTGGGAGCACAAATCCATGTTGCCTTTCCCTACTGGCCCCCCTCCGTGGATTTGTGCACAGAACCGGCAATACCCCTCAGACATCCCAGGTCTGTTATGCTTCTCACGTCCCCTCTCCTTATTTCCCACCAACAGAAGGCATCCTTCGACCACTGGGAGGGTTGAGTCTTCAAGTCTGTGATTTAAGTCATTGATTCCAACTCTTGACAAGCCTTTACTTTCTTCCTTTTTTCCCCTTTCCTTTGTTTTGTTAGGGATTGGCAATTTTGCATTGAGTTCTGTTGGGTTTCCAGCATGTTATTAGACTTGGGTAATTTATATTACAGCTCGGGGATACCTGTGCTGTTAGCAATTAACACAGTTTTGGAAACATAGAACGCTTGTGCACAGGGATGTGCTGATTGTGTGTTTTAAACGCGGAGCTCGCAGGTGTAAATAGCAGGTTCCTGTTTTTCCACACAGCTGTAAGTACCAGTGTGGGGCCTGGGCCCAGGCCAAGCCCTGCAAAACATGCTCTAAATGGTGAGTATTTCCCTTTGGCCGCCTCAAGGCCGATTTGCAGCGGAAGTGACTTTACCTGCAATTTCGGGGACCCCCGGTGTGTGACTGCGCTCTCTGCTTTCAGTGGCAGAGGTGACTGGGGAAACTGCTGCTGCTTCCCCGCATGGGTTTTGTGCTCTCACAGCCCGTGTCGGCCGAGTGAGCCAAGGAACGTGCAGCCAGGGGTTGAGGGTTGCCAGGGATGCCTTATGCTGATTTTAACCCCAGAGACTGTAGATCAAGCAGCTGCTGTGGAATTGTGACAGGGAGCTCGTCCTACCTGGGTCTGCCCAGAGTTTAGGGCCTCTGGATTTACCTCCTGCAAGCAAACTTGGCGTGAAATTCTGCTGAAGGTTCCATGTTTTGCTTTGGCGCATTTTAACCTCACAGTGTGTACACTAAATTCAGGCAATGAGAACTTAAATGCTGTGTCCAAGCTGTGAAAGGCAATTTCTGCACCTGTAAACTCCAGTGTTGTAATGCTTTGATGTGACAGCATAACCCACGTAAGAAATAGTAGCACTTGAGGCTTTGGGGATGTTTTTTGCTATCTCCACTGGTCTTGGGGATTTTCTTACCACCACCTATGAAAAAGGAATAATACTTAGAAACATCAAATAGAGCAGAAAATAGCAGCTGTATAGGGAGGCTCTCCTTATATTCCACTTGGTGAAAGGATCTGCCTTCATATGTCTTAGTCCCTTTTCTCTCATTTTCTGAACAAATGAAGGCAATTTTATCCATAAAGTATGGCTGTTCTGTTTCCCTGGTACCTGTCTGACAAGCTATGGGCATGTGTGTAGGTGGAAGCCAAAATTGCTCCATCAACTTAAATTAACCACTTCTGCTTTTGTGCCTTAATGTATTTGCTGTCAGAAAGAGCTTTCAGTCTGTTTTGTCCTCAGGAAACCTGGCTTTTGTCATCAGGGGGTTTGACTTCGGTCATCAGGGGATTTGACTTCATCTAAAGGTTATAAAACCTATATTGAAAACAGACCTCGTAGGGTGTCGTAAAAACATCTGTGACCAATTTTGCCCAGAGACCACTGAGGCCAGTGATTATCATTCATGGACTTCGGTGATGTTTCATCAGGGTAGAATATGGCTGCTAGTGTTTAATTCCCAGGAATAGAAAGACAGAGTAATGTCAAGTGCCTCTTGAGGAATTTGCAGACGTCCTTCATTGTGAAATGACATACATGGAGGTGCCACCCCAAGAGCTTCTGTCTTGCAACAATGTCTTGCTTGTTAAAATAAAGCAAAACAAAACCCAGAGAGACAGACAGAGCTGGCAATTCTGTCAGCAAAAGTCACTGTGGATGAGCTTCAGTCAAAGAAATATTTAGAAACAAACTGGAAACTCGAGCATACCAAATCCTTTGAAAAGGTCGTGACTGCAGCAATATGGAGTTCTGGAAACACGTTCAGCTTCCCCAGCAGAGTGATGGCTGCTCTTTTCCGTACAGAGGAAATCTTGACTTGAGCGTAAGAGACTGCAACCACAGCATCAAATGTGGCCGAAAGATGTGGGTCAGGTCCTTGGCTGTGCCACAGATTTGCTGTGTGACTTTTGCTGTGTCATTTAATGTTTCTGTGTCCGTGTATCTGTCCGAGGCTGAGCATGACTTGTGCATTTCAAGGTCTCAGGTCTCTTAAGGGAGCAAGTTTTCCGATACCCCTTTCTTACAGTGCTAGCTTGGGTTATCTTTGTTGTAAGGAAAATTCTGTTTTCTGAAGCCCAGCCGTGTCTGTGCACTTGCCAGCCTTCTTGACACTGTTGCTGCTGTGTGAGCAAGAACTCTGAGAGATTTTGTCAGTGGCATGTTTTGACAGTCACTGGCAGGTACTTTCTCACCCCTCCCATGCAGTGTCACCTTGCAGAGAGGTTGATCGGTAGCATCCAGAGGTGACTCAGGGTGGACAGGGTTGTCAGCCTATTTCTGAGCAAAGCTGGAGTGTTTTAAGATGCTGCTAGGAAAATCTGTTTTGTCTTCCTCTGTCCTTTGTAGAAGGACATGACTTTCCAATTTACAAGTAGTATGGGGGGGATGTTGGTTGGTTTTCTTGTGGGTTGGTTGTTTTTTTTAAATTACAGAGACTCGAACATTGAGGTGATGTGGGTTCCTGGAAAATAGCAATGAGAAAATAATTACAAAAACTGATTTTATTCAGCTTAAAAGATCACTGATCTTTTATGAGTGGATTTAAAAAAAAAAAAAAAAACAACAGAGAAAGCTGAAGGAAAAATGGAGGGAGCAGATGTTGGAGGGAGCCTTGCCTGAAGGACTGTGGGGGCACGTTCCTCTGAAGTGAAAGAGGCAGCACTTGAGCTTTCAGCCTGGGCTGTTCCCAGCTGTGGAGCTCTCCAAGACAAAGCCCCCGAGCTCTGACAAAACCTTCAAACTTCCGAGGAGAACTTGTTTTGAATACCCAAGTAGTATGTTTTACAGACCTCCAGTGCCCTCAAAGGAGCACACCAGTCCAAGTGGATATTTTTGTCCCTGAATTCTCCTCTGGTGAATTTCCTGCTGGTTAAACATGGTTTGTAAGGGGAACTGCTGCATTCATTAGACCAACAGAGCAACCTTTGAGCCCCTTCCTAAAGCCTGAAATGGCAGCAGCAACCTGAGGATAGGTTGGGGAAAAATATTGTTCAGTTTTACCTTGATTTACATGAGGAAGTTTAGGAATGAAGGCATGTATTCGTTAGTTTAAGTCACACTAATTTCATACATGAGAACAAAATGCTGTTTCAGCATTCTGCTTTTCGTAGCTTTCAGTTGGGTGCTGCCATTTTCCTTACATTAAATTCAGCATTAAACAGGAAAAAGTATTTAAATAATTCTAATGAGGAGGCTTACCCATATTACCATTTAAAATGCACCTTTGATACTAATGAAAAATCACAGGTGACATCTCTTTTTCTTCTTTTAGTGTCATTGGTTTGATTTGATTGATCAGAGGGGCTTCAGGCTCAGCAGCTGCATGTTTTGGGCAGCCCCAGAGCCTCTGACTGGGCTTTTGTCAATGGGGCGTTGTTTTCTGGGGCTGGTTTGAGGGTCTTGGGGAGAAGTTTCTTTAGAATGTGTTTCATGTGGAGTATCAAAGGGACTGTGGTCTGTGTCTGAGCACTGGCTGTTTGAGGGGATCTGATTAATCTTGCTTTATAACTGTAATTGCCTGCTGGGATGGCAGCGTCAAAAAAAGCGGGCAGATTCAGAGAGTGGTTAAATATTCCCTTTCATTACTTCAAGGTGTCCTTAGTTGTCTGAAAATACAAAAGGACTCGATGGTGCACATCCACCAGGATTTCCTGATGTTTCGACTCCCGGATCTTCCCTGTTGCTGTTTTGTAGCTGCCAAACAACGCGTTCCTGGGATCTCCCAGTGTGAGGTGTGTGGGTGCCCAGAGCAGGGCGGCTGGGCAGGGAGCTCTGTGTGCCCACCTGCTGTGGCAGGAGACCTCACCGGGACCGGGTGTCCCACACTCCCTGGGACACTTCCTCATTTGCAAAATCAGCAGCAGGAATGGAGAGTACTCAGGCTGCACATGTAGGTAGGATTTCCAGATCTCCTTAAGATCCTTTGGGTCTATAAACTGATCAAAGGATTTGGGTTCAATACCACAGAGTGTTCCTGAAGGGCAGGGACGCTGACAAAGTGTGCGTGGTTAGGGCCCAGTCTCCTGCTATAGATTTGGTAGTATGTATCAAGTTTGTGATGAACATAACTTTGAATCAAAATTTTTTTAAAAAAATTGCTTTCTTCTGTTGCTGGGAATTTCTGTTTGGGAGCGACATTTGCAATGATCAGGAGCTGACTGAGGTTACAAACTGAAAACAACTGTTTGCTGTCAAGTTTTGTGAAACTCTCTCAAGAGCTGAATCATGAGCCAGTCCTTTCTTTTCTCTTCTTAGCAGAAACCCTCCTTGGGTCAACAATTGATTCCATTCCGCTGGGGTGTTTTTTTTCTCTGTGAGACTGGGTTAATGGAGGTCCTTAAGAGGTGCAGAGTGACCCATAATAACAATGTATTTTGTTCTGGGAGCCTCTGGGTCCTGTCCCGTTACACACCGAGCTGCCAGTGGCACCTCTCGGGGTTGAGTGGGGCCCATGGTCTGTGTTTAAGCTCCTGAACTCGTGGGATGCTGCTTTTCTTCTCCTATTGTCAAGGCTCTGATAAAAGGCACTGATCAAAGCTGCCATTGAAGTTTCCCAGCATGAAATGAAACCCTGTTTTATGAATTTCAATGCCTCTTTTCTGGCCTACCATCATCTCCCCATTATCACATCCTACAGGGTTGTGCTTTTTTATAACTGCAGAAGAATCACAGCAAAACTTTTATTGTATGGTTTTTTACTTTATTTTGCTGTGTTTTTACAGCAGCTTGGGTGAGACTGTTTTCTGCAAGAAATTGAATATTGGCTGCAAATGAGAGCAGATACACAGTTTGAGGGGAGGTCTGGTGCTGATTCAGAACTTAAAATAGGAGCAGGATCTGTGTAAAGGAATGAGGGTAGTGGAACAAATCAAACCAGTTTTTTCAATGGGTTTGGTGTCTGGGATTTTTAAATCCCTGACTGCCACCCTCCCTCTGCAGTAAACCCACCTTGGGATGAGATGCAGAATCTGGGCTGACTGGCAGCACTGTGGCCAGTTTCTCCCCTCATCTCCCTCTGTGGAGCTGTGATATTGATTGTTCTCTATTCAACTACCAATTTTATGAAACTTATAGGAGTGGACTTATTTTCCATATCTTTCTCCTCTTTTAGAAGTGGTGGATTGTCCAACAGTTGCTGAAGGGAGATAACTGGGAGAGAGCACAGTTTGCAGGGTCTCTTTGAGTTAACACTCAAAAGATGCTCTCATTAGCCTGGTTTTCTGTCTGGATACACAATCCAGAGTTTGAACAAAACCCTTAATCTAAAAATCCTGTGTTTACAGTCTGTTGCTACTATGTAGGGGTTAATTCCCTGATGGGGGAAAAAAAAAAAACCCAACTTTTTAAAGTGTCCTTTATAGGCAAATTGTGATAAGACAATGTGCTTTTGTACGTGCTTTTACATTACTGCTGCTACTGAACAACTACATAGAACTGTTAATGAGGAGAGGGGAAATATGTTCATTCTGCTTTTCAGCTGTTGGCTTGGGGAAATCGGGAGTAGCAAGAAATGAAACTATTGTGCAGTTGGATATTGCTTAGTGTTACAGATGTGCAAAATAGGAATAAACGAGGCATGAATTGGAAATTGGATCACAGGGGCCCTGGTGTCTTACAAGGAATAACTGAAAAGATGTACCTGCCCTGTAAAGCCTCTAGAACTGAGGCAGAAGTTAAGTGAGGTTAAATGAGGTGACTCAGGGCAGTGGGAGGAGGTTGGACTTTATTAGAAAGAGGAAGAAAGAATAAATCCTGGACCATTCCATTAGATTCAGATACCTGTTTGGCTTAAGGTCAGGGATTTGGCCTTTCAGAAGGAGGTATTTTTGGAAGTTAGAAGTTGCATTTATATCATCCTGTCCCTGCTCAAGCCAGTACAAGGCTTGCTTCTTTCAGTGTGTGTTTATTTCTTCCAATCTAATTATACATGTCCCCAGTGATTGCTTTTTTATGAATTCCCTCTATAAATGTTCATATTCTAAACCACTCTCCCTGGGTTCTCTGCTTATGATTTGCTGCAGGGATGACCCCTGAATCCTTCCTCACAGTTCAGGGTAAGAGATGTGAGCAATGGAACAAAAATGAATGTTTTGCAAAATGAGAGACCATGTTGGTTTGATGCAGTTTTGTTTAAAATTCAGCACATTTTAGGGTATTTTTCTGTCATTCCTGGGTAAAGCTGAAACCTTCTGTCCCTCCCTGCTTGCCTGCTTTTCTGGGAGAAGAGAAGCAGGAATGACTGGCTGTAACTAAGGCTTGCTTTGGAGAGCTGCCCAAGCCGGGGCTCTTTCCCTGTGGGAGCCAAGTCCTGTGGTCGCACAGGTGCCGATGGACAGGTCTGTCCAGCTGCAGGTGTGACAAGGGGAAAGCAGGAACTGAAGGCAGATGAGGCAAGAGTCACAAGCAAGGCCCTCCCTGTGGTGTCACTGTGCATCCGAGCAGGGGGGAAGATGAAAGGCTCTGCCTCTGCTCAGTATCCTTCTCTTTTCTTCTTCCAGGTATCAGTTTGCCCCCCAAGGAGCGGAGGCACAGGATGCTGTGACTACTTACTCTTGTTTGTTTATGTTCACTTGGAAGAGACGTGAACAGAGCTGTCTGGGCTGCTTAAGGCAAAGGAAATGGATCTCAGGGGGACAATTAATTTTGCTTGACTATTTCTGAGCCAGGTGAAACCACAGAATGAACTTGTGTGCTCCCATTGTCTAAAAGGGATGCATTTATTTGGTTTACATTTTAATGCACCACTGACAATTCATGGTGTGAGCCTCAATGAATTATTGACAGAAGGAAGGTGTAAAACATGGAAGATTAATAGAAAGGGTTATCGGACTTCAAAAAGAAAAAGGAAGGAAAAGACAGAGAGATGATATTTTAATTAACTGCTCCCTGGCTGTGTTGTGATCCCAGAGACGTGATGATTGAGTGCCAGAAGGTGAATCTGGTTGGAAATAAAGTGATTCCAGTCTTGTATTAGAGGTGAGAAATGAGACAATGCTTCAGTATTCTCACAGTTTGAATAACCTGGGTTGCTGTTTGCAACAGAAGGTGGAGCTTATTGGAGTTGAGACTGTCTTCCAGAGCTGGGACCCAATGTTGGAGAGTTATAGTAGTAAAAAGTAATAACACATCAAACATAGTATTTAAAATATAAATAATAAAAAGCACAAAATTTTTAAAAGTATCGTAGAAATAAATATAATAATCATAGGAAGATTTGTGTTCCCCCTCTCTTAGTTCTGCTCCTTTAAGAGATTAAATAGCTTAGATTCAAACAAAGGACCAAACACATTTGTATCCTGCTGATTCATCTGTCACAGAACTGTTGGACCTTTGGGTGGGTGTGGGGACACAGTGACACGTTTTGTTCAGCCGCTGCTGCTGTGTGGTTGTGCCCAGCTTCATTCTCCAAAGGGGAGCTGCACTGGGGGAGCACGTTAACACCTCCAAGGGACACCTTGGGACTGCCAGTGGTGCTTTGCTCTTTGCTTCCCTTTTGTGAGTCCAGGCAATCTACTGGTGGTGCTGTGGGGGAACAAAGCAGTCGGGGCCCCCATCCGCTGGGAGCAGGTTGGCCACGCTCACAGCAGTGGCCTCTTACACGCCTCTCTGGGGCTGACCCCTCACTCGTGACTGCATCCACCTGTCCTGGAAATATATCAAGTGTGAGACTGATGGCAAAAGGAGAGGTTTATTTTGGGGTGAAATAGTAGTTTTGTTGCTGTTCAGATCTCGAGAGAGCAAGTTAAAGGTCAGTTTTCTTATGGAAAACAAGACAGTAGGACATTGAGAGAACTAGCGTAAAACTAAATACATTCTAAAAATTAAGCTTCTAATGTCTCCAGTATTACACTGATCTCTGCTTTGTGGATGAGGTTGTGATTGTTTCATATGTAGATGCCCAAACCTTACCCTAAGAGCAGATACCAGCGTTTTACCCAGTCAGCTTCACAGTGAGCAGGAAAGTGCTCTGACTTCATTATGCTTGTTTATGCTATCAGAATCTGGTCAGCCTTTCTGGCCATTAGATACGTCAGGTTCATTAACACTTGCATTAACTGCACCAGAAGTGATGTGCAATAGCCAGTTTCACAAATTTGGGATTTTTAAGAGGAGATATTCGGGAGAAAGTCTTTTCCCTCTGATAACAGATGTGCAATGTCTTTGGATTCTTGGTATGACTGATCTCTTTTAAAACTATTGGTTTATACGAGATTGGTTTTTATCCTCTATTAGTTCATAATACCTGTTTCTGAATGACTGAAGAGAAAATTGAAAATTGTCTTCTTTCCCCCCTTCCTAGAATCTGGCTCATTTAGCAACAGAAGGGGAGTAAATGTATGTTCTCTTTATAAACTGGATCCTCAGAGATTGTACAGCTGCTTAGTGATGCTTTGCAGTGTTTTCCTGCTGGATGCCTGCTCAGGGAAGCCACATGTTTTGTGTGCTAGAAAATGAGTACTTGATTTCAGCCCTGTAGATCTCTCAGCAGCTCACAGAGTAATGTTCCTTGTTTCCTGTGTGGGCACGTGAGCGGTATTTAACGTGGCTCCCTTCCTGACAGCAGCTCATGTAAGAAAACAAGAAAGGAAAATAAAAGATCAAACCCCGGGGGCTTATTTGTTGTGTGTAATGCTTTGAAAATGTTTGCTGGAATGAACATTGATTTTTCAATGGTGTGTGCACATGACTTGGGTGAGGGAATGGCTGTCGAGCTCCAGTCTCACTGTGAGGGCAGCTAAGCCACAGAACAGGTTGTCCAGGAAGGTTGTGCTTGTCTCCATCTTGGGTTTTCCAGACCACACTGGATAAAACACAGAGTAGCCTGGTCTGACCTCAGAGCTGAGCCTGTCTTGAGCAGGAGGTTGGACTTGGTGACCTCCTGAGGTCCTTCACTACCTGAATTTTCCTGTGATCCTATTAGGTTGTGAGCAGCTTTGCAGGGGGCAGAAACAAATCTCCCCATCACCACTTCCTGTGTCAGTTGATACCAGTGAAGGTAGATACCAGTTATCCAGAGAGTATTTCACTTCCAGGGTGGTAACGCTGAGCCCTCGCTCAGGGCTCTCGTGGCACAGCTCTTCACTCCAGCTCATGGCAGAAAAGCCACTGAAGTCACCAAGTCCAACCAAGCTGTTGGACAATGAGTCCGTGGACTGAAGCAGCCAAGTATATGTAGAATTCTCTCTTTCTGCTGCAGTGGGAAGGTTCTGACTGGTATTGCAGAGCACTGGTGGTGCTGCGCCACTGGCACAGAGGAACAGACCAGTTAATTGCTTGAGTTCATGTCTTGTCTCTTTTTCAAGCCTGAGATTAATGCAAGCAAAGCAAAGAGCGTGGAGTGGTTGGCAATTAATGAAATGAGTTTTAGTATTTGAAGGAGTGTTTTATGACCATCTACTACAGTGACAGACGTACTAAAAAGCCATGTATAGATTGCATAGATAGAAACATTATTATTTACGTTATAGTACTCCAAAGGTGAGACTTGTTTGTCTTGCCTGTCTGTAAATCATGAGCATTCTTTCTGTTCCATGAAGGCAGCAGTTTTTATAGTAAAAACTTTAGAAAACTATTTTGAAAAAGAACATTGCTGGTTTTTAAATGGTTGGAAAAAGACACAGAAGGGTTACTCCTTGTTAAATAATGGATGGGTAAGAGTTCTAGTGAGAAGAAACACTGATCTGTGATACATTTGACGCTGTCATGAGGAAGCAATGTTGAATGTGAAATGAATCCTCTTAATACAGGGCAATCAGTGTCATCCTTAGTGGATCTTCTGCTCTTCTTACATTCATGCCAAGTACTTTTTTTTTCTTCTATTGCAGCAAAGAAAACTTGTGCTGAGTCAGATTTCACTTGTGACAACGGCCACTGCATCCCAGCCAGGTGGAAGTGTGATGGTGAAGAAGAGTGTCCGGACGGGTCGGATGAGTCAGAAGCAGCATGCAGTGAGTAGCACAGGAAAGGGGTGTTTCTCAGACATGTTGTCAAATCCAAGCACAGATAAGAAACTGAAGCTGTTATTCCCAGCACTTGCAGGATGATCTGTCAACTTATACTCGTCAGAACAAAAATTACAGACACAAAAGATTCAGGTCGTTCAAATCACATGGTTTACAAATTTTCAAATGTGCCAGTTTTCCAGACTGTGATACAGACAGCACTGTCTGGTGTGGATTTCTGTCTGCAAGGGAATTACAAACATCTTAGCACTGATTAGCAGCAATGCATGAAGAGTCACACCTGGGATCAGGCTTTTTGGAAACTCAGATTTGCAGTGTTCTCCATGGTGCCATATTGGGATTTATCATCACTGCAGACAGCACTTCTGTCATTACAGAGTAGCTTTGCAGTGTTAGAGCATTGCTCAATCTTTTCATTTTTCATTTTTCCTCTGAGAACACATGAAGGGAAATAGTAGCAGATGAAAGATGAGCAACGTAAAATAACTAAAGCCGAGAGCGTGGCAGATGTTAACTGCAGGTAACAACCTTTAAAAAACCCAGTAAGTAAAAAGAACATGCTTGATTTTCATATAGTGCATTTTATCTCATGCTTTTGACTCTCTGAGGAGGCCCATTTGTGCTCCATTGTTCTAGAACTTTGAAGGGTTGTCTGATGTTGAGTTGAAGGGAATTCCAGGGATATTTTAATGAGAGCACTAATATAGACTTGTATTTGTGTGCTTACTTGTGTCTGCAGATTTGTTCTTGGGCAGACCAAGAAATTAGTACAAGCCATTCCATTGAATTTTCAGTCATGTACTTCCACAAATATTCCCATGAGTCAGAAGCAGTGTTGGAGGAAGTATTTTATCAGTTTTCACCAGAATGGGGCACACAGGACTTCAAAATTAACCATACTTTTATTTTTAATCCTAGTACCAGTCCTACTTTCTCCCTGATTAAGAAAGATGAATGCACTTTTCTTGCATAAAATGAACTGAATCATTTTTGCAGCCATGTACAGGCTGCAGAAAAAAAATCACTTGGATAAATACATTAACATATTTATGTACTATATTTGTTGGTCTTTCACCCTGCACCCTCCTTAGTTAAAGGGTGTCTCATTAATCCCACTTCTACTACATGATTGTCTGCAGGGGGGTGCTGAATAACTAAGCAGCTCCACTCACTGCAGTCTCTGTCTGCAAATAGGCCATAGCACAACTGTGGATAGGCCATGCAGTGCTAAAATCCCTGACAATTTTTGGTTATCATCTTCCATTCCTTTTCTAGTGGTTTCATTTTCCATTTTTTCCTCTACTTATTAAACCCTTTGGGGAAATCAGCCTTAAATCTTAAGTATCACAAAAAAAACTTGACCCGAGCCTCTGATTGTTACCATACAGGATTGCCATCCTCAGAGCAAAGCAATTTGTTCAGAGTTTTGTGCATTTTTTTTTTTTAAATTTTATTTTCTTTCCATGCTTGAAAACTTTTAAGACCACTGAAGTCTGCATTTCTGTGGAGGTTCTTTTGTTATGAAAAATAGATGGCCCTTGAAATAACTCCGTGCTGGCAATGGGAGCAGGCCAGTGTCACCTCGACACAGAAAGAAGTTTGTTCCCGTTCTGTAGCACATGTATGACTCAGATGAGTCAGGAATTCCTAGTGAAAGCAGCAGTACCTGTAGGGATTAATTCTTAATTTGTTTTTTTTTTAACTACAAGGGCTTTGAGACCAGCTTAAAAGACTGTGGCATGTAGCTATGCCATACTTTATTTCTTTATAACTGTACGGGCACATGTACTGTGTTTTGCCTCAAAGTAAGATATTTAGGTTTTATGAGTTTTAGCCAAAATAGATCAATTTTTGTAAGGTGGATACATGGACCTGAGTCTCAAGATTCACAGGGTACTTGAGTGCAGGCCTGGGTCTGACTTGTGGCCAACTCACAAGACAAACTAATGGTTCTGTCTGTACCCACTAAAAGCTTGCCTTTGAGTCCTAAAAGCGTCTGCAGAATTTTGAAACTTGTTTTCTGGGATTATTCAAATCTGAAGTTCACACTTACCCAGATGATGATCAAGTAGTTTTAATCTTATGCCTGTTCATAACTATAGGCTTTAATTTGCACAGCAGGGACATTCTTTTCAGGTGTTTTGTATCCATGTCAAAATATGTGTCATCTCAAAGGCTGATCTGCTCTGTGAGGACATGTTCAGCCTGGTAACATGTCATCACAGTGCTGGTTGTGGGGTAACTTCAGACGTATTTGCAGGACTTTCTGCCACTGCTGGTCAAGACAGCAGTGAGTTGTAAACCTGGCAGGCCATTAAATGAGAAAGTGTTGGGCTTTGCTTGTAGTTTGAACCCTTAATGGAAAAGACTGGCTCCTTGTGTGTGTAAATGTTATTTAAGGGCAAAGAAGAGGCTGCAATGGCAGACAGAAGATGTAGTGAGAGGCAAAATGTTTAGTCAGACATTGCTGTAGGGTCCCTTCCTCTAGTCCTGTTTTCTTTCTCTGATGAAATCAAGACTGAACTTTCCCTCTGTGGTGGGGAATGACTTCAGATCCCTGTAACTGTCTCGTTTTCCTGCTTAGAAATGCAGCACAGTCCTGTGGAGGAGCCTGCACTGCAGAGCTTCCCTAGGGAAAGGGGCAGATTGGGGAAATAGAGATTTCTCACCTCTGGCAAGATCAAACTGCTTTATAAAATCAACTGCTGTCAGACAGGCCACGTAATTGCCAGCACCTCTGCCAGGATCTGGGGCTGCTCCTCAATTAATGCAGTACTGGGACATTGTCCATAGTCCATTTGAGCCAGGGAGTTTAAGAGCATTGATAGTGCTGACTGTTGCATTTTAGGAGTACTTCCAGCTTTACAGTGTGATGAAAACAAGGCAGTTTCTCTCAGCCACCTGCTAAATGGCTTCTTATTTTCTGAATGCTTTTGTGGTATGGTTTTAAATACAGTTTGTGCTCTCTTACTGGCAGTTAGGGGTGCTGTGTCCCCATCTCTAATGCTCAGTTAAAGGTAACAGTTTGTAGGGTTTGGTTTTGGGGTTTTTTAACAAAACCAAAACAGTACTTTGCTTTCTCTGTTTCCCAAATTGCTGGAGTTGCTCAGCTTTGTTACCCATCCCCAGATGCTCAGGACTATATTACCTGTCTTCTCTTTGACAGGTGAGATGGCACCACATCTGGCCTGACTCCTGCTGGACCTGTGATGTCTGGGGCCTTTTGTGCTGTTCATGCAATTTTTTTTTAACTGGGTTTTCTTCAAGCCCCTGCATGTGTCTGGAAGTGGTGGCTGTAAGGGTATCCCATGAGTCCCACTGAATTCTCAACTGATGAGCTCTGTAGGATTTCTCTCTTAGGGGCTTTGGTTTGATTATTTTCTAGCATGGACTGATTTTGGAGGGGATGGTTCTCCAGGCTTTGGTTTGAAATGGGTCATTGCGAAGAAGAAACTGTGCTTATCTTTCTTCATTTTCCTTTGAGTCAGATCCTTAACCTGAACATGCTCTCACATCCATACATTTGTCCAAGTGAATTATTCATGTAACGTGTGAGTGCCACCACTAAACCTCAGTGTTCTGCCATCTGTCAGTTTTTCAGTGCTATTATCCGGCTCCTGAATGTATTTTGTCTCATTTAATTTATATTAAGGTTTCAGAGGAATGTGTCCCCCTTTTCTGTAAGCTGATATATTCAGGGGCATCTTGTGGGCTGGATCTATTGTCTCTGAAATCCTTATTGGAAATAACTGTCAGTTTGGGGAGGAGGTGTGTTTTATTACATTTCTATTTCTGTGTGGAAGCAGAGTGAGCCCCAAAATCAAGAGAAGCCAAATCACATGAGCTTGGAAATTACTGCTGTCCACCAGGGGAAGAAAACACCCAATTCACATTCGAAAAGTTATGTTGATTGAGGCTGGGAGAGTGAGGAGGAATTTAATATTGAGGGAGAATAAAGTTATTTTGAGAAACATGTTTATTAAATGAAAAGAAATGGGGTGGTGGGTGAGAGGGAACAAAGAAGCACCACTTAACTGTTGTTGCCATGGTGTTCCTGTGGGGAAGGGGAAGAGGTAGTTCTTGGGCATGCCAACTTCAAGCCTTCTCTTCCTGAACAATGCCTTTTTAGAGTCAGCAGTTGCCTGAACTTCCTCTGCTCAGGAAAGGTTGAGTGTTTGTACTTCAAGCAGGTGAACCACTTTGTCCTTGCCCAGGATGCACGCCAAGGAAATAGGGAGGAGAGGAGCAGCTTGTCCTGTCTGACATCAGCCATTGCTGCTTCTCCCTGCCTGTGCCGGGGAGAGCCTGGGGTGGTGCAGAGCTGCCCTTGCTGGCAGGTGCTCTGAAATGGAAGTGGCTTTCATGTGCATGGTGCCAGCTTGTTGGTATGCACAGAGCTGCCCAGCAACCATTGCACAGGGGAGCAAAGTATCTGGACGTGGTGGGAGGAGAGGTAGTGCTGCTGTCAGCATGACGCCTTTGACTCCCACACACCTCACCAGCAGCTATTCTGACATAAGGAAAATATTTTTGACCTCAGGGGAGGCTTGAATGATGAGGATCTTATAATTGTTTGCTGCAAGGTGCAACAGCAGCATGCCTCTGGCAGCTGCAGGAGGACTTTGGTACCCTACATGTACTCTTCCACTGCTCCAGAGCATTGCTCTCACTGAAAGCGGCCCAGTGTGGCTCAGTGATCACCCTGGAGCTGTGGTGCAGCCACTGTTGATTTGCACAGGCTTTGCTTATGCATATGGAAAGATTCCTCACCTTTTCCTCATCCACATTCTTGAGGCTGAGAGAGGGGGAAGGGAAGTCATTCTTCTGGCTGAGCTAACAGAGACCTCCAGCACAAGGAATGTTACCCACCTAATGCTGTTCCAGTGCAGGTACTGAATCATTCTGCTCTTTATACAAAAAGGAAATTTTAAATCTCCCTTTGAAGTATTTTGATTATTTAATCAATGACTTAAGCCAAAAAAAAATCTCTAGAGAAAAATAAAAACAAATGCTAACAAACAGTAACAGCGCTGATGGGAACACAAATTAAAGGGATAGAGCAAGTGAAAATCTAAGCTGGCAAACTCTTGCCTTAGGACATTTTAAATATAATGAGATCGAGGAATGCAGGCAGCCATAAACTCACCACTTATTTCTTTTTCAGATATGTGACATTCTCCTACTTAAGAGCAGAAATTATTATACAGAAAGGTACTGTAGGGTGTTACGAGGAAGAGAAAGAAAAGGGGAAACCTTAATTCATGTTGCATTTAATAGGGGAATGATTTAATAGGGTGGATTTAATAAGCAGCAGCCCTGGAAATAGATCTTAAAATGGAAATGAAATACAAAATCAAACCCTGAATGTTGGTTTGAAATACAGTACCAATTCATGCAGTCCTTTCTTGTTTTGAAGTACATGTCACAAGCTGTTCCGGGAGATGTATCCAAACCTGACAGTTATATTTTTAATGGGTATTTTCCATGGTCCCGAAAGCGCTGTGTGCTGCTGCTGTGTGTGCTGATCTCTCACAGTGGTGGTCAGTTCTGCTCGCATGTTCTATTAAGTTGCCCAAATGCAAAATCCTGTGGTTGTGGGTCGTGTTGATGGTTCCATTCACCCCCAAATGCACAGTCGTCTCCCAGCTCTCCCTCCACCCCAAAGGGTGTTTCTATTACATCTCTGTTACTCTCCTTTGATACAGATCTCCTGCATGACTGAGTGAGCTTGGTGACATTACTGTGCTTTTGTGGAAAGAGGCTTAATAAACTGCTCCTTGCCCTTGGAGAATTTTTCCTGAGGAAGGGTGGACTGTCTCTTTCAGAGCATCATGTACATTGGGCCATTGAATTCAAGTAGCAAAAGAAAAAAAAAAACTAGGCCAAATCAGCCAGGCACAGCCAGATATCAGGTTTTAGGACCTGGGGCAGTCACAGAGAGTGCATTTTTTTTCCCTTTTTCCCCCTAAGGTTAAGAGCAGATCTGTTTGTATATATGTGATAAGATGGTGGGGGGTTGCAAATGCAGTGAAACATGTAAATGAAGGACTATTCTGTTGGATTAATTTGTTAAAGATCTTTCAGGGAATTGAATGTGGTGATGTACAGGTGTGCATTTTAATAACACTCTCAGTACACTAAAGTGGCTAATGCCAACATAAAATACAGCAGCTTCAGTGATCCCATCACTGTCCCCCTGTCACTGTCCTCGCTGGGCTGTTGGGAGCACTGCTGAACTACAGCAGCTGAGGGCCCATCTGTAAAACACATGCAGGACAAGGTACAGGGTGTGGAAACACTTCTAGAGCCACAAGGTTCTCCCAGTGACAAGGCACAAAAGTGGCAGTCTCATTTTCCAGGTGCCCGGGCTGGTTTGTAGGGCTAATGATGAAAGCTTTGAGTTGTCAGTGTGATCAAATTTATTGAGACAGAATAAAAGGAAAACAGCCATGATCCTCTCTCCATGAAGTCATGGAATAATATAAGACAGAAGGGATCCCTGGGAGTCATCTAGTCCAATTCCCTGCTCAAAGTAGACCCCTGTCCTCATGTTTGACCACCCTTATTAATGAAGAAAAAACCCCTTTATCTCAACAGGCTTTCCTGTGTTGCAGAATGTGTCTGTCACCTCCCATCCTGTCACTGTGCACATCCGAGAACAGTCTGGCTCCATCTTCTCTAGTCCCTCCCATTTTGGAGTTAAAGGCAGCAATAATATCTTCTTTTAGCCTTCTCTTATGATGTCCTAACAAATGCTGTTCCCTCAACCTCTCCTTGTATGTAGTCTCTCATTTCAGATTGTTTTGTCAGATAATTGGCAATGACACAATTCTGCCATCAGGATACAGTTTTTGCATTGTTCACTCACCTCTGTCAAAGCTTTATCACAGCCAAAATATAACTTAAAAATGAATTCACTTCTGTGTCCCTAGTGTGCTCCTTAGCTTCCAGGCCTACTTCACAGAAGGTTCCAGACTCTTGAGATCTCCTCTTCCATGGAAGTGTTTAACAGCACACTAGAGGTGGACAAGACTTGTTGAGGCCTGTTAGCAGACTAGCAGTTCCCTAGGGATGGTGGCTTACAGTCCTGTGCAGATTTTTAAAAGTCCTTTTTATCCTAAGTGTATTATAACTCTTCACACTCTCACAAATGTACCTTCACTCCTCACTGAATCATCCCAGCCCAGCCAGCGTTCACTTGCTTCCCAAACGCCTCTGGTTCCTTATCCACTGCCTCAATCCCTCCAGCTGTGTCCTGATTGAGCACCCCCGAGTCAACCTCAATATCCCAAAGGACACAAAACTATAGGGAATAACACAAGAAGTCTTTGACAGGGTAAAGAATCAAATCCAGTTTTTTCTTGCATCCTGTTCCTTTTCTTGAAGCGTGAAATTATTCTTTTTACATCAAAGGAAATTCGGCGAACTCAAAGCCTGCCGGTTTATCCTTCATAGTGGGATAACTTTGTCTGTGGCTCATGGGCAGAGAATTACATCTCCTTTTTGATGATTACATGGCTTTGGTGATCTCAGCATTTTACTTACCTAGAGATGTAAATGAATTTAGGATTTGCAGTGATTGTGCTTCAATTCTAGCAGTGCTGAAGAGTTTTCAGTAATACCTATTCAAAACAAAATGTGGTTTTCCTTTAAGGGAAGGTGTTTAGAGCTCGTGTCAGAAGTGACCTTTGCAGAGGGCTGACCGAGTTCCATTGGAAAACCAACAGAAAATACCTACTGGGTCTTTTCTGATGTTTGTATTGTTCTGTTCCTGAGCAGTGTTACCTTGTGAGCGCGTCACTTTTTCATGTAGCATTGCCAACTCTGACATTTGCAGTGTTCCCATAGCTCAGATCAGATTGGAGCTTTTGCTGTTTGACTGCTACAAAGATATAAACATTTTTCCTATTGGTCTAATGTGTTCATGCAGTTCATAAACAGCAATGGTCATAAAAGAGTTTGCTCCCTTTTTATGGCTGTAATTAATCTTGCAGTTATTTCAATAGGAGAGAATAGCAGGAAAATGAAAGTTGAGTGTGTGAAGCTCTTGTATATGTAATTATTTAACTATAAATGTTGAACTACTAAAAACTTTAAATGTTTTCAGAAATCTCAAGTAGCTTTTCAGTGCTTAGTGCTTTTGTTTTTTCCATTCTCTTGCTGCTTGCTTTCTGAAATTCAGATTCCCTGATTTTTATATTTTTGTTTGTTTGTTGGAGGGAGCATGCAGGAATCACAGTTGGTTTAATTATTATTGTATGTGAAAAGGAAATAATTTCTGGGAATCAAAGGCAAAACATAATTTGAAAATTGAAATGTTTTAATTGAATGAAGCAGTATTGCAGTGCAAGAGCACAGACAGCAAACCTTTTTTTTCTTAAATGGGTAAATTACAGTGTGAGGAAAATAAGTGAATATCAAATGACTTCATTGTAACATTGTAGCCATTAAAATAGCTTCTCCATTTTAGTATCATAACGAATTTTACATTGAAGCTGTGATGCCTTGTTCCACCACCTTTTCCTTGGTGGGTATTTTTCCTCTATTTCTCCATTCCTACAGTTGTAGGATCATGTTTTCATTCAGGACAAACTCCCACTGAAATCTTTTAGTTTCAATAAGGGTCTCATGATACTCCATCCTGCTTCCTTGAGGATTAGGATCATGATTAAGACTGGTTTAATATGCAGTCTCTGCATGCTTTGGTAGATAATTTATGTAATTTAAACTTTGCACAGGAGATTTTTAATGCTCTGAAATGCTTTCAGTGAGATTGTGCTCTGGGGTGAGGGTCAGTGCCTGCACTGAGCACGTGGGAGGGGAGCGTGAATCTCCCCCTGGGCCTGTGTGGGATGCAGTGGGAGCCTTAATCAGGGCTTTGCTTTAGCAGTAGCTCCAGCCTCTGTTATAGGAGCACTGTATTCAGTGGCTATATTTGAAGTGACACATTTCAGCTCACCGTTTTTGTCTTGTATTTTAACATACTAAATATCTGAAGAATCCTTGGCATAAAAATACGGAGGGCTCAGTAGCTTTGTTAGACCTCCCGTTTTACACGTTGCTGTGGGAAGGCACTCGTGCCAGGTATGGCACTGTTTTCCTGGCTTAAGCTGCTGGGTAGTGATCCTACCACATCATTTGAGCTCTCTGAGTTGTATGAGTCTCAAGTTATTGTAAGAACACTGAATTCTCTGTTTTGGCATAGAGGTTGCAAACACCAGTCATTTTAGTGCAAACATAACCACACTTCTCTCTCTTTTTTTTTTCTGTACAGGAATTAACATGTCTGGCGTGTTTGACAATCAACACTTTCATTTCTAGCCCTTGTGTGTGCATTCATATGGGTAAAATGATACACGTGTGTCAAGAAATGCACGAACACACACACAAAAGTCATTCAAGTATTTCAGCAGGTGCATCAACCCCATGTGGAACGGGAATGAGAAATAGCAATGAACATACTGAATTTTGCTAGAACTTCTGTTTCTGCTTGAATACCTGCCTCTAGACAATGTTGCAAGTGTCAAACTTGGAGCTGAGTTGTGAGAACCAGCAGGGATATTTGTAATGAAGTCAAGGTGTAGGTGGTAAGGGAAAGTCTTTTCTTATCAGCCACGGGTCTACGCACCAGTATTCTTGTGCAACAGCCTGAACATATTCAATTAAAATTGCCATCTAAGCTGCCTGTTCCATCCTCTGAAAAAGAAAACAGGTGGGGGTTTCTTTGTATGTATATAAAAGATGAAATGTTCACTCTGAGATAAGAAATGCAATTATTTAATAGCAGCAGAGCCTTTTCAGACTTACTTTCTTTTGCACATAAAAGAGCAAGGACATACAAGAAATTATTAAGTCTGTGCTTGTCTACTGAATGCTTTTTTTGCCCTGAGTTTTTCATG
Organism: Pachyramphus minor; assembly: GCA_013397135.1. Classification (NCBI taxonomy): domain Eukaryota; kingdom Metazoa; phylum Chordata; class Aves; order Passeriformes; family Tyrannidae; genus Pachyramphus; species Pachyramphus minor. Next base: position 361,437 of record VYXB01009846.1, on the reverse strand, counting down.
TCCTGTTGGTCCCTTTGAGCAGCAATTCATTTATTGGTACCTTGAACACCTCAGAGGAGTTGTCACTGGAGCATGGAAAAAGCAGCATCTTCCTTTGGGGTGAGCTGGGATCTTGATGCAGCAGTGGCCTCTCTGGCCACACAGATGTTGCCAGAAAGGCTGCAGTTCTCTCCTTGCAGCTGCTGGAGATGGCCTGACATGGGCTGGGACACTGCACGCAATTTTTCCTTTATGGTATGAATTTTTAGGAAGTCCTGGGTGCTGTTTGATATATTCAGTGCTTTGACAGAACAGGGAAGAGATACCGCCCTGGCAGAAACAAGGTCAAATACCAATGTTGCACTGTACCTGGGCAAGCTTCTCCTTTTAATTAAAAAAAATGCAGATTTCAGGAAGCAGGAAAAAGTATTTTACAATGAATTCTGCTAGTTTCCTGGAGACCTGTATAATTTTTCTTTCTATGATTTTATCACTCATCTTGGCAGGTTTCATTATGTTTGCTCATCTAGGGACCCTTTGTGTCTTTATTTTCCCTCTTGACAAGGAGCACTTTTGCAACCATAATCTCTTTTACAAACGGGTCTGGTCTCAATGCTGCTCCACTCCTTTATCCTTTGTATAATTTTGTCCCCCTAGCGTTCTGTGGGGCTTTCTCCTCCCTGTTTTGATTAGAATCGCAATAATCTCTGTGAACAGGAACAAGAAAGTGAGCCTGGGAGGGAGGAAAGTGCACGAGCAGCTGTGGATACAGAGACTCGGAGACCCCCCTGGGGTGTGCTGGGCTCTGCAGGCAGTTGAGAGGCTTGTGAAGAGGCTGTGTGTTCATGGCTGTGTGGAACCAGCCGGCTCCTGCTGCAGCCCAGCGTGTGGTCTGTGAGCATTCCCCCTTCCCAGTGCCCAGGGTACAGCATTGCTGCTTGATTCTCCAGGGAAAGAAAGGGAAGGAGTGACCCAAGCCCCCCCATCTCATTGGTACTCGAGCTCCTGCGGAAGTGGAGCTGCTGCCACTGGACCTGATCTTCCCTGAGGTGTTTATTTATTGGTCCATGTGTGTCTGTCCCGGGCATCAACTGCAGAGCTGCCAAAACACAGGGGAAGAGGTGCTGACTATCCAATTAGTAGCCTGACATGGTAGGGAATTCCAGTTCTGGACTCTTCCCTATGACTCTGATCTCTCTGACCACGTTCTAATGATATTCCAGCTTTTCAGCTCATTCAGATCTACTTATTAGGTGCATCTACTGATGTTTCACTTTTTAAAATACCTGTTTGCTGGCATGCTTGGAAACAGCATCTTAATCAAACAGGTTGCTTCAGTTAAAAATGGCTGGAGGAAATCAAGATAAAAAGCTGTTGGTAAAATCTGCTCATCTCCCAGAGTGCACCAACCTTTTATATAGTCTATGTAAAATGAAAAATCACACCATGTAATAGTAGATTTAATTAAATTAATCTGTGAAGAAAAATTGAGATGGGCTTTGGAAGAGGTAATACAGATCTCTCAACCAGTCAGATACAATGTGTTGTGTTTTTACAAAGGAAAAACATGTCTAAGTTTCTCGTAGGGCTTTTGATTATTTTAATCAATGGTCTCCTTCCAGCTTGCACAATGTGTTCTCTTATAAGAAACAGCAATGCTGTGGAAGATCACAATAGAACAATCTATGTTTTTCTCATAATTAAAGTTCTATTCTCTTTCTGTAATTACCTATGTTATCTGATGTGAAACGTGGAGAAACAGTTCCTAATTCACTATGTTCAAGCCAGACAGGGAACTAAACTGCATTTAAAGGCTTAAAGAAACATGGTCACCCTTTAAATCCTTTTTGCACTTAATTACTCAACCCCCTTCTAAACTGTGCTTCTACCCTATAACCACCAAGCACTAAACCACAAAGTTTAATTATGGTGGGTAATTTCAACACCAAGAGGTGTGTGAGGTGTTTAAGACAAGTGGCTCCAACAAGGGTCCTGTATAGCAGTGACAGTTTCCTTTGTAATTCAGTGGTTGTGTTTGCAGCAGAGCATTGCTGAGGCCAGTGGGGTTCTGCCCAGACCTGGGCAGGTCCCTTCTGGCACAGAGTTATGGCCGTGGTGGGGTCACAGGGGCCTTGCAGAGGGATTTTGCAGCAGAACTGACTGAGGAAAGCAGGAAGACCAATGAAACTGAGTAACAGCAGAAGGAGGGAACAGAGAATACAGTAAGAACCAGGGAGGGATCCTCATGTGGTGCCAGGCATGGCTTGAGTATTACCCTTCCTATACACAGATAGGTGATAGATAATTGTATTCATGTAGTTATTGCAGATTTAGCAAAAATAGTCTGTGAGGGAGAATTTGAGGAGAATGAAGAGCATGGGGAAGAAGTGTGGCAGAATGCTCTGTGCAAAGGGCAGGGTGAGCAGCAGCTGAACTGGTGAGTAGCAGGTCAGGTTGCAGGGTGAGTGGAAGGGGTGGCAGAAACAAGAATCTGGTGCCAGGGTGGACCACAGCTGCTTTTGCTTTCTATGCTGAGGTAGTGGTAGGAAATGAAGATATTGGTGTGTGTTTCTCAGGGGAATTGCTTGATATCAGGCTGGAAAATTGCTGAGATGCAGGTCTGGCAGTCAAGAACCCTGGGTTTGTTTTGGCTCTGCTGCTGCCTTGTGGTAGGACGGTAGGTGAGTGAAGTGGTTAAAACTGTGTCACCATCTGCAAAAAAAAGTGGTGTAATTTTGTCAAAACTGCTCATGGAGATGCTACTGTTTTATAAAAAGGTGATTGGAATATGTCTGTTGAGTATGTTCATCTTTGATAGGCACCAGGTAATAATAGGGCTATAAATTGTGATCAGATTTTACCACTGGGTTAAAGGCTCTAAACTGTGGTGTTCTTATTGGTCTAATTTATTGCCAGTTTTTTTTTATTAACTGCATAAAAGTTGATCACATGGGGACATTTTAAGTTGAATGTTGCTCTTTTGCAGTCCCTATTTAAATTTTTTATCCACACCTCTTTAGTAAGATATTTTCTGAAGTTGCTGTTTTCTGAGAAGTGTAGATAAAGAGTAAAGCCTAGACATTCACAAGTGCACAAGGAAATGTGCACAGGCTCCAGGCTGATACTGCTGAAAAAGATTGCCAATAAATGCACCTTTTTTGGCTGGTTCAGTGCAGGCAGTTTCTCCAAAGCTGAATGCTCTAAATTAATGGCTTCTAGGAAACAATTCCTTTTGCAGACTTTCCCTCTGTAGTGCTAGTGGGAAGGGGGGCATCTGGCCTTGCCTGTGCTTTAATAGCATGTGTACATGCATCAGTAGTTCAGTGAGGGCAGTGAGGTGCACAGGCCCTGACAAAAACTGAGCTTAAGCAACTTCTTCAAAACCATCCGCGTGAAAGTTTAAAAAAAAAATGAAGTGGGAGCTTTGAATCTGTGTAGCCTTCAGGCACAGATCATCTCTCCCATATGTGCTCTCAGATTTTGCCTCTTGCTCTTCTGCTGCATGCTGTATCTGGATTTATTGTCCTGAAATTTAAAGGTCACTATTGCCACTTCCAGCTGTTGTTGGACTGGGAGCATGATTTTTGGGTTGTCTAGAAGTCAGCTCGTTGCAGAACAGCAGTTTGATTTTGTCTCAGTACCAGCCATGCTCCATTGTTTAGTGTGTTTTGAGCTATTCCTTGTTACTTTTCATGAGCTGGTAATCTTGGCTGAGAAGGTTTAAAGAGAAATACTGAAGCAGAATTGTATGTCAGGATTATGGAAAAAAAAGGTGAATTTTCATTGTTCTTTTTCCTTCCTTTTATTGTGATACTGTGCTGGTGTAAACATTATACCTTGTTATTTGAAATGCAGAGTTATCCTTTGAAACAGTACTTGGAATGAAAAACAGGAGAAGTAACAGAGCTAAACTGCTGGTGGCCTCAGATTGCTGGTGGTCTGAATTCTGAGCACAGTTTGAGTCCTAATGTGCAAGATTTTCTGTTTATTTAATAGCAGCCAGTGCATTGTGCCTGTGCATAACAACTTCTATCCACCCTCCTGTCTGAGTTCTGCATTACAGATTCTTTCCACAGACTAGTGAGCAAGGAGTTTCCATGTGTTTTTCCTTCTGAGATGGGAGCCCATGATATTCTCAGCATATGGTATAAAATATTTATTAATGTTTTTAAAGGTTGGCTTCAGGAGACAGTCTGTGATATGACTGCATTTAGTAACATAAATCAAAGTCCTTTTCTTTTTGCATATATTTAAGAAGCTATGAGGAGTTAGTCATGGTGAGTTCTAAATATCAGGGAGACGACCACTGTGAAAACATTTCAAAGGGAAGTAGCTTGAAGCTATGTAATCATGTTTAGAAAAGGCCAATTGAAACTAAATAAGAATGTTATCCCTGTTATACATAATAAATGAAGAAGAGATCTCTAAAATTGTGTAAAAGAATTAAAAGAAAAATATGTCTGGGATTCAGATTCCTGAGAAAAATGCATTCAAAATCAGGAAGGAACTTCACAACTGTAGGATGAGTTCTTACCTTTTCATAGCCTAACAACAATTCTGCATCGTATTCTCCTTCACTTGGATTCTTTTCATTCATCTCCTATGGTCCTGGTTTGGAAAGAGGGGTGGCTTTTTTTCCAAAGAGTGTGAAGCAGCTGCCACTGGAAGCTGTTGTGTAATGTATGTTCCAGAAGGAGTGCTTGTGTCCCTGTCTGCTCATCAAATATTTTGAGAACTGATGTTTCTGGCTTTCAATACACATTTTCTCTCCTGAGCCAAATGAAAAATTTTCGTGGTTCAAACCCACATATGTGCTGACTTACTTCCTCTGTACTGTAATTACTTAACCACTTTCTCAAACTTTACAGATTTTCAGAGATCCAAACTGTCTGGGAATGGGGAGGTTTGAAAGGGGAAGGAGGAACAGCAGCGTGCAGGCCTCGAGTGCGATGATTCAATGCACAGCGATGGCAGCCATGGGTGACACATGTCAGCACACACAACACATGCATGCACAAATCTGCTTTTTGAAAGACAATTCCTACACCTGGAGCTCCAGCATATCGTGAAATGTGTAGTTGTTGTCAGCAGAAACCATAGTGTGAACTGGACGTAGACAGCAAAGAGACTGGACAGGCCAAGTCATGTTGTTCTGATGACTGAAAGTCAGCAAGGCTGTGTCATGTGCTCTTCTTGAACAGGCCCACAGATTTCTATTTGATTTTCTGTGTAACCTGGGCTGTTGGGATGGGCACTATTTCATAAAGGTGCTGGAGTCTGGATGCTGGGGTAACTTGTAGGCTGGTCTTGGTCTTTTCTGTGGCCTCACAGCGTTACCTTTATTGAGAAGTCCGGTGTAATCTGAAGTAATACATTGGAATGTTGTTGTGAGCACACTTCTCCAGACATAGTCAATCAGGGTGTTGGGGTTATTTCAAACATTAGGAAAAGAGTATTTTATTTTGATGATTTTACATGACTACTCTTGTTTTGGTTTGTGGGTTTTACTTGGTTTGTGGTTTTTAACCTAACAGAATGAAGCACTCTGAAGATATCCAGATGTTTTTCATACTTCCAGTTGCTTTTTAGGGGGAGTGCAAGAGATTATTTCCTTCACATTCTGAAGGGTATATTGGCTCAGCTCAGCTTTTGTATTAACTCCAGCTTGGGATCATGAGAAGTGTGTGTTGCTCCAGGACTGGACTGTAATTGTGACACGGATCAAAATCTCTGCCAGGCTATCCCTTCCCTCTCCTCAAAGCAGATTAGCAGCCTGGCATCTGTTTTCTTTGGGGCAGATGGCACAGATGCCCACGGAGCAGAGGAGCTGACTCACAGTGGCAGAGCTGACCCTTCTGTGAGGCGCAGGACGATTAATGGAAGGTGTGCCTGTGCTTGCCATTCACCCCATGTCCCTGATGTCACCAGACAGGGATGGTGGCTTCTTGCTACTCCTGTATTCAGCGTGAAGCAGGGCTGGGTAGGTGCTTTGAGTCCTAAGGCAAAGCTCCACGTGCCTTCGCTCCTGCAATTGGCAGGTGGAAAAAAACCACATATAGACGACTGTCTTGTTGTCAGAGAAGGTTTTGGAAAGGTTACACTGCAAGTGCAACTATTTAAAGTTCTGACATCAGACTCCCTCAAGTCTTAGGTGGCTGCTTAGGGAATTATAGCTGACCTGCATAGAAAAGGAGGTGTACTTTCAACTTGAATGTCATAAAAAATTACTTTTATCTAGACCAAGTGCAATCTTACCTACTATGCACGTGACAGAACTTTATCTCAGTGATCTACTCCACCTCTTTTAGTGACGCTGGGTTGGAAAGAAAGTCTTCCATTTTCATGGTAGTTTAAAAGGTTAAACAGAGCATAGAACAGAACCTGCTGTAGAAGATCTGCAGTCTAAGCCTGAAGTTCCTGACTGCTACAACACACAGTTCAGCTCTCAGAGCTGTGTGTGCTGATTGTGCTGCTGTTAGTTTTGGACAAAATCACAGACAGGCTGATAATAGAACATAATGCATCAAGATGAAAAAATAAATAAATCTGTCACCATGTTAGGGAAAACAAGAGTTGTCTCACTTTTTGGTGTTTCTTGATTGACTCATGACCTTGTTAATAAGATACTGTGTGCGTTAATAAGCTACTGTGTGTATTTTGTGATATGTGGTTTGACGTTTGACTTAAACACAAAGGTTACAAAAATGTAGTTTACAGCGTAATTAGAGGCCATGTTAAACAAGTTGAAGAACAGGTGGCTGAGAGGTAGTAAAAGACATGGGCAGCTGCTGTAAAGTGAAAAGGTTGTGAACAATCAATACAGACAAGGGGTTGTGAACAATCTTACAAGGCTCACATGGTTATAGAGTTGAAAAATCTACTTTATTAGAAGAGTATTTGATTTATGGAAGAGAGGGTTGAGAGTTGCCTTTATTATTTTACACCTGTCTCCTTGGAGAATAGTTTTCATCACACAGTTGTTTCTGTAGCTGAATCATTGTGATCCAGTGAACAGAAGCCAAAACTAGATAAGAGAACTAGAGATAAGATACAGCTCTGAACAGTAGTGGCAAATAAACGGGTGAACTTTTTATCTAGAAATCTTTACCAAGTAAAGTCTGTCTTAAAGCTATGCTGTTGTTTAAATACAGTGTTGATGTAGAAAGACAGCCTTTTGCTGTGCAAGAGTTCCTTTAAGGGTCCTGTAGCTTTTAAACATAGGGAGTTCTCTCAGCTGGTGCAAACAGACATGAGTGAAGCTGCACAGTTTATAAGAAAAGTCATTTGGCTCAGCTGCTGCAAGTCACAGTAAGCTCTGGCAGTGGGAGGTACTCCATCTGGGAATTTATTGGGCATTTGGATCACTAGGAAGGAATTTTCAGTGCAAAAATAGCATTTTCTGGTTAAGGAAACTCCATGGGTCGGGGAGAGCCACTCTCCCTCCTGCTCCCCAAACATGGATCAGTATTTGAAGATGGCAGAATCACAGAATTATTAGGGTTGGATGGGACCTCTGGAGATCATCCAGCCCAACCTGCCAAGGCAGGGTCCCCTGGAGTAGGTGACACAGAACACACCGAGGTGGCTTTGGAATATCTCCAGAGGAGGGAGACTCCATGACCTCTCTGGGCAAGCCTGTTCCAGTGCTCAGCCACCCTCAGTGTAAAGTAGTCCTTCAGAATGTCTCAGAAGACAGTCAAAGGTATCACAATTTTTTTTTTCTCTTCTGTGATCATTGGAGATCTGTCTTTCCTTAACAAATGGAAATCCAGGGAAATCTCTGAGAGGTCACATGGATGGAGAACATAATTTTGCATAGTGTATTAGCTCACCAACTGATGGGTGATTGATGGCAGAGTTTTCATGGGGTTAATTATGCTTTACTGGGCAGAAGTCATCTAATGTATATCTATGTACACTTATATATATTATCTATATCTTCTATATGTACTTCTTTTCATCTGTGATGTGCACAGAACACCCCCAGAGCTAGCGAGACGCCGTGTTTCAGCTGGAGGAAGGTGTTTGCTGCTGATGGCAGGTTTTGCTGCTGTGCCCTGTTTGAAGTGGGTTTGCAGCCTTTCAGGATCAGGCTGCTGGGAAGCGACAGCCACGGTTAAACCAGGCTCTGTTGTCTGAGCGGGCTCAGCCTCCTTTGCTGCTGATCAAAAGCACTTGGTGAAAGGTGCAGCTTGGATTCTTAAAAGCATCTCATTACAGGTTATATTTAGAAGTGGGAAGAATATATTATTAATTACAAGGATGCTCCAAAGCAAAGAAGCTGTTTAATCTGTGCCCTTGATGAACAGAAAAGTTCCTGTACTGAAGGAAGGTTATGCAATTAGCAGTATGTTCATTAGGAGTTCATCAGATAGCAAACTATGCTTATATTCAGGATAGTACTGGAATATCTGGCAATTTCCTAGTTATTGCCTAAGTGATAAGAGTGAGAGATAGGAACTGTCACAAGAAAATTTGTATAATACAGTTTACATATCTATTATCTGCTAGTTTATATATATATATATATATTTTACATCTCAATTTACAGGCTAAGTACTCTCTTGTTGCCTTGCTATGAAGAACTGGAGTTGGAAGTTACCTCCACGTATTTCTTGGCTTATGTAGTTGCTAAATGAGCACAGTGTGTGGACACTGTAAGGATCATTACAGAGGATTCACCCCAGTATCGTTCTGGATGTTTGCTTTGCCCTGTCTGGTACTCTCAAATCCGCTCTGTGTACTGGCCCTGTAACACAGAGCCACCTTTGCAGAGCATTTCTCTAACTGAAGTGATTTTTGCAATGACTTTCAGTACTTTCAAAATACCATGTTTCTTCCAGTCTTCAAGTTCAGACTTATATCTGGTAGTTGATTTTCATTAATGGTGTGGTATATTCAGGTGAATTTTGTGCTTTAAAAACCTAGTTTTGAGTTGAGCATTAATTTAATTCCAAAGAAGTAGAGAAGTCAAGAGCATAAATATGCCAGAATATGTATGAAATAAGCTGCCATCTGGAATTTGTTTCTGGATTTGCTGTAATAGAAATGGAGCACTCTGGTATGCCTATTTTGGGGAATTCTAGAAATTAATATATGGGAAGAAAAATAGATAAATCTGTCCTGGTGCTGTGCTCTGCTGCTTGTATAAAAATTTGACAAGCGACCAAGGTGGTTATGTCTGTTAGGCTTGTACTGAGTGAAATACTGCTCGTGAAATGCATGCATTATTTTTAGAAACTAATTTTTAACAGTTCAGGGTCACAGTGCCACAGATTTGAAGAGAGTCTAGAAAACTCCATCATTTTTATCTATAAATCAAACCCAGTCAAATAACGTTTGATTCAATATAAAGTAAATTTGTCCCTTATCTAAAAGTATCTCTGCAGAAATCGTTCCAAGATGCTTTCAAACTGCTGAGTTACAAATCCACACAGGGAGGGATGATTGATTTATTGTGTGCTGCAATCTGGAGTATTTTATCACTGAATCTTTAGTGCAGAAAGTTGATGTTGTTAAAGCTGCAACGTGTTTAGACCAAGAACCTGGGAATAAAGAAGGAAGCATTATTGCATCAGTCAAAATCAGGAGAATAATCTTATTTACCTGTGTTTCTGTAGAGATCAGCTCCTGCCACAGTCTCTTCTAAGCCAGACTGTGAGGGATAGGCTTTGTAAGTCAAGGCTTGAGAGTGTGCTCTGATGTGCCCATGGGATGCCCAGGTAATGGATTTAGGCTGTGCTTAGGCACATGGCTGATACCTGAACAGATGACAAGAGACTTGTGATAATTCACACTTGGGTGAAGGAGGGCTGGGGCTGTTCCCAGCTGTGCACCTCGGCTCCCCAGGCCAGCGTGGGCCCAGAGGCTTCATTCAGAGCTAAACACTTCAATTTGTCAGCTGTGGGGCTGCGTGAGAAAGTTGGAAAGTTGTTCACAAATCTGTTTGCCCACAAGGCTCAGGAATCACTGATCTGGGGCAGGGAACAAGTTTTCCTTTCAAAAGTTGCATTTCCCGGGGTTAATTAGCTGACTTCCATTCATGCCCAGCTTGTGCCACCTTAACCTCCCAACTCTCATTTCTTCCTTGACACTCTTCTTTCTTCCCAGAGCATGTCTGTGTTTGAACTTCCCTGATTCTCAGCTAAACTGTACCAGTCTGTGCTGGGTCAGCTGTTACCCTGCAGTGTTTTATTCTCCTAAGGCTTGCCTGAATCAGAATTGCCTTGAAAGCATCACGCATCACTAATCAGGGGGGAACACTGTGGATCAGGGGAGATTTTTCAAGGCTGTCTGCAGACAGAGTTAGTTTTTCCCAGTAGGCATCCCTGGATTCAAGCAGAGGTAGAGGATCTCTGTTGAGGAACAGAGCTCTGCTCTCAACCATGCCAGAGGTTGAGTTCTGTTTGATTTCTGGGCTATAGGAAAGACAAAACCCTTTTGTTTTGTTTTCTTTTTTCATTTTTTCCCCGCTGACCTCCCCCATTACTGTTAATGCAGATGGGAGGGGAGGCTGAACTGCCTTATGACTGGCAATGTGTACACAGACTGACAGGGTAATTGCTGATGGAGACAGTGGTGGGATGGGAGGTTTGACAGGACAATGTTGTACATCACTCACTTTCAAACTAACTCTAGTATGTTCAGGGTAGAAAAAAGGGGTGTATTTTATCTGACCTTCTTAAACAAAGCCATGTCATTGCTGGAATTTTTTTAAAGCTTTGCTTTTGACTGAGAATGAAAAATGCCTCTTACAAAAGGGAATATTTAATAGCTTTGCTATTAGAAAGCTATCTCTAAAGAAAATTTTGAGTCCTGGTTTTTGCTGGCAGGCCTATGTATTTGCTAACTAGCAAAGTCAACTGTCAGTTTATTATTAAACTGTTTGAGATCAGCAGTGCACATTGCTGCTTTAGTTAAGCCAAGAACAGGATCTTCTTCAGCTGTTCTCATTTCTTACTTTGATGTCTAAGTTTTTCCCTGTGTTTGTTACCAGGATCCTCTCTCCTTTCCTCTGTGCCACACTAAGGGTCTGAGATCAGAGAAGCTCATTGGTGAGGAGAAAATAAAATTTTAAGTACTACAAAATAATCTGAAGAACTCCAATGTGGAGACTCAGGTTTTCAGTAGCCACAACAATGTCTTAGTGTCACAACTCATCTTGAAGGCAAAGTTCTGCCCTGGCTTAGAGGTGGTGCAGAGAGAAAGGTAAGAAGGTTTGGTGATTTCATGAGGAGGGACCATGTTAGGGTTTTGATCACGTCTCCATATTAAGTCCAGGGTGTAAATAATAGATTTTCCTCTTCCATTGAGGAGTTTCTGTTGTTTGCCTTTTCTGTCTTGTCTCCTGGAGTCTTGCCCTTCAGCTCTGCAGCAGGTCACCACAAGCAGGGTGGTGGTCATAGTTGTTGGGTATGTTAGCATTGTCCAGAATCTCTATAAAATGTTGGTAAGGATTGGAATCCCAGGGTTATCTTATGTCTCATTCAAGTTTATTACAGGATTCATTCATTGCTGACCAAATCAATGCTTAGAGGCATTTAACTGAGGTATCCAAGAGATATCAGATCCCACAAAGGTGGGCTGGGGGAGTAGAAAGGCCAAGGACTGTCCTTGCTGAGGAATTGCCAGCCCTCTGTGTGGACATGACAAGTGTCCTCTGGGAAGGCAACTTTGGTCTCAAGGTGCTTGGGCATTACTGTGTTTTCTTGAATTCTCATGTGTGCAATGGCAGGTATCTGAAATGTAGTTTGTGTGGGAGCATAAAACCCTTCTGTATCATGTACATCTTTCTCATGCTTAATAACCTGTCATGATCTCTTAGAAACTGGTCTCTGTGCACAACCAGATGTGACAGTGTGGGAATGTCACCATGTATTCTACAGACACCAGTAAAACACCATTGGTTTAGAAGTGCTAGACAGTTACAAAATTGAAATTTAATGAGGCTCAGCTGACTGCTGTTAAACATCTGATCTGAGTTTGTAAATTCTGAAACTTCAGAGGTATGACCATGAGGATGGGTTAAAGGCAGTTAAAAAGCTTTCCGATTCCTACTGAAACTATCACGGTTTTCCTGTCATTTGAGACCAAGGAGGATCGTTTAATCACCCAGTTTGACCTCCCATTTAGCAAGAACCATTAACATAGACTTGGATTTACCCAAAAGGAGCCAAGTGAATATATAAATAAAGTTTAAGGACTTTATTTCTCAGCAGCAGGGCCTGTTGGGCATATCAGGAGGAGAATAGAAGATCCATCAAACTGTATCTTGCAAAGCTCTGAGATGAATTAGGTGAGACGTGCTCAGATGATTGCAGCAAGTGAGCATTTGCTATGTTTACAGGAAGACAAAATCAGCTGAAGTCCTGCCAGTCAGACTGAGGGAAGGAAATGCTTTTCATAGCCAAGTTTGATGGTAGGTTTGATTTTTGAAGTGGATGAGTAAGACATAGCAGTCAGAAATCTAAGGAAAAATGATGCACTGGAAGCCCAAGAGTACTAGTGCTTTCTGTCCAGCATGCTATCTTGGGCTGTGCCAATATTCAGTATTCTGGGAAAGGTTAACAAACAAATTCTAAGTGTGCCAGGATAGCTCTGAACTTGGGTAAAGAATCCCTTCCTGACCCATGCAGATGACTCAAGTCATCAGATATGAAGCTTAGTTATTCACTAATATAAAACCTGGTGCCATTTGTCTTTCCAGCCTACTCTTGTCCTGTACTCAAATATGGTTCATACTGCCTGTTAAGCCTATTGGCATTATACCTGAGAATCGTATTTCTTTATTCAGGTTGTTTGTAGTGTCTGTGTTTGAAACACAGCTTTTCCTGTGAGAACTCCTTCACTGTTACTCTGTTAGTGAGTCTATATTTCAGTAATTACAGTTAATCCCAGGATTTTGAATTCCTGATGATTTCACTCTGATGTCAGAGGTGATAATCACCAACATGATAATCTGCACAAAAGCAGGGTACATGCTATCTCTTTTAGACGTGCTGAACCCTTTGTACACTAAGCTTATTTTCTCCCTTCAGTTTCCAGGTAGAGGAGTTGGAGGCTCCTCAAAGACTCTCAGCCCAGGCTGTAAAGAAGCCTTTCTTAGAAGCAGACAAGAACAGAGTTAATAAGGGCTGTACTATGCAGTGCAATGGAGTGAAATCTGTGTAAATCCTTTTCTGTTCCCCTGGGAACTTCTGGACATAAGTCACCATCAAACAAATTGCACCATAGAAGATAACTATTTATCAGGTGTATCAACTGTTAATACTGTTCTGGACTTTTTAGAGTACAGATTTGTAATAGCCTTTTCTAGTCTGTCTTTTGAGTTGTTTATAGCAATTTTTGCTGAAAGTTTAAAGGTGGTGCCCATAAGTTAATTGTCTTTTGTGTAGAAAGAATAGATTTTCATGATTTCTCTACCTTTGCGTGCTCCCACAAGGGGTTATGGCAAGTGTGTACTTACACACTCAAAAATGTAGGGTCAGGTAGCAGCAATCCAAGCTGCCATGTCCTGGGAATCAGGGCTGCCAGCACGCCCCAGTTCTGACCAGCACAAACCATCCTGTGCCCAGCAGAAGGTCACTGCCTTTGCCAACAAAGGCACCGTTTGTGGGGGTTTGGTCTCATTCCAAGTCCAAGTGCTGTAATCTTAATTCACTTAAACCTCTTGCCATGGCATTTGTTTTGGCCTGGGCTGGCTTCAGCTGGAAATGTAAAGTTGCCTTTATTTTCTCTGTGATCTCAAGTGTGTGTGTGTAGCACAGAGGTGGTGAGCAAACCAAATGGATGCAGTTGCAGTGGCTTTGGTAGTAGCTGCAAGTTCACCTAAGTCTTATCATCCCAACAGGCTGGTGCTTGCAGTGTGTTGGTTCATGTGACAGAAGGGAGAGTTGCAGCTCCCTGCAACCTTTGTGGGAACAGTTCTTTGACTGGCATTCCCCATAACATCTTTTGCCTGTGTGTGTTGATGTATCTTGAAGAGTTGAGGGCAGTAAACTAAAGCAACAGCAACCTACCCTGAGCTGCAGGGTGAACTGGTGGGTGAACAGCGCAGAACCCAGTGTTCCCAGCACCCACCCTGAGGTGGGAGAAGAGGCAAGGGAAGGAAAATACCAGTGCCTGTGATAGTAATTCACATCACGGGATGGATTTTAAAATGTGTTTCCTGTGCAATGGGAAAGTTTGAGATGTAAGTCAGTAGTGAGTGTAGACTGGNATTTTAAAATGTGTTTCCTGTGCACCTTAAATAATTCAATGGGAAAGTTTGAGATGTGAGTCAGTAGTGAGTGTAGACTAGGTTATACACACACATACATATATAGAGAACTATATATTCAAACTTGTGACTTGATGTTTTTCTGAATCAAAAATCTTGAGTAATTAGGAACTCTGAGTTCTGAATTCCCCTAAGCAATCTGTGCCTGTCAGCTCCCTCCCTTTTAACAGTTTTGCTTGTTTTGTCTGGAAACACGGAGGGTCTAGTCCTGTACTTGAACAGGTATGAACACTTATTTTGTTCTTGATACATGTCTGAGATAGGACTGCCAGCCATGACAGGGCAATATTTGAGGAGGGGAGGTCCTTGTTAAAAAACATTCCTTTAAAAAAAAGGATGACTGCTGCAGGAAAGAGGGAAGTAGGAGTTTTAAGTTCCATAGAAATTTTGCAGGAATGGTTTATTGGCATAGCAGGAATTAATTAAACCATTTTATTATGGCATTTTCTGTGTTGTAGAAAAAAGGTTTGGGTTGGAATTTTTCCTCTGAAGAACCTGGGAAAAACACAAGGGGCATTCTGGAGAGGATGGGGAGTTATTTCACCAGAGATAGAGCTGTTCAGACCTGTAAGATGATCTATTTCCACAAAGGGCATTCTTTTCAGTCTGCTGATGAAAAGTCTTGTGGGTTTCCCACCAGTAGAAGCTGCTTAATTGCATCTTGTGTATGCTCCTAGAGTACCTGTTTGGTGAGAACCTGACAAATGGTCTTCTGAAAGTAAATCAATTTTGTTTTCTTGGGCTTTCTTGAATATACATGATGTCCGGAGCCTGAAAAGCACAGCAGTGGCACAAGAGGAAGCAAACAGTGGGGCGCCAGTTAGGCTCTATGGTTCTCTGAAAGACTTTGTAGCCTCCTATAAAGAAAAAGAAGAATGTGCTATTGGTGGTAGTGAGTAAATGGAACCTTCTTGTCGTCTTTGCTCTTGTCTCCTTATAAATAAACCATTGTTGTCCATCCTTGGCATTTGCAGTTCATTGTGATAAATTGGTCTTGATGTGTCTGACATTTCAACCAAGTTGTTTAATGGTGCTTTTCTGAAAAGGCAGATCTCACTATAACATTGGTCCAGAATATATCCCACTAACCCTTTTCTTCCTGGGAGGATGAAGAGGGAAGCAGGAAGTAAACATTTTGGTCACGTCAGCCCAAAAGGCCTGGGTTTGTGTGAGCAGAGCACAGAAACAGGAATGTTGAGTTTGGATTGCAGCTGCTAAAAGCCTGTTTCATAGTGTGGACAGCAACATTGATTCCACTTGTGTTGCTGCAGCATCTTGGGAGAGGGGAGGAAAAAAACCCAACTTGATGAAAAATAGATGTATTTTCACCAAAATTATGTTTTGAGTTTTATGCAAGATGCTTTATCTGTTACCTGCCTGTGCTTACGAGTCATTGGCTTCCATGCAACAATTGCTTGGGTCAGAAACCACTGGAACACAGAGATCTGGTGAACTGTGACCAACAGCAGCTTCTGTTTCTGCATCTCTGAAAGTTCAAGCTTTGATTTACATATCTTAAATGTCTGTAATTACTCTGTCAGGGAGATGGTTAACACAGAGATTGTTTTCCATAAAAAGGAGTCTTCTGCCTGTACCTTCCAAACCTTTCAGCTTCCCAAAGCTATTAAGCATCTGCCCAAAGCATCCAAGCAAAAGTAATGTCCATATTTATGTGACCAGTAAATAACCTTTTTGCTCGTTAATGATCCCACTGTGTGATAATACCATTTTATAATTATATTTCACCGTCTTCAAAATTAGGTGCCTAGAATGTGTTCTCACCTGTCTCAACCCACTTACTTCTGAATGGAAACTTATTATGAGGATGGAAAAACTGATCCTACTTGGCATTGAAACAAACTTTCCTTTCCATCACCACAGCCTGAGCAAGAAGAACTAGAACAGTTTTTTTGAGATGTGAACCAATAACCTCTTTAACAAATGTCTCCGTGACTTTTTTGGGCTCCCAGCTTTCCTGGTATGCCAATACAGACCTTGTTCCTGAATGCAGTCAGGGGACAGACTTTTTGGAGACCTTAGACACATTATCCCTCTGTGTGATATTTGTGGCAAAAGGCCCTTTTTTCACCAATGCTGCCTCAGAAAAATGGGGCACAGCAAGGCAGTGTGCCTCTCACCCCCCAGGCCTCCTGTGCTGCCTCAGACACACAGCAGCACATGCATATCCTGGTCCCTTTCCCAGAAGTCGCCCCCTTTCTCCTCAGAGTTGCCCCGTTTCTCCTCAGAGGGACCGATGGCAGCAAGGTGAGTCCTCCGGTCCTTCCCTCCCTGGCCTCATCCTGCTGGAGTGCAGTCTGTTATGTGTCTCTGTATGGAGGCTTAAAAAAAATAAAGTTATAATGATTTGGCTGCAGATTTATGTTTTTAAGCACAACATTCTGCAGGCTCACAACTGTGTGTGTGAGGGCCAGGTGAGGCTGGCAGAAGCAGTATTTTTGGGGTTATGCCATCATGCTGAGGGGCTGTGGGATGCCTAGGCCAAACGGACCATTTTAGCTCCATTTTTTTCACATTTAAGGGGGCTGCTGGTTGCCAATCAGCTGCCACAGAATTCTTTCCTTCTTATCCATGAATTGCTTGGTCATATTCGGATGGCTCACCCTGGCGTACAGCTCTGAGGAGAGCTCTGCTGCTGTGAGGCCTCACCACCCTCCTCAGGGGTGAGGGCAAACACCTCATTTTACACCGTTTGGCACAGCTGGCAGGTGACCTCGTTTTCAGAGGTGCTGTTTGACTTCTCTGGAGGACACAGAGCTCAGTGTCACCAAGTGTCCCTGCAGCTGTGCACTATAAACCTGCAGCTTAAAGGGACCGGAGCTGAGGGAAAAATGTGGGATGTGGGTCTTGGCCTGTAGCAGGGCACTGATCTGAGCTGGCAGATACACTGATCCTGGTGAGATGGTTTTTATTGCTGACCTGCTGGAAAAATAATCAGAAAGCCTAAGCAAGGATCCCTTTTTTCCTCCCCCCTGTAATCATGGAACATTCATAAATGTTATTTAGGTATGCAGCAAGCAAATTTCAGCAGAAATGCTGTCATGCCTCAGGGTTGTAAAACTTCATTACATCTGTTATTAACTGTCTGTGGCAGGACCTAATTTTTCTTGAAGTATGGGTTGCCCACAGCTTCTTGTAGCACTTGAAGGTGCTAAGACAGAGAAATCCTGGGATTAAATGGCACTGCTCTCCAAGTGGCAGATTGATTTTTTGGGGCTGTAAGATGCCCTTTCACAGCCTTCTTGTGCAGGTGGAAAGGGAGAGGTATGATTTTCATCCTGTCTCACTCAGCACTTGGGAAGCTGATTGACTTTCCATAAATACCCTTAGCAGGGTAATGTGAAAGTTTTAATTTAGAATTTAGGTTCGTCCCCTTTCAGTAGACCTGCAGCATTATCATCATTAATACCAATGGAAGAACTATTTGAAAACGTGTAATTTTTTTAAGAGAAAAATTGTTGTTTAATAAGCAAATCCTACCAATCTGGATGATGATTCCAGAATGCTAAACAATTGTTTAAACTGTGAAACATTTTTCATTTCAGCAACCTTGTCACAATAAATGTAGATCTGTTGCTCTTTACACTGGTACGAAACGGAAAAAAAAGGAATTTTAGCAATGCAAACTAGTTATAAGAGAATGAGCTTCACAGCTTACTTGGTTCCAGATAAATCTGGCAGATTTTTTTTTTCATAGTTGTGTTCTTGCATGTGCTGGGGCTTTTGCTTCTGCAGGTCTTCCCATGTCTCCATGTGTTAGATCAGTCATCTTTAATTTACACACTTGCAGCTAAGTTTGTTTAACATGTGGGTTCATACTTGTGCTTTCCACTTTTTCCTTGTGTTTGCTGACCATAATCTGCCCAGATCATTAAATTTAGAAATTGCCTTGTGCTACCAAACATATAAGTACACTCTTATACTAAAATTAGGCAATTCCTTTTTCCTGGCCTAATTTGAGGTGATATTTTCAGAGTCATTTATCCAGTACTGCTGCTGCTGTGTGCAGGGTGCTGGTGTGTTCATGCAGTGTTAGCAATGATTAGAATTATGTTTAAATGTGTTTTTTAATTTTTCTTTTTTTTTTTTTTTTTTTTTTTTAAATCCTTCCAGCCAAGCAAGTATGTCCATCTGAGAAAATTAGCTGTGGAGACCTAAGCAACAAGTGCATCCCGTCATCCTGGAGATGTGATGGGCAGAAGGATTGTGAAAGTGGTATTGATGAGGTCGGCTGCACTCCTGGTGAGTTAGAGGAATATTTTAATACATATGCAACTTCTGCATTTAGGACCATAAAAGTTCTATAGTGACTGTTACAAATTGAATGTAAAGGGACAACTTCCTGCCAAAAGTTTTTTTTTTTCTCTCTACACTTGCAGTGCTAAGTAGTGAATTTTAGAAAAAAAGCAGAAAGAAGGATTCTCCAGTTGGAGCTGGCTGGAGAATGAGTGTACTCTATGCAGAATAAAGTATTCAGTATATTGAGTACTGAGAATTAAGTATTCTTTCACTCCAGCAGCAGAGTATGTTTAGTCAGTTTGGAACGTGATTATCAGGGTTAATACCCAGAAGATGTTGAAAGGACTTAAATACAGTGTTCAAACCTTTCTCTGGGGTAGCCCAGCAGCTTAACACCACGTCCTGTCCTTGCAGAGTGTGGCCCTACAGACTGAGGCCTCTGCTGGGATAGAACAGACAGGCCTGGACATTCCTTTATTGATGGCTTGTTGGTTCCACTGGACAGAGAGAATGATACACTGTGCACGGTAACTGTTTGAAATTCAGTCCTTAAATGGCCACTGCCTTTTATTAGGCCTTTCTCTGCTGCATGAAAGGGCTCTGTAACAGTGCTTGCACTCTGTGAAAACTCCTACACTGTGTAACCAAGCCATTTCTCAAACTGCCTTTTTGAAAGACTAAACATATTTAGTTCTTTATGCTTCTTGTTGTCAAATATTTTCTTTTGAATGAATGCTTGACTCATTTCTGTGGCTTCCTTTGGTATTCCAGTTGATTTTCAAACTTTCTTTTTATACAGACCTCCAGAATTTAGGGAATATCCGTCTTACCAGTCTGTGCAGAAGTAAAATCACCTCTCTAATACTGTTCTTAATTCTGTTCTTACTAAATTCCTTGTATGCAAACAATCCCAGGCTGTTAAGCAGCTCTGTAATTTGCTGTGTATTTATCCATCCATCGATATTTCTGGTGTTCTCCAAATTACCGGAGAAAGGGTTGAATGATTACATGCAAACATACATTGATGTTTCTTCATTTGATGACTGAATTTGGGCTCTAATACCTACCCAGTTCATAATCCACATTATGTCTTTTTATTGAAGTTGTATATCAAAATTTGTTTTACATGAACATTTTGTGTTCTAAGTAAAATGCTGTGGATAAACTCATTTCTTTGCAGTCAGCTTTATCAAACAAAATCTTACCAAAGCTTTCTGGTTTTTACTCTTTTATTTCCTGTTCCACAGTTTAACACTCATTGTAAAAATATTTTTCTTTGTCCTTTTTTTTACTTTTTCCTTTTACTTGTTTTCTGTGTAAAACTCTTTAAGTATTCTCTCTATAGCGTATGATTTTTTTTTTCTTTGAATGGGAGGCTTGAATTAGAGGCAAGTTCAGAGGATAATTGTAGCTGCTATTGAAAAAATTATTTTTTCCCCAATATGAGTTAGTGAAATTAGAACAATTTTTACACTGGTGGCTACCTCCCCTGATTTAATGCTGCTGCTGCTCACACCAGTAGGAGTTGTCTTAGGAAGTCTTTTATTTATAATAAAAATCTATTAGAAATTGCTTTGAACTTCTTTTTTTCAAGGCTTTAGGTAACTCCCAAAATGAAAGTAAATATGTTCTGAACACTCCATAATTTCAGCATAATAATGCTATAAATGGATTTGGAAATCCATTAATTTGGACATCCATGAGTGTTTCTGTTCTGCATATTTCAGCATCTCTGGTCTTGTCTTCCACAGTTTTAGTGCATGTGCAGGTTCTTAAAATGGAAATTTAATCCAAGGTCATATTACCATCTTCTGATGGTTGTTGAGTAACTCAAGAAAGGTGAATTAGTAGCTTTCATTAATTCCTGATGACTGAGTGTTGTCCCCACATAGGCCACCACCTTGGTGGGAGCACAGCAGGAATCTGTGCTGAGGCTCAGTGTGGGATGGGCTGTTCTCTGGCAAGAGGACCAAGCAAAAAAGCACAAACCAGCAAACTTGGAGCATCCCAGGTGGGTGCAAACATCACAGCTTTCAGTCCTGAGATCTCAGCTCAGCACCCTCAGAGGCATTAAACTCATGCTGAGAAGGAAGCAGGAGGCACTGCTGAATGGCTGTAGGGGGAGCATTTCAGGGAGGTTGCTGGTCAAATTAAGGTCTTTTCCTCATGGATGAGAACAAAAGTGTTGGCAGTTTAAACTCGGAGAGCTTGTGGAGGATTGATAGCTATCCTCTCTTCTATCCAAAGCTGATAAACCTCACTAAGCCTATCCACTGATACTCTGTTAACATTCCCATTTCTTCTCTGTTTAGAATCCTCCTCTCTCTGTTTTCTCTTATCTCAGCAGCACACAGTATCCTGACCAGTTCAGACCTCTTCTTTTGCTTTGCTTTGTTGTTCTAATCTCTGCACTCATGTTTTTGTTCTCATTTTAAAAGAAGCCTCAGCCCTATCACCCACGGTCCCTTGGAGCAGAGTATTCTGTCATAGCTGAGGCTGCACCTCTCACACAGCTGACCAACTTGTCTATAAATAACACATCTTGCTGGATGAATGTTAGGAAGGGAATTTATTTGTGTTCAGAATAATTTCAGTGGTGGGAGCCTGCATGTGCAATAATCAAGTGGATGATGACTTGAAGATATTGTGAGTGAGGGCACCCAGAAGAAAACCCCTAAGCTCTTTCTAAATCCATGGTAAAAAAGATATTACTTTAACCTCATGTGACATTTGAAACATACTTTATCTATGGATACTCCTTTTTTTCTTGATAGCAATGACTGACTCTTAGAATTCTAACTCTTCAAAAGGACTCAGTGCGGAGTTTATGAATGTTACTTGAGCCTGCATTTCTGCATTGGTACCGCTAAAAATGTTATATCCAGATACAGGAGCAAGGCTTGGTTGTGCTGGGGGTGTGCAGGTGCCCATCCCTATGTCAGAATGTTCACAGTCCAAGGTAAGGGAGGATCCACTTCAGGAGAGGGAAATTATTATGGTAATAGAATCATCCAAAACTGAGAACAGTGCAAGTGTATTATGGTTCTTCCTCCTCCAGCAGTTTGCTTTACAGATATTGTTCTGGATTTGATAATTTTTGGTGGATTTTTCTTCTCTGAATGATGTAATTGCTTTTTGAATCAGTGTGAAATTTATCCAGTGTAAACACTGGCACAGCCAGCTGGAGGGAGAAGGCAGCTGTTCAGAAATTCGGGGATAAAAGTGTAGAATCTGAATAAGAGAATGCTCTGTTTGGGTTGGGTTCTCCTTTGTGCTTTGTATCAGCCACATTTTTGGTGCATTGTGTTGCATAAATGGAAACAATGTGGTGCTCTGCTTCCCCCTCTTTTGCTTTTGGTCGCTGTTGAATTCTTGCTGTTTCCATTAGCACCCTGTGATCCGAAAAGGGTTTGTCACAGCAGTGCTCAGAATATCTTTCTTCAAGGGAGGAGAGATTTTGCAGTCTCTATGCTGTCCTGTAACCCTCTTCAGGCAGAGGGTTCAGCTGCAGTTAGGAAGCCTTGGCCTTACTTGGGCTCAGGTAGGCTGGAAAAAAATGCATCATCTCAAACAACAAGTAAGTCAAGTATTTCTTTTGATTTGCTCATGTCCCCCTGTCAAAAGCTGACCTAGGAGCAAGCCAGGCAGACTGAATTCATCTGAAATAGGAGTCCTGTTTGCCATGAACAACAATTCAATAGATGAAATCTGTTAAATAAGAACTTCCACGGAGATGTGTAAAACAGCCTTGGATGGCCTTTCAGGCCTGGTCTGGTACCAGGAGTAGGAAAGCAACTATTTTCACAAGTAATCCAGGCACTGGCCCCATCCTAGTGCTGGGAAGCCACTACCAATGGACAGTAAGGCACTTCATTGGTGGTGTTCACCCACGAACAAGGAGGAAAAAATGGTGTGATTTTCACCCTGTGGGAGAACTTTCCAAGAGAGCAATGGAAACTGCAAATTCTTTAACCTGCAGTGGATGAAGCAGCAGTGATTAGGGATCCAGATTTGTCTGCACAGGCTGTAATTGCACGAGGCATTAATTGCAGGTATTAATCCTTGCACGTAGGTAGGTAAGTGCCTGTCTGCCTAAATAATTTCCTTCCAGCAGTTAGGCTTTAAGAGCACTGCTAACTTCCAGTGCACAAACAACTTCCAAAAATGCAAATACCTGCCTTTTTTAAAGTAGGAGTGTATTAAAAGAGGAAAAACCCTAAGTTTTCAGTTTTTGGAACAGAAGTAATTTGAGTTTGTACAATACAAAGTGTTGTAGTCATAGGTCAGGTTTAGTCCTCTGGCAAAGGCATCAACAGTTAATAATGTAAGAGCAGTCTTGAATTTGCTGGCTTGGAGGTGCTGGCATCCTCTTTCTTATTTCTCTGGTTAAGGTTTTCTGTCCCAGTGCCCCTCACCTTTGTCACAGTTGATTGGACAACAGAACCTAAAAGAGAAATTAAATATGAGAGACTGTAATTAAAGCATCACAACACAAAACATCACACAGTCTGGACTTTGCTAAGAGACGTAGTAACTAGTGTTTTGTGAGCTGCTCAGGAATGCAGAGAGCACTTGGGTGTGACTTGAGAACAGAAGAGCTGCCATCCTGTAACAGCTGCAATGGGCACTGAACCCCTTTAATGCACATATTGCTTGTTCCTCCTCACAGGACTCCAGGGTGCTCGACAGAGAGCACAAGGCTCTGGCCCCATCTCTTCTGATTGTGTTACTGGTTCTCACCTGGGTCACTTCTTGCTCCCAATATGGAAATGGTGTCTTGCAGATGAGGAGTTGGAAGTACACCATTTTCCCCTTCCTCAATAGTCAGATAGAGGGAAATGATGAATCCATTGATATGCTGATGGCACAATAAGTTATTAACCCACACCGTGGTTTATTCTGTTTAGCAATGGTACAGAGACAGTGATCCAGGGGAACTTGTGCAGGTAAAGGACATACTTCTGGCTTTCTGGTCTTCTGGCTTTTCATTGCTGACCACATCTCAGAATTAGTTCTAGATTTTTAGCCTTTTGATATGATGGTATGCCAGAACAAAAGGGGACAAACTGGATAAAGTTTTTATAAATTAATAAGGGAAACAGCAGTATGCCACAGTTATGCTCAGCTGTAAGCTGTGTGTCCTTGCTGTGGCACTCACAGCCGTCACATGTCCATGGTGGGGGTGTCACTTACAAAATCCTCAGGTGATGAGCTTTCCACTTCTCCTGGTAAAGCTCCAGGCTCCATCTAAAGCAGAAGGACCTCCAAGTGAGGGGTCCTTTTCTTGGAAGGTCCAAGTGCAGAAAACTTTGTCAGCTCTTTGTGTACCCTGCTCACCACCCTCACCTGAGGTCACCTGAGAGCCACCAGCAGAAGGCAGAGTTTAGAGCAGCTAAAGCTGTTCTGACTCTCCAGCAGATCTACCTGGGGATGAACTGGTGAAGTGGGGAAATTACAGAGCTGATTTAAAGCCACCTTCCTCCACTCCCCACTTATACTCCTGTGAAGTGACCTTTCAGTTGACATTTAAATTGTGTTATCATCTTTTATCATGGTGCTGTAACAATAAGGAGCATCATGTCATCTCAGCATTGTTTTCTTCATGCAGTAAAAGGCAGCTGTGTTTTGCATCTGAGTCACAATTCCAGTGCTATCAGTGGGGATCTGACCATGCTGATAATGTAGCACTAATTTTATCTTCTGTTGCAGTTTGAT
Organism: Pachyramphus minor; assembly: GCA_013397135.1. Classification (NCBI taxonomy): domain Eukaryota; kingdom Metazoa; phylum Chordata; class Aves; order Passeriformes; family Tyrannidae; genus Pachyramphus; species Pachyramphus minor. The sequence goes on along the minus strand of VYXB01009846.1, from coordinate 337,208 downwards.
GAATGTGTGCTTTTTTCAAAGTTAGGAATTCTGTTCATTCCCTTCATTGAGCAGGTGCAGTCATGTACCATCCCTCAGTCAGATCAGAGGGAAATCAAGCCCAAAGGATCAGGTTTTGCAATGTATTCTCCCTGAGGAACCCACCAACTCTAAAGGGGTTCAAGCCCATAGTATTGTGTTCATACCTGTAAAGGAAATATTCACCTACTATCACTATTCATGACTATTTTAGTATGTGATGAAAAGAAAGATGGTTAGCCTGAAATTCCTGCCATTTTATAGGAGGCAGCTGTAACTTGAGTACGCTTGCCATGGTGGGGCAATCTATAGTTATTTCCAAGAAGGAAAAAAGAATTACTAGATTTAACGAATGAAAGTCCTTCATAAATAAGGTAGCAGAGCAATGATATCCTCTGGGCTTTACATGATGTTTAATTACTGGACAGCTGGAGGGATTAATGCTTGTGCATTATGCCCTGGCTCTCAGAAATTAAACATGTACAGCTGCCACTTTATCACTGCTTAAAGTATTAGAGCTCCTTCGAAAGCAGTAGTAATTTGCAGAAAAATCCCCATTGTTATTTAGGAAAAATCTCAGCCCATAATCATATTTGTCCTGCGTCCCTCCAGAACAAAACAGCAAGAAAAATGAGATTGGTAGTGACTTTTAACTGCATGCTGACAGGAAAAGTGAAGGCAGTTGCATTTTTAATGTGCTGGATGCTCATTGTAATTAAATGTAAAATAATGCATGAACTTAGGTTAAAGGTAAAATGCTAATTGTGTAAATCAAGAATTAAACCCTAAAGCTGTGGCTCTACCTGCAGAAGGTGAGGGCAAAATGGCTTTGTTTTCCCTGCTGCTGTCTCTTGAGCTTGGGTTTGAAAAAAGCAGCAATGAGAGGGACCTCACTCACCTTTGGTGGTGACCTCTGTGCTGATCCCTCCGGTACAGATAAATTGTCTGTACCAGAATGTTCCATGAATAATTGATTATTGAAAGCATAGTAGAGGAAAACACAGCATGAAAACAAGACACTTCAGAATGTGGTGCTTTTGCAGTGTCTCTCTGAAGGAGCACTAGGAAAAAAAGAGTGGATGCAAAGAGCTTAGTTCAAGCACACTCACACTCCCCACACATACAAGTCCTTCACACCCTGTGCTAGTTTTTCACAGAGTTGTGGAAAAGTGGTATGAAAAAGCTGGTTTTATACAAAGATTTGCAGATAATTAAAGCAGAAGCTTAATACTGCTGGACTGCATGATACCTGTGCACACCCACAATAGCTTTGTCCTGCTGCCCTTTCTGCTCTTTAGCTGGAGACATTGTCTCTGGTTCTTCTTTCCAATCTCACATCATGGTGTCAGAGGAGCAGAAATTAGCCTGTAATTATGTTTATCTCTTGGGCAGTCTGTCGAATGGAAAAGTTTGAGTTGAAATAGTCCAGAAATTACATCACTTACTGCCAAATATGAATGTATTTCATGTCCCTGAAGTGTTTCCTTCATAAGATGCAGCTATAATTTTGAGCCTGTTCATCCAAAGAGCAAGAATCTGTTTAGCTTTATTAAGGGAAATCTCCTGTATTGGCAGCACCAGTGATCATGTTCTGATGGCAGATCCGTGGGAAGGAGGCCCATCCTGCAGTGGCCACCAGGACATATGTGTTACACTAATTAACGAGCGCCTGACAGCTCTGCTTCCTGAGCATATGATCTGGAGACTGAATCAAACCCACTGAGCCTGAACTTGCGCAGTCCCACGCAGGAGGGGACCGTGGCATGTTTGATGCAAAAGGAAAAAGTTGGCTTATGAGTCATATTAATGGATGAAACAACATCTGAAAGTTATCTTAGTGGCTGAAAGACAGTATTTTCCTATAGAGGAAGATAATTTTTTTTATTAACTTCACTTATGTTTTGCAAAGAAATTTATTTGATAAAATGTAACGGGAAAGGTTTAGCTCCCAATAAAACCCACTTCATTACACCACTTCCATCCAACAAGTTTAAAATAATTGCTGACATTGTACTACTGAGTCTTCATCTCAGCCCAAATGCAGGAAAGTGTTGCCTTCTATTTCAAAGCCATAGAAACTGAAAGGCAAATCCTAATGCCATAGAAATCCCACTGCTATTAATGTGAGCGCAGTCAGCACACGACCCTTACAGTTTTAATTGCAGTGAGTGTCACTCAGTGATTAAATTTTCCATTTGAGTAGAAAATCTAATACTTTTTTCCAAAGAATGATTGTTGCTCTTTTCTGAAATTGCAGGTACATAGGCAGGTGTGTTGATTACATCACAAAATAGCTGTGCCCCCTGATATCACCGAGTTGAAAATACCCAGGGGCTTGTTGTTTCCTGAAAAGTCTGTCAGGCTTTTCCTCTCCCGCAGTCACCACAGGGGTCTTGTGTTTGTCATTATAGTCTGTGCTACAACTTCGAATCTGGCTGCACCAACTTCTGCCAATTGCCTCGTTGTGTCCTCAGTGCTTCTCTTTAAGGTACTTCTCCTTTCAGATCAGTTGCCTTGCAAACTGTTCTATTTCTAAAGCATCTTTTTAATTGTTATTGAGCCTCCATTCAAACTCACTTTGGATCACTGTTCCTAGAGGAATGTGAGACACAGGTGGGTAAAACTGGGGGGGTGAGATGAGACAGCTCTAAATGTTCTCTTGTTTGTCTGTGCTCCAGGAGAGTTAATAGTGCCGTGTTCTAAGTGCAGTGAATAATTAAGTCTAAAAGGGAAGCAAACTGCAATAAAAAGAAGTATCTCCTCTTACAGAGAATTCCCATCAAGCAAAGTAAATTAATGGAAATTGAAGTCTTATGGGGCACTGACCTTGTTGCTTGCAATGTGAGCACTGCTTTCCCCTCACTGCTCAGCTGAGGCCAGACCTGTGAGCTTGGCTGCTGTAGCTCCCAGATCAGCTTGGTAAAGCCGGGCTCTTCTCTCTGCCTTACCTGTCCAGCCCACTGGGTCAGAAAGGTTTCCTGAGGGGGGCCCATGTGGCTTTTCTTTGCTCTGGTTTTCACAGATGGGGCTGTGTGGTGATTCCACCAATGACAAATTCTAGCTGATAACTAAGATTATTTTCTTTCTCTGCCCGTGCTTTTGAGCTGTGCACAGCTGGCACCATGTGAGAGTGGCTGCACAACCTGTAGCAGTGCTCATAGCTTTATAGTGTCAGTCACTGCTCCCTGGTTCAGTAAATATAAGTATTGTAGAGTGGTACAAACCTTCAGGGTTCCCATCTTAGTTATGGCAGTGTAAAAGACTTGACTGATTCTGGTGGAATGGCTCAGCTTTCCAGCTGGTTCAGCTGGTACCATCCCTGTGCTTAGGAATGTGTGGGTAAGAAGGAAGTGGCAGGCCAGTGACGTGTAGCTGTGAACCAACAGATGTGGCCTTGAGATCCTTGCCTTTCCCACATTTTCTGAGGAAAAAACAAACTTTTCTGTCATTTGCCAATGTGACTGGGGTGTAGCTTTTAGGGTTCTGATGAAGTCTTTCCTGAGCTGGACATAAGGAACCAGAGAGCCATGGAGCAAACAGGCAGGTCTGATAAGGCAGGTCGTGTGTCTGTATTTGCAGATGAGCACAGGGGTGCCCAGTGGGATGGGAGTGGGCTTTTCCTGGCAAAGTGTCTGTGATTTTAAAATGGCTGCACTAGTCTGGACATGCAGAAAATTCATACCCATGGGGAGTCCTGCTGGATCCCAGGGATCTGTGAAGGCCATAGTGTGGGGTTAGTGTGCACTGTCCCAGGATGGAGGCCCTGTTCAGTAATGCCCTGCTCTGCTTGCTGAACATTTATATATCCCTCAGAAATACAAAATTTTGTGTGATAATATTAGAGCAGCTGTTAGTTTAATGGATATTATCAGATGTTTCTGAGGGATTTGCCAAATTGGTGCAATTTGTACAATTGCCATTTTAATAAGCAAGTCATGTCTGAGGCAATAGCAGTTGAGCTTGTCCTGTACAGGTTCCAATTCCCAAAGTCAGAAAAGAAACTTGCTGAACACATCACAGCATATTTTTTTTCCATTTAATTTTTGGCTAGTACCAGACATCTCCAATCTGATTCATCTGATTAAATTCCAATCAGAATATAGAAGAGTATTAATAATGTCTTTATCCCATGAGATCCCCGTGGGGTGTCTCAGATTTTTGCAAAAACCAGCACAGTATTAACCTTAGGTGTTCTGACCATCCTTTTTGTCTTCCAAGCTTCTTTATTTTACCATGAAACCTTCCACACTGGATCACTTGTTCATATTTTGAGGTCATTTAGCCAGAAGAACCTCTGATAAACTTCCTAACCCTTTCCTGGTTTGAAGCAAAATTGAGGAGACCATGAGTTAGCAGCCTTACTGCAGTAAGATTAAAGGCAGAAAAGTGCAGAGTGTGCATACCTTTGTACATAAACTGCTTCTCTCTGTAAATTGTGGGGTCATAATTAATTCTATTTTCAGAAAATTAAAACACTTGGAATGAATATATGATGATTCTGAATCAGTAAATACATTTTCGAACCAACTATTATTTATCAGCAGGGGCTTTGGCATCTGGTTGCTCCATTATAATTAGCTAATACTATGCAAACAGTGCTGCAGAGAATGGAAAAATAACTGATTTGTGTTGGAGGGGAGCAGTGTGACAAAGGCAGAAGAGCACATGCAAATATTAATTTGTGAGAGCATGTGAGATGGCTCCTGAGCCACATTAGTGATTTGAACAATATCAGGAATTACAATTCCTCCTGCAGTCGTGTCTATATGGGCTTTTCGGTATCAATCACCATGGCAACAACCACTGCTCCGAGTGAGGCTGCAATTCAGCTGCATTATTCCCTCCATGGGAGGCCTGTCATTTTTGCAGAGCAGTGTGCTTCAAGGTCATCTTCATTTACCTCCGTCTCTTTTGCTGTCCTTCCTGGAGGGCAGCTTTCCACGGGAAACTTGTCCTTCTAGGCACAAATCCGTGCTTTAAGGACTGGCATCTGACCCGAGATCTGTAGGAAATGTTCAGGTATCTGGTGAGCAATTGTCTGCAGGCAAAATAAATAATTTAGGTACAATTGAGCTGAAAATGAATACTAGTTAAGTAAAACTAACATGATGACAGCGTTGGCAACTGGCCTTGGGAGTTCTAACAGTCTGTGACCCCTTATCTGTGTCCAGCTCGGGGGCTGGTTCATGTGGGCTGTGTGTTTGGGCTTGCACTTGGTGCAGGGCACCTGGGCAGGTGTGGCTCAGCCACTGCCCTCCTGCAGCCACACAGAGCTCAGAGCTCAGCACAGTTCCCAAAGGCCACCAGCCTCTCCTGCCAGAGCTGGAGCAGCAACGAGTCACGAGCACATCTCTGCCTCCCCACTGCAGACGGTATGTGAAAATCACCCTTTGCCTTCTTTAGAAGATCCATTATCAGATTTCAGCAAACATAAATTTTGAGACACATTTTTTAAAGTTACTTTGGGGATGGTGTTCAGAAAATACAATGTAATAATTCATCTTATTTCCTTGTCTTCAGTAGCAGTGGATAATTGCTGTTACCCACTTTACCACAAATTTCACCAAATGTTTCTTTAAGCCATTCATGTAATTTCAAGTGGAAATGACTCTTTTAGAGTGGAGAGATGAATTAAATACCTGACTCTTACTGAAAAGCTATAAAGTCTTTAATTAAAGATTAGCAGTGAAAGCAGCTGTAGCCCATTGTACATAATTCCCAGCTCCTGTTAATGATGCATATACCATGTATTTATTTTTTTCAATTTTAGCCAAATTTGAGCATCCATACTTGGTCCATTGTAGAAATGTTATATACAAATATGCATTTTTTTTAAATTGCGGTTTTCGATGAACACCCTGTATCTTTAGAGAATTCTACATCTTTAGAGTGTTCTACTTTTTTCCTATAAGCACTTAAAAAGCATGTGGTAGAATTATCTTAATTTTTGGTGCCACGCCTGAGCTGAGACTGTCCCTCCTGCACCAGACTAGTTGCTAAAGCCTCACTTAGCTCCTGGCTCTGGGCAAAAGAGAACCAACCTGTACTGAAACATTAATCTCACAACTGCAAACTTGCTTATCATCTTTTATTTTATTATTTTGCACTTCCTCTGTCCAAATCCTGCTTCTGCTCCACTCTCCTCCAGAGGTGTGACAGGACAGCAGCTGTGAGGCAAAAACTGTGACAGTTGTGCTCTTAATGTTGGCATAAGACAGAAATTAATGCAGAATACCTCTGGTATACATTGTCTATAAGTCAGATCACATCTGCACAATTATTTACATGTGATATTTCGCTTCCTAAAACTGCGAAGGACTTTAACACATTCCAGTGCTCTGCAAAACTGGTTTTGTAGTTCCAGTTGTTTACTGCTTTGAAGCCTGTTGGTTAAACACTTCTTCTTGCAAACATTTCCAAGATTTCTACTGGGATCCCTCATATTTGAAGGAGGTTTTACATCTTAGAGTACATTTATTAATTTCTCTGGTGCTCAAGAAAGCAAACTAATTCTTGTTTCCTTTGTTTTGCGGGAATAAGCCTCCAATAGGACAGGGAGCAAATTCAGGGAATGCAAACAAATTGCTCAAGTGAAAGAAAAAACACTCCAGTGACCATTTAATTACTATTTGCACATTTTGTATTGAAATGCTCTGGAGGCAGTGAAATGCTGTAGAGTTGGCACTGTGCAGGTACCCTGGCAGATTTATAATGGAGATGTGAAGTGAGCTGTCCCTGGGACTTGACTTCCCCATCCTCATCTCTCCAGGTGCTGTGTAAGATAATTTGTAGTGCTGCTTTTTATTAACCTCTTCCAGCCCCCTCCCATCTGTGCAGCAGGAACCCGGGAGCCTGTGGTGGCTCCTGCCCAGGTGCAGAGGGATCGTAAGCAGCTTTTCTCCCCTTGCCTGTGTGTGCCAGAGAAGCCCCCAGTGGCTGGGAGCTGCAGACTCGGCTTTATCCTGGCATGCCTTGTGGATTTTAGCTGTCAGAGAGGATAATGGAAGGGTGAGAGGAATTGGGACGTTATCTGCCTTCCTGTGGCAGCAGCAAAGCCAGGGGGCTGGGGGGCTCTGCTGCAGCCACCACTGACCCAGAAGGAACTGTCCCATTTGAGCTGGCAGAGGTTGATCCCCACCTAAGGACTGTGATGGAAAGGGGAGTTATCAACAGCCAAAGTGCTGTGCTTGTTCAGTGGAGAGAGAACTCATAGTCTCTAGTGCTGTCATCACACTGAATTTAATTTTTAAGAAGAAATAAAATAATCATGACCATGCAATTTTCCTAGCTAGTAATTCTCAAGCTCCACTGAGAAAGTCCTCAGGAGAGGTTACAAAAGCTGAACTGCTTCTATTTTCTGGCTGTGATTATCAGTAATTTTATCTCTGTACTGGGATTTGTAGGTGCAGAGGAGAAGGTTTTGTGCAAACTTCCATTGTCTGTGTCCCAATCGGATGTTTATCAGTCGCTAATTTGCCAGTGCAGCAGATTCCTGAAGGGAAATGCCTACAGACAGGAGGAGGGGTGGAGGTGGGACCACAAAAAAAATGAGGGGAAAAAGAGGGGCTCATTACAGTTGGTGGAAAGGAAATTTATGCACGTTTGGAGTGTGGGAATCATTACAACCTTGCCCAAACATTAGGGATCAAAGGACTGTGCAGGATTTTGCTCTCTGATCTGTTCCTGAGATTCATCAAAGTAATGCCAGAAAAGCAATTTCTTCTTCTCAGCCTTGATCTGTTACAAAGCTGTACATAGCCTTAGAAATATTCCTGTTTTCCCACTGCCTTTTTAGAGTTGATTGGTGAGATTGTAACTTTTCCCTTAGATTTCCACTTTATGGAGTAAAGTTCCAAATGCAGTTCTATATAATGCATTACCTGAAGACAGTGATAGGTTATACAGCTGTGCACTGATCAGTAGGGCTGATAGATTATTTCTATTTATGGCATAAGGATAGAAAAGTTTGTTCAATGAAGAAATTGAAAATCAGAGCATTTTAATGGTCTCAATTCTGCCATGCAAAAGAGGAGGGGGGTTAGATGCTTCTCCACCAGACTGTGCTTGTGTTTCAGGTCCTAATATTAGTTGTCTGATTTTTCCTTCTGTTTAAAGAGGAGAAATACTGCCTCCTCCAAGGGACAGGTGCCTGCTGGGGGCATCTCTGTACCTAAAATACCAAGTACAGAAGGAGCCTGAGCATCCCACCTGGACCAGCTGATGCTGTGGAGTATAACACAGTGCTCCTTTGGTGACCACTCTGTGCTGCTTTTCATTACTGATGTCAAGTTGGGCAGCTGAGAGTCTCTTAAGCACTCTCCCCTGTTGCAGGGAGCCTGGGTCCTGGCCAGGGCATGGTAGTATTGCACCAAGGAAGGCAATCCCCCTTCTCTTCTAATTAGGCAGATTGTTGTTCTGTAACATCTGGAAAACCTGGGAGTAAAAGGGACAGAGCAGGAGGGGAGAGGTGTGTGTGTGCTGTTATGCTCTGGTGGGAAGGACAGACTGGCTTAGGTTAACAGAGCCCAGCAGGTTTGCAAACTACAATGTAAGTAAGCATTTGTGCAAGTGAACATGTTCTTTATTATTAGATAAATAGAGCTTCATTCCCAGGTATAAAACAGAGATAATATTCCAGGAGAATATCATTGGGTTCCTGTCGTTGGATATGACAACTGTACAGGGATCCTGCTGCTTTCCAGGTGCACTTACCATTGCAGTGATTGGTACCAGCTAAACTGTGGCTCATTGTAGGGGCTCTGTAGGTACAACAGCAAATGGTTTTGCTTCTGAAGACAAAAAGATTCCCAATGTAAAAAAAAAAAAGCTTATTGTAATTTTTGTATACGTATTTATTGTACTTTAATTTATCAAAGCCATAATTCCTGTAGATGACTGAAACTGCAGAGGCACACTTCTTTTGGAAGTAACTACCTCAAAGTACTAATGGAGAATGTCTTCCAGGGTTTTGGTTCCCCCACACTTTGATGAATTAAAATGATGATAATGCAGGTTGTTGGAGTACCTGAAAGTTTAATTTGCACAGGCTTCTCTGGTTCAGCTGTCCATTAGGCTTGCAGAGGAGAGTTCTCCACTCAGCTTCTATCTGACAAGCGCCTCATTTGTATGTTAATGTTGAGTTGTGATTTCCAGGGAAGGCATTCAGCGTGTTGTAAAGGGCCTTACTGGCAGATTGCAGCTAAATTGATGCTCGACTCACTAAATATTTACCCTACACATCCCACTTAATATGTCCAAAACCAGGCATACTGTGAAATCCTGAAACCTGATTGTGAATGATGAAAGTCAGGAAGCTGGTAATGTCAGCACAGAGCAAAGCACAGCCCAGCCTCTCCCCTGCCATCTCCCGCTCTTCCCGTGCCGTCACCCTGTGGAAGGGGCTCACCTGGCTGCTCCTGCCCCAACCCCAGGGCAGCACTGCCCCCACTTCTCCCACCTGCAGTTCCCACAGCCCTGCTGCCCCTTCTCCTTCAGGGCTGCCCAAGGCCTGTGGAGGATCATCCTGTGGCACAGCTGGGAACATGAGTGCTGGCTCTTCACCCGCTCCTTGCCATGTGTTTTACCATTGGGAAAAATGCTTTGGGTTAGGACAGCCAGAGGAACACCTTCACCCTCCCTCTCTCACATATTCCTAATGTGCTAAGGCTGGTGCAGTGCTGAGGGGTGTTTGGAGACCTCACATCTCACCTGTTTGTTTTTATTCCCAAGCCTGTTCCCCCAACGAGTTCCAGTGCAGTAACAAGTCGTGCATCTCCATCATCTTCGTGTGCGATGGTGACAACAACTGCGGGGACGGCAGCGATGAGAGGAAATGCTCCCCCCTGACGTGCAACCCCAACGAGTTCCAGTGCAACGACAGCGTGTGCATCCCAGAGCTGTGGGTGTGCGACAACCAGCCCGACTGCGAGGACCAGTCGGACGAGTCCGTGGAGAAGTGTGGCCACGACACCAAGGCCCTCAACACGTGCGCGGCCCACGAGTTCCAGTGCGGCAACGGGGAGTGCATCCACCTCAACTGGAAGTGCGACGGGGACGAGGACTGCAAGGACAAGTCGGACGAGCAGGACTGCCGTGAGTGTCCGCAGGCAGGGCTGGGGCTCCCCGGGGACGAGGGCCAGGAGGCTCCCTGGGCTGTGTTGAGGCAGGTCTCTGATGTCAGTGTGCCTGACAAGGAGCGCTGCTGTCCCAGATGGCGTGGCTGGTGCCTGGCCCAGCAGGGTCATGTGTGTCCCAGGCTGCTTTGTGCTTTTCCCTCGAGGGTTCAGAGCGGAGGTGTAGGAGCTGTTGCATGGTACCGTGCCTCAGAAGAGATCTTTTTTACTAGAAAGACAAGGAATGAAAAATGGGAAAAATGTTCAAAGCCCTCAGGCTGCACAGTGGGGTCACAGCCTGGAGGTGAGAAGCCGCTATGCTAAAGGGAATATATGATCAGCAGAAAAAATAATTCATTTTCTGCCTCTGAAGTTGGAGTACACTGAACAAGGCAGTCAAGAGCAATACCTCTGAAGAATCCAGTTTGAAATGCACTTTGAGCTTGGCTTGATAAAGGCACAGAGCTAATAAATAATGGATTTTTTTTCAGCTGGCTCTATGCATTTCACATGCTGGTGTTGGTATGTGTGGTATTTTGAATGTTTCATCCATTTTTAGCCACTAAACTGTTCAAGCTGGTCACTTACCTGAGAAGGCAGAGAGAGAGAAGAAAATAAGAGCAAAATGCTTTCCTACAATATTTATTGTGACAAGATTGAAATAAAACATTTACATAGCTGTATATATTTAGCAGCTGACATTGGGCCACCTCTGAGGAGGAAGGCAGGAACCAGCTGGATAAACCAGGGATTTTTGCAAAGGTACCACTTTTGCCATCACCATCTTTTCATACCCAAGACAACAGGGAGTGCAGGCTGGTGGGCTCAGAGCAGCTGTGTGGGAGAGCCCTTCAAGGAGCTGGGGATCAGACTCTCCCCAGCAGAGAGAAGCAGATGTAAATTCAGTGCCTTCTTTAACAAGAGCAGGACGTAGGAAGTCCTGGGCACAACTATTGACTCTGCAGGAGAGCAAAGGACAAGCCACAGGTAACCATGGAGCTGTTATGCCTTTAAAATAGCCAAAGAGAGCAGAATAGGAGAAGCCAAATATGTTTTGTTAGGAAGAGAGCAGCTTTGACTGCATAGGGATGGATTAGTAGGATGTGTTTTCCTTCATCTCCAAGGAGGTGGTACAGGAGATGAGAGAGCTCCCGGGCAGTAGGTGCTTAGGCAGGGCTGGGTCTGCAGGGTCACAGGGACAGGGGAGTCAGGAGACAAAGCTGGTTCCTGGCACCCACATCAGTATGACAGGACTGTAAGAAAGCCGTGCAGGAGCAGGTCTGGTGGAGATGTGCACTGCTGGGACAGCCTGGGGTGTTTGGTGCCTGTTTTCATCCTGAGACCTCCTGTTGGCAGGGCCCACGTTACAAACACAGGGGAAGAACTCGTGTCTGGTGCAGGGGACTCCAAACAGAGCTGATCCCTGTCCCACAGGATGCATTCCCTGCAGTGACAGCAGCCTGTCAGGATGGCTGAGTTTAGACAGCTCAGGAGAGGGAAAGGTGAATTCCCTCCTATTTCCAAGTGAGAAAGAGCAGAGCAGCTTACAGATAGCACTTTGTGATGGAATGCCTCTTAAATTTCAATCCCTGTTGTTCCACTTGAATTAAGTCTTTTACAGGCCCCGTTTACTTGGACATTCTGCTGGGAGAGAGTGGGACTGTGCCCATGTACCTTCCTAAGGCAGAGGGAGCTCTCTGCTCCCCAGCTCCTTCCCCTGATCTGACAGGCACCAGCAAAGTCCAGCTGGAGACCTCCTGTTGAAAGGAGCACGGCTCTGACACCCTCCCTCAGCTGCAGAGCAGCTTCACCAGGCAGCACTTCCAGATACTCCAGAGGCAGCTCCCAGGGGCAGAGGCCGCAGCTGGACACCGCTGCAGCACAGCACAGTGCTGACAACCAGTGGAGAAAGGGGGAAATGTGGCACAAGTGACTTGAGACAATTCTATCTCTGAGTAGCATTTAGCACACAGGGTTTTTTTCTGGATAGTCCCAGCACAGCACAATGTGCAGCTGCTCTATCCAGGAGAAATGAGTGTGTGAGGTGATTCTGCTCCTGTGGACCAGCAAACTGGGGTTCAAAGCTCCCTGTTTTAGCTGCTGCACAGAGTCCCTGATTCTTTTCCTCTCCAGCAATTCTCTGTTTGAGATCAGTATCATGTGGCACACAGGGAGTTCGGGCTGTGTGACACTGCTCCATCCCCTGAGCAGCTGGGATGGCACAGGTGCCCCTAGGCTGGACTTGACTGAAACTGCAGATCCCATCACTACATCTTTGGGGGGGGGGAATAAAAAAAAATCAAGAGGCCATCACCAGTCATTCGTTATAAACATTTTGGGATGGTAAATGAGTGGAGCAGAAATGAAGGGTGACAATTGGTGAACAGCTTTTGGCAGCGAGACAGCAAATAAATAGGAGGGAATGAGTCATTTCAGGAAGGCTGTGTGAGAACATTGAGTGGCTGGGTTTCTTTCCACGGCATATATATTCAAATATGTATGTATATTTTTAAAATTAACATAAAGTTAGATTTATTAGTCTCCAAATCTGGAATAGTTACATTTTAAAATGTCTTTTGCAACTTGCATTAAGGGCATCTGGGAGGGAGAGTTAAATAATGCTTACAACTGACAGAGAGGAAACAGATCCCTTGAGACTGGACCTCACATTTTCCTGCCTCTGTCTCCCTATCCATAAAACGGGATTGATTTTGCAGATGCTGGAATTTTATTTTGGGGGGAAGAAAAGAAAAAGCCTGAAAAACAGAAGACACTCAGGCTGAGATCTAGAATCTGCAATATACCTGCTGAATTTGAGTGATAGAGCTTTGTGCCTAGGATTTGTAAATGGGAACTGTGTCTCTTGGAGGGTGTCTCTTAAATTAGCTGCGCTTTGGCAATTTGTTTTGTATTTGATTTGCCGAGGAGATGGCTGTAAAACTACTGAGATTTCACCAGTTTAAACCCTCCAAAATAGCACAGCAATTTTCTAAAGATCTTGTGCAAATAAACAGCACAGCTCTTCCCTCTTCTTGGGATATTGCTTTGCTTTGGGAATGGCCCTGATGGGAACTTGCAGGCAACTCTGCCAGTGGGCATGAGATGGATCAGTGTCTCAGCTTCAGGGTAACAAAGTTCTTGGCCCTCTCCCTTCAAACCTGTGCTTTCCAGGCCAGGTACTCTCCACATGGCACTCTCTCGCCTCAGAAAGGCACCAAAAAGCTATCCCTGCATTTTAATATCTTGGTCGTCAGTGAGAGTTGTTACTGGATGTCTGTTAAGAGGCTCTGGGGCTGTGTCTCAGAGATCTGAACTCCCACAGCTCTGGTGGAGTGCGAAGTGAGCCAGGACACCAAGCCTGTCTCCAGCCTTCTGTCTCTTCTTGAAGTAAAGCTTTGTGCAGTGGTGCTGTACAGCCTCACATCTATGCTCTGCAGTCCCTGAAGCAATCAAGTTAAGAGCTGTGCTGTCATTTTTCTCTCAGTCTCATTTTATTTTGGGGGGATTGTCTTTGCAATTCCTACAAAATTCTCCTTCATTTTAATTTGTTTTAGGATTAGAAACCTTTCAGTTCTTACTATCTAGCTATAACTGCTTTTTAGAAGAATTTTCAAGATTACAGTTGAGGACAATTATGGGGTTTACAACAGCTGCCTTCCAAATCTGAGGCTGTTGTCATGCAGATTTACTTGACAAACTGGAGACCTGTTCCTGCTCCAGACAAGACAAGACTCCCATTGGCTTTAATTACATGTTACAGTTTTGGGGGGAGTTAACTTTTATAGTCATAAATGGAGGACAGTCCTTTCCTGCTTCCACATATAGAAGTTGCTACAGAAAAGGTGAAGCAAACTGGTTTGTTGGGGGTGAAGACAAGAAATAATTGTGGTAATGGAATTTTCAGTGAGACAGTAGGAAAAGCCTTGCAGGGGCCAAGGTTTAGCTTGCCAGAAATCAGGGTTTCCTGTTGGGAAAGGTGGTGTCTCCATCACTGGGGCTTCGCCAGGCAGGTGGCTGTAAATGGAGGAACAGTTCAAGCAGAAGTGGCTCTGCCTCTCTGCAGGAATTTCTGGTGCAGGTTCCAGACCTGTGGTCAGTGACTCTCCCAGACCACAGCTTTGTCTCTTTGCAGCAGCAGATCCCACATGCTCGGTTTGGAGCTGCTGTCCCAGATGTCCCACTGAGGTTTCCCATTTCTGTGCCTGGGTTTATTAGCTGAAATGTGGTGACACAGCTGGTCCCATAACTGGGCTTATTGCTTGGGATATTTTTCTCGTGTTGCAGCTTTTTTATGAATTTAGTGCATATGGCTTTACTCTCCCAGGAGCAGTGCTATTTCCAAACTTCCTCTTGGGACTACTGTGTATTTCTAAAGGCAGGATTTCTCCCTCCCCCCACCAGCCTTGAGGCTGTGGCTTTTGCTGTCTCTGGTGCCCTTTGCTGGCTGAACGTGCACTAGAACCACGTCCAGGGAAGCAGTCACGAACCTGGATCCTGCATCCTGCGGGATGCAATCCCAATAATGTGGAGTCTTTGTGCAACTAATACTTTGTGGTATCAATGCTGGCCCATTGCATCTTTGCCTCTTCCTGGGTTACCTGAAAGTAGTAATTTTTATATTAGAACCAGTTTGTTAAATTGGCCAGGGGAGTCCCCACAGCTCTCACCTCCCATGTGGTGACACCACTGTGACCTCCCCTTGCTGCTCAGTGATTTTCTGTCAGAGGATACCAGGGCACAATCACACGATGGAAAGGCTGGAATCAGGAGCTCTCCAGGGTGCATTGCCTTGATAGGATTTTAAGAACACATCTGTAAGATGGGCCCCTGGGAAGGAAGCTGCATAACATGTCCCAGGAATGAGGAGCCTGTTCTGCCAGGGAGCTACAGGCTGCAGCCTTTTACCAAAGAGCTTCTGTGCCCTGTGTGAGCACAGGTCTGGTCCCAGCCAGGGAGGTCTCTCAGTGTAACTTAGGGAGAGAAATGTCACTGCTTTAGTATGGTCAGTGCAGCTGTCTGGCTTATATTTTTCTCCAACTTTGCTGTTCATCAGATCTATTTTGGGTCTGTAATAATCTGACCTGGGCAAATGAACTTCAGG
Organism: Pachyramphus minor; assembly: GCA_013397135.1. NCBI lineage: Eukaryota > Metazoa > Chordata > Aves > Passeriformes > Tyrannidae > Pachyramphus > Pachyramphus minor. The sequence goes on along the minus strand of VYXB01009846.1, from coordinate 321,977 downwards.
CTTGAAACCTTGCCTGACAGGTGGAGGTGTTTTGGGCTGGAACCCCCAAGAAACACCACGCCCAGTGATGTGGAGCTCTTCTGCCTTCCAGTGGTCTGTCAGCTCATGGGCATTCAGTAACCTGATGATTGTGTCTCGTTGCTGGCTTCATCCCCAGTGTGACCACACTGGCTCTGGCAGAGAGTCAATATGTGTCTCTTGCCTGGGCCCTCAGCCTGAACATGTTTTGTAATATATCTTAAACATAATGTTTTCTGAAGGAAGGAGAGCAGAGGAGCAGTTGCCTTTCCCTACCCAGTGCCACTGGAAAGCAGCCTGGCCTCTCCTACAGACTGCAGACTCCAGAGCTGCTCCAGTGCTGAGAGCTCTGCTCCTGCTTGCTTTCTTCTGTCTCACCTGAGAGGCTTCACTGCCTGCCTGGGTTCTGTCTTGCCCAGATCTGCTCATACAGGCTCTGGGACTCTTTTCACAAGGCTACAGAGGGTGATCTGGGGACGGCAGAGGGGCACAGGAGAACAGTGTCTGAGGCAGCTGCTGCCCCTGTTGCTTTGGTGGAAGCAGCCAGTGCTCTGGCATTTGCTGACAGAGGTGCAAAGCTCCAGCAGTGTCAGAGGTACGTGGCTATAAAGGTACCACACAAACAATTCAGTTCTGTGTGGGTAACGCTTGATGTGTTGTCTTACAGCTCTGGTGACGTGCCGGCCAGATGAGTTCCAGTGTGGGGACGGGACCTGTATCCACGGAGCGAAGCAGTGTGACAAGGTGCACGACTGTCCCGACAACAGCGACGAGGCCGGCTGTGTCCAAGGTGGGTGCCCAGGGCTCTGTGCTCCTCATGCTTCATGGTCCAGGCCTGCCAGACGCGTGGCCATGGACAGGGAAGAGGCCTGTGCTGCTCTCTGGGCCGTGGCAGGCTGCTTCCTGTACAGAGGTGTAAGCTGTTCTGGCAGTGGGGTTGCTTGGGAGAGATGACTGTGCTGACCAGGCAGACTGCATGGCTTGAAAAGTTCTTTGCATGATGCTCAGGCTCAATGTTCATTTGCTTAATCCCATCCCATTTCTGCTAATGACCCCCTCTTGAGCTTTGTGTCAGCCAGTTTATTGTCATGGGCCTCGTCTAACTTAGTTGCTTTCCTCTCTTGCCCAACCTGACAGAGTCAGCATGTGAAAGTCCCAGCAAGTTTCAGTGTAAGAGTGGAGAGTGCATTGACGGAGGCAAAGTGTGCGATTCACATAGAGACTGCAGGGACTGGTCTGACGAGCCTCTGAAAGAATGTGGTACAGTACTTGCCTTCTACGTGTTGCTCCTGTTGTAACTGCTTCCCCTCTTCTCCATCTGGTGCTCACAGCTTTGAGTGTAACCACATGTAGCTGCTAATGCTATTTCTCACTCTGCTCCTCTTTCCTTGCCTTTATTCTCTCATCACCCTTCATGTGAATATAATTAGTAGCCTAATCTGATCATCTGTAAGTTTGAACTGTGCCCTTCTCCACTCAGTTTTTATTCCTGGAAGGATGTATGAACTGAGCACGGGACCAGGAACCAGGAATTCCCCCCCTCCCCAAATACTAGTGTCCCCCACAGCACAGGCCAGTTTATTTAGCCTCATTGCCTAATTTGTCTTTGAATTGTAAGATGATGATAACACCATAAAAATATAGTGTTGGGAACATGCTTTGAAGGTGAAAACATGTGGGGTGGCAGCAATCACTGAGAGGTGCCTTCAGCCATTGCTGGGTTGTGCATGTTGTTGCTGCTCCCCTCAGCAATGACAGCTGGTTGCTCTCTGCAGTGTCCTGCCAGCCCTGGACTGCGGCTGTTGGAGCCAGGGACAGAGAGCCCAGGCCACAGGGCTGTGCCCCTCTCCAGAGGACAGCCCCTCTCTCCCTTTCTAACCAGCCATTGTTGGCACTCAAACACATTTGGTTTTTTACCCAGTGCAGAGATATCTCTGACAGACATCCCTTCCCATGGCATCATGGAGCTCAGTGCCTGCTGCCTAAAGAACTCAGGAAGAAGTGGCAGTCTCTCCCTTGTCCCTTGTCTCAGAGAAGTGTGTGTGCCTAGTGAGGATGCTCTTCCCTCCTCCTTTCAGTGTGCCCTTGCTTTCTTCCACACTAACCCACATCTCCCTGTTTCTCTGAGTGGGTGTTGCAACTTCTCTGTCTGTGGAGGTCTCCCAGCAAAGCTGGCAGCCCCGTTTGTCTGAGGAGACCGGGCAGTGGCACAGCTGGGCTTGGTGCTCATGGCTGCCTTGGAGCAGTTCCAGACTGGCTGTGGGGTGTTGAGTCAGGAAGGAGAGAGCCCCCAAAGGAATGTGTTCCTTGAAGAGAGCAGAGTGGTGTGGATTGCTGAGAATGTAACACCCACGCACAGCTAATCCACACAAGAAGGCAGGAGGTGCAGGACACACTCCCCACCTCAGTGTGTCTGTCTGGCTGTGCTGGACCCTGCAGTGCCCTCCAAGATTCCTCCAGAAAGCACTGCAGGAGACAGGACAGCACTTACCTTAGGCAGGCAGGGAATGTACTGCTGGAGTTGGGGTCAGGGGCAGCAGCTGCCCAGCACAAAGAGAACAGGCTCTGCCTGGCTCCTCCTCAGCTCCTCCTGAGAAGTGCAGCACTTGATTTAGAACCTCTAAATTCATTCCACAAAGCACCTCTGAAACCACAGGAATCATTTGAGGGAGAGTTTGCTTGTTAGTCAAAACAGCCTTTGTAGTATTTTGCAGACAGCAATTTGCATGTTTATGACCCAATTTGCTAAAGGCCTGTGCCAGGGTTGGGATAGGTGATTTCTGTCCATTAAATGTCACTGAACAGTGACAACACACAGTGTGGCTGTGGGCACCTTCTCAGAGCCTACTGAATTGCTCTATTAATTATGTATTGATATCTTTATATGTGTGTGCCTGATAGGAAGGTGAAAGCATCCCAGAGCTGAGATGGGCTTCCTTCTGGCATGGTATTTTCCTAATCTTACTGACTTAATTGGTTTGTGGTTGTTTCCCTTTTCTTCCAAGAGCAGTGGTTTAATGGCTCTGCTGTGCTGCTGACCTGCAGCGTGCAAGGAAGCAAGAAGTAAAAGATAAATGAAAAATTTGCCTTTAAATTGCATTATAGGTAGGAGCAAATCAGTTTGGCTTGTTCTAGTGAGCTCACTATCCCTGAAATCCCACAGCTCCTGTTCAGCAGGGTTCCATAGGGACAAGACTTTCTCTTCACCTTGTGTAGGAAACCACCTTTCCCCAACCTCTCATTTGGTTCTAGTTACAAGAATCCATTTAGCTTGTTTTTCATTTGAGCACTTGAAAGCAGGATCAGAGAGGTGACCTTGGGTTAGACAGGGCCCCAGGAGAGGATGGGGGCTGTTGTTCCATAAATTGGGCTGCCAGCAGAGCCTGTTGTGTGGGATGGGTTTGTGGGAGGACAGTATCTCAGTGCTAATGGTGTTTCTCTGACAGACTGTTCTTCAGTGTTTTCTGGAATTGTTCACACAGATCATTCCTTGGAGCTAGAAGGGGAAATAGTACAGTATTTCAGAATAGCTGGCCCCTGGGAGATGAGTCCCCCAGCATGAATTATTAAAGCTCAGAGAGACTGTTCAGAAAAGTCAACATGAACCAGCACATGGGAAAGGAGGAGTATCCTGGAGAGAGCCCTTAGGTCCCCTGGAAGTTTCTCACATGTGGCAGAACATGCTCAAAGCAGCAGCTCCCTGATGGGATGAGATGCAGAGACTCACATATGCTGTATCCCCAGGGCTCCCCATTCGTTCAGCCACTAGCTTTGAGTCCATAGGATCCAACAGCACTGGTTTGGAATAATAAAGAGCAAGAAAGTGATGCAGTGGAGGCTTCCTATCTGTGAAGTCGCTCGAGTGCTCTGTGGGGCCAGCTCCTGGCTACCAGAACTGACAGATGTGGGAAAATTTCTGAGGATATCTCTTAATTTCATTCACTCTCACAACTCAGAGCCCTCAGACAATCTGTGCGTCCCTTGCAGGTACCAACGAATGCTCCAGGAACAACGGCGGCTGCTCACACATATGCAAGGACTTGAAGATCGGCTACGAGTGCGAGTGCCCGCCCGGGTACAAGCTCCTGGATAAGAAAACGTGTGGAGGTAATTTACATGCAAACAGCAGTCCCTTGTGTTTCACCATAGGGAGACGTGATCGTATTCACTTGAGCACTGCTTCATCACAGATGGTTTGATTTGAAGTTATTGATGGGTTTCAAACACTCCTTTCAGACATAGATGAATGTGAGAATCCAGACGCTTGTAGCCAGATCTGCATTAATTACAAGGGAGACTACAAATGTGAGTGCTACGAAGGATACGAGATGGACACCCTGTCCAAGAACTGCAAAGCTGTAGGTAAGGCAACGCCACAGGCACTTCAACTCTGCTTGCTCAACAACACAGCTCCGATAAGAAAACATGCTCACAGGGCTGAGGGGAACAGAAACAAAAGGAAACAAGCAAAGCAAGCAAAACCATCTCGTTCTGAGCAGCACAGAGCTGCTGCAGCGATGGCAGATGCGTCTCTAGGCAAGAACTACTGATCATGCAGATCAGAATATTTTAACAGTGTACAGAGCAAGATTGCAGTCACTGCTTGGCTGTTTGAAGCTGAAACCAGAAAAGAAAGTCTCTTGACAGGTGTTATTGAAAACAGTGCAGCAAAAACATTTAGTGGTAGTGGAAAGACAGAAAACATCCCAGTTACAGCAGGGTAGCTTAGCCACCCCTCCACCCTCCTAGCTGTAAGTCACCAAAATCTGGCCCTTGATTTTATATCGAAAATGTGTAATTGAAAGTGAGGACACTCCCCTAAGTTTTGTAAGAGCCAGTGTGTGTCCAGGGACCAGGGAGGTGCTGTGCCCAGGTGTGACAGCCCTGCCTCTGGCAGCCCTTTGCAGTTGCTTCCCATGTGGTGTAAAGCTTCCATAGAAAGCAGAACTATCACTGACTGACAGTTCCATTGTTGTCTGTGAAAAGAAAGCTGAACCCAGCCCTCGGGACAGCTGCTGAAGTGACAATGTGCTGATTTCCTGTGGTAGGCAAGAGCCCGTACCTGATCTTTACCAACCGCCACGAGGTCCGTAAGATAGACCTGGTGAAAAGGGACTATTCCCGCATCATTCCCATGCTGAAGAACGTCGTGGCCCTGGACGTGGAAGTGTCAACAAACAGAATATACTGGTGTGATTTGTTCTACCGAAAAATCTACAGGTAAGGGCAAGAGAGAGGATGTGTGTGTTGGTCCCTTCCCAAAGCTGCAGTTCAGTCTGTACCCCTGAAATCTGCAGGGAACAGGGAGGGCTTTTCTGCCCTTACAGGATTACCTGTTGTGGCTCAGACTTTGTAAGATTTTTAAGGAATTGATGAAGAAATCAGTGGCTTGTGTAGTTATCTGGTTTGATAATACAGGGTGACTTTTTGGCAATGCAAAATCCTGCTGCACTTGTGCAATTAAACAGAGACTCTTGTTTCCTGAATATGACACTGGGAAGCAGGGCTGAGGCTGGGAGCTTGTTGTACGGGAAGCCACAAAGGACTGGCATCTGGAAGCACAAAGGGGGCAAATGGCAGGAGCAAGGAGGCAGCATCATGGACACAAGCTGCTGCCCACTGTAGCCTCTGGTAGCCTGGATTTAAATTCACAGTATTTGACCCTAGTACATGTTCTGTAATTCTGAGTCTTGCTGCTCCTTCAGCTGCTTTTGTGGCATCCATCACAGTATTCTGTGCCGGGGCTTGGCGTATGCCTAAGTCAAAAATGCATTTAGTGGGTGTGCTGAAAATCCCCCAGGTGTGTTCTGATTTGCACAGCCATTGCCCCCTGTTGCAGTGATTTGTTCTGGGTTTTAGCTAATGATCAGGCAGAGGCTGATTGGTGTCAGCGTGCAGGAGGCAGGCTGGAGTTCCTGCAGGCTGTGGTAGCTCCCATGCCACTGACAGGGAAATTTTTCCAGGCTGTGCTGAGTATGGAGCACTTGTGTAGCTGGGCAGGTATCCTGAGGGGCCTGTGGGGAGGCCTCCAGAAGAAAGCTGTCTGCTCTCACTGGGTCTGACTGTTGTCCCATGTTTTTTGCAGAGCAAGCTGTGCAATTATAACTTCTTAAAAATTAGCTGCTATACTAATATCAAGCATTTCTAATATATATTTCTAGCATATACTAATTTCAAGCATTTTCAACTTTCTACTATTTTATAATGTTTTTAAGATTGCAGAGTTATTCTGAGAGCCAAATTAAGCTTTTACAAAAACTCAGAATAACTCTATTTCAGTTCACTCAGCACAATTGATACTGAGAGCAGAATCAGCCTGTGTGTTTGTAGGAGCAACATGGATTTATTCATGAAACATCCATGTGGAGTCTGCTGCCTTTCATTAGTCTTTTGAATGATTTTGAGGCTGCCACTAATATTTGGTGAACATTTTCTTTGTATGTAATGAAACCACTTGCCAAATTACTGCAGTTTCATGAATTCCTTTGATGAATCATAATTAGCTACACAGGTCCTAATTCTGCAGTACATTTAAGCACATTTATTGCATGGTAAGTGCAACTGTATTCAGCAGAGCTCAGGGGGTTATATTTCTAGTGTCCATAAATCCCATGAATCAGAAGTTAATGTGCCTGAAGTCAGTGTTTTCCTGAATGGTGCATTTACAGCAGGACACAGGCAGAAAAATGAAATGAGAGTTCCCTGCTGTGGAAATGATGCCATACAGGAAGAGGGAAAGAAGCAGCAGCTGTAGGAGGAAGTGGAAGTTTGTAGGCAGAAGGGTTCCTGCATCAGCTGTGCTGCCACATGAGGCCCAAGCACAGGCACCAGAGCTGTGCCAGCCCTGTGACCCTCCTGTCCTTGCAGTGCCTACATCGACAAAGCGAGTGACACGGCCGAGCAGGTGATCCTCATCGACAGCCAGCTGAACTCCCCCGAGGGACTGGCCATCGACTGGGTCCATAAAAACATCTACTGGACCGATTCCGGAAACAAGACCATCTCAGTGGCCACCGCAGATGGAAGCAGGAGGAGGACACTTTTCAACACTGACCTCAGTGAGCCAAGGGCCATTGCTGTTGATCCCACACAGAGGTAGGTGTAATCCCCACAAACACCCCTTTGCCAACAGAATCAGTCCAGTCGTCTTTCTGCCTCTCTGACAAACCTGGGAGTGGTCCTCATCTCATTAAGACTTCAGGTGCCCTTTCAGATACACCAGTGGGACTGGTGAGATGGGTCAGCTCAGTCTTGGCAAGGCCCAGTTGTTAGAGAAAGTTCTGAAATTCGTGGCCAGGTCATGTGTTTGATGGGCCTGAGCTGGTCTGGGCACATCAGCTGTGCTGCAAATGAAGTCTGTCTGACCTGTGTTTGGGCTGCTTAGATGGGGGAACACCACGTACCTAACAGGCCCACCAGGAGATAGGTTTGCAGGGGTTAGTTACTAAGGTGAGATTTTGCATTCTGGTGCAAGGTTTGCAGTAGGATACCCAGTGGGACAACAGCATGTGGCTCCACCAGGTGCACATCAGAATTAACTGAAGTGGCCAAAGGCTATGCTATAATAAGGAGAGAACAGGCAGTTCCTACTGCGAACAGCAGTGCAGCTTTCCTAACTAGAGCCCAATTAACTGTGTTCTTACATCTGTCTTTCAGGTTCATGTACTGGTCTGACTGGGGAGACAGAGCCAAGATTGAGAAAGCTGGTCTGAATGGTGTGGGGCGGCAGGTGCTGGTGATGGACAACATCGAGTGGCCAAACGGCATCACCCTTGGTGAGCACCCAGTTAGAGCTGCAGCATCCCCTGTGCCTGAAGGAAACTGGGTTTTATTGTTAAATAGGAAAACAAAATTGTAAATGTGCTAAGGCACCTGCACACACACACACAAATCCTAAAATACTGCCACTACTGCAGGAGTGGAAAGGAGGTTTCATGGAGCAGCAGGGAACATCCTGCTCTGGAGTTAGAGCCGTGTGTTTAACACCCATGCAGGTGTGAGGTTCTCTGCTTGGTTTTATATTTGAAAATTCTCGCCATGACAAGGATGTAGGAAAAATGCTGCTGCCATTGCACAGGGCTGAAATGCTACTGCTGTGAACAAATAATGTTATCATTTAGTAATTAAGAAATTAATTAATAACTTGTTTAATTACATAACTTGTTTTGTGTTGGCTCTTATCCACTTGCATTCTGTTCAGTGAATCTCATCCAAAATGAGTGAATTTGCTCCAGAAAGAGAAATGCAGTGCTTGGCATTCCAAATCACACTGGATCCTTCCCTCTCACTCTTCCCTCCGCCCTCCCCAAAACCTGGCTGGTTGTGGCTGGAGTGTCCCCACCAGCAGCACTCCCCAGCTGCAGCACAAGGGTTTCTGGACCCAGGGTGGTTCTTCACCAAAAAAGTGTGAATCTCACAGCTGCTTCAGAGAGGCATTTCCCTGGAATCACGGTAGTTGTCCTCCAGCAAGAGGCCAAGGCCCGAACAGCTTTGGGAGGGATGGAGCTTCTCTCTCAGGCACTGAGGGAGTGACTCTGGGAAGCTCAAAGTGCTGCTGCCCTGCTGCTCCTGGTAACAAAAGAACCTCACTGTACAAGGCTGTCAGTCAGGCATTCCCCACACACACGTACAGCAGAATGTTCCTCCTTTTTAATCGTATTTATAGGGTCTTATCCCAGCATATCTGGGCACTGGTTCAAAATCAGAACTAGTGTTAAAAAAAAAAAGAGGCCCAATAATAAAGAGATTAGTCATGCTGCCAGCAGGAAAAACATGCTGGGCAAGAGAAAAAGAGTTGCAAGAGCTGTGTGTAATTTTGCTTCATTGTGTTTTACTTTTCAGATTTGCTGAATCAGCGTCTCTACTGGGTAGACTCCAAGTTGCATTCTCTGTCCTGCATTGATTTCAATGGCAGCAACAGGAAAGTTCTGATCTCCTCTGTGGACGATCTGAGCCATCCTTTTGGCCTGGCAGTGTTTGAGGTAAGAGTCAACAACGGCTGCAGAAGAGACTGGAGACTGGGAGAGGTCTCAGAGCTGTTCTTGATTAAAGCTCTGCCTCTTGCACAGCACAGAAAGCTCATGAGGGCAGTCGCTGCTATAGAAACCAATTCATCTGGTGTGGGTTCAGCAGGGAAAACTGGGTTTTAAAGCCTTTAATCAGGGGCAATGTGTTGTCTCATGCTTTTACCTAATGCAGCACCAGTGCATTAAATGATCAGGGGAAGCAAGGCTTGAGCTTTGGCACTCCCTGTAGGTAAGCATTAGCAGAGAAAGGTGGCTGGATGGCTTTTGACTCAGCAAAACCCTCGTCCTTAAATCCCTTATTCTTCCATGTGCTCTGTGAAATCTGGGCATCTAACTCTGGGCCCTGGTTTCCCCAAGGCATTGCTGCTCGTTAGTGTTATCCCACTGTGTTTGGAAGCATCTCTTGGGTTATTTCCCCTCTCTTACACCTTTCCTGGTCTGAAGGGCTGGGTAGAGTAACAGACAACCCGTTTGCTTTTGCTAAGTTTTCCTTATTTTCCAGCAGTGTGTCTTTCCTTATGGAAATACCCGTGGTTTTTAGCAGGCAGCAGCACAGCACACACAGCAACTGAGCAACTAAATACAGTTTGAGAACTGCAGTTTCTGGCTACCTCCTGGACCAGTAATTTTGCATCTTCCATCGTAGTATGCCAAGACAGTAATAAAAAAAGAGAAATAAGCACTCAGCTTCCAGATGTGCTCCAGCCACTGGCCTCTTCATAGATACCTGTTTAATGCAGGTCTTTTCTTTGGAAAGGAGAAAAAAAATCAGCAGAGATAACAAATGTTTCTGGTATGGAGTATGGTACTGTGCTTGTGATCCACCCCAACTCCGAAAAAACCATTTCAGAAACAGCACAGATGCAACTTGTCTGTACCCAACTAAATTTCTGCTCCCTCCCCTCCCCTCAGCCTCAGAGCTCCTCAAAATTACTGAGCACTTTATAAACACACAGGAGTGCTGGGCTTTGAGCATTGTCCAAGAATGAAAAGTATCATGAAGCAAAGGTGCCCCAAGGTAGGAGCACAGTGCACTGACTCTGTGACTGCTGGAGTTTAATCCAGCTCAAGCTGGGTCTGAGCAGGCCAGGTCAGGAATCCTGTGCATTCCCTGCAGGACAGAGTGTTCTGGACTGACCTGGAGAACGAAGCGATCTTCAGTGCAAACAGGCTCAATGGCTTGGACATCTCCATCTTGGCAGAGAATCTCAACAACCCTCATGACATCGTGGTGTTCCATGAATTAAAGCAGCCCAAAGGTAACATGTGTCCTCGGGGTGTCATGGCCCTGAATCAGATTTATTTGAGCTGGCAAATAAAATGCTTCCTGATGATTCTTGATGAGAGAGAAAGCACAGGTAATAATGGGAAATCAATGCTTAATGTTTGAAGTTCCTGCATAATTAATTCAGCAGCAGCACTTATTGGAAAGTTTGCCATTTGTTAATAGCTGTTTAATTAGCATCTTGGATGACAGTGAGTTACTCTCGTCACTGTGATGCTTCCCATTCATTATGTATTTGGGCAGTTTTTATACTACTGTGTAAGGTTCCACTCCACTGTACAAACTGTAGAAGTGCTTAAGCAGCCTAATTAATTGAGGTAGAAAGTGGAAGAAGGTCTTTTTAGAGGGCAAGAAATAATAATTAGAAATATAACTTGTCTTTTCTTCCATCCTTGAACAGCTCCAGACTCCTGTGAGCTCAGCCCCCAGCCAAACGGAGGCTGTGACTACTTGTGTCTCCCTGCACCTCAGATCTCTCCCCACTCTCCCAAGTACACCTGTGCCTGTCCTGACAACATGTGGCTGGGTCCTGACATGAAGAAATGCTACAAAGGTAAATACAATCACATCTCCATTTCACTATTCCTGAGAAATGAAACTGGAATTTGGTTTCTGCTTCTAGTCATTAAACATAACAGTCTTCCTCAGATTTATACCACCATTTGTGATTTGCTTTGGGTACTTGCTTTAACCAAACTTCATTGTTGCTCTGGATTTTCAGATCTTCCAACAACTTCAGCTCCTGTTCTGGTTTCTACAACCACAGCATCCCATCCTACCGGTACCACGCCCATCACAGCTGTACCTGGCAGTGCTGGGAACACCACCGAGGGCATCCCCAAAGCTGTACCAGAGGCTACAATTACCACTCCAAGTCTTCATTTACCTTCCACCACGTCCATCCTGATAGACTCCGAGATGACCACTGGAAACAGCAATTTATCCCAGCACTGTAAGAGAATCAGATTCCTCTTTTCCTTTTCCATAGACACCATATCACACCACCCCGTGCACTGGTGGAGTCCCAGTCGGATCAGGTGCAGACACACCCTGGTGCAGGGCAGGAGACACCGGGTGCTCTTTCTGCAGACACCTGGGTTATGAGGGCTGATGTGACTCCAGTCACTCAGGATGTTAAGGAACTTACAGCAGGTTTTCATCCCATGAAACGGCCCTAAGAGTTCACACTAGTCCTTGCCTTGTGCACAGTACTATTTCATCCCAGCACCACTGCTGCAGACAGTAGAATGGATGATTCTGGAAGCACCTCACCTGTTTGACTTGTTTAATTATTAATGTGATCCAGCACACGCTGTGGGTGAAAGATGCCCTGTGTGCAGCTTTAGTGCTGCTGGAGGTGTGGAACCACTGCAGCCCAAGACAAGCTGCCTCTGGTTTGTGTGGCTGTGCCTGGCATGTTAATGTGGCCTCGGCATGACACAGGTTTGAAGGTTTGCATTATTTATCAGAAAAGCATCCCAGTGGAGAGCACTAACAGGCTCTCCTCAGCTCACCCTCCATAATGAGAGAGCGATGGAACACCAGCCTACATCTTGGAGAACAGGTAATCCCTCCAGATCCCGCTGCCAAGGCAAACTGGACAGGCTGAATTGCTTCTCAAAAAACCCATGAAATTCTAGTCAGAGAGAAGACTTTGCTCTGCAGGACCTCAAACAGACCTACATTGCTTTACAAAAGTAAAATACTCCTTTGCTCCAAATGTTTAACTGTTTCCATTGCATCTGGGAAGCAGCAATAACTGTCCCTGTCTGTAGAACAGCAGTGCAGTGTGGGGAAAGCACAGCCCAATGTCTAAAATGCATTCACTTCAGTTCTCTTTGTGCAAGCTTCTTTCAATTGTAATAATTACCTTTTTAATAAGCCGTGGAAACATGGTGCTTATATTGTCCATGCTGGAAGCACTGTGCCACAGGGAAGCATTGAAGAGGATAAATTACCTTTTAAGTTCCATGAATTGGAAAAGCTACAGTTAGTTCCTCCTCTCTCAGTTCCTGATATTTTTAACAAAAGTAAATTTTCTATGCTGATCCCCTATATAAGAGCTCTGAACAAACATTTTAAAGTATACAGCTCTAACCATATTACTTATTTTTTTAAAGTATTTTTCTGTAACAGTTTTTTTCTCCTGTAAGTATAGTATTGAGTTTTGGGGCCCTTCTTGCATGGTGGGGCAGGCTGCAGCAATGAGGGCTGGATGTGTAGACTGACTCCTCAGCTGTAAATAATAAAGGAAGGAAAAAATTAAACAGAGAGCTGTGCAGATGGCTTTGAACTACAGTCTTTTTCTGACAGCTCAATGAATCATTAATTTTGTGTTCTGCTGTGGATTTTTAAGAGCACTATTCACCATCCCCTGATCTGTGCATGGTATTTCCATTACATGTCATGTTTTTTAGAACTGGCCTCCTTTTTTGTGCTCGAAAATTAGAGACACAAGCTGTAACAATTTCATTGAGAAACTTTTGGTAAACTCTGTGACAAAAAAGCTTTCTGATGGGCAGAACAACATGGGCACTAACATAAAACATTCTTTAAAACCAGCAAATGGTTTAATATTAATGGTTTAAAGTTAAATGATCAGAACAACTTCTGTAATTTCAGATGCAAATGATGACGAAGGTTTCGGTTCAACTGTGACAGCGGCTGTGATTGGAATTGTCATTCCTTTACCTAAGCTGGTTGGATTTAAGGAGGTTGGATTTGAGGATCACACCCAAGTGCTAGTTTTCAGGACAGGGGTGGGAAAGAGTACAGGAACTTCTGAAATGGGGATAAGTAGCCCAGCTTTGAGACAATTCTGCAAGTATAGCTCCCAACATGGGAACATCCCAGCTCTGTGCCTGGCTAACAGCCCTGTCTCTCCCCTCTCCTCAGTGGTCATTGGCCTGCTGTGCATGGGGGGATACCTCATCTGGAGAAACTGGAAACGGAAGAACACTAAAAGCATGAATTTTGATAATCCAGTCTATAGGAAGACAACAGAAGAGGAGGATGAAGATGAGATCCACATTGGACGGACGGCCCAAATCGGACACGTGTACCCAGCAGTGAGTGTCTGAGGGACAAGGGGAATTTTGTTGAGAGTCTGGATACAGAATTTCAATTATTTTAGGTTATTTGCCATATAATATCAAAAGCAGAACTTCTTTAATATCATTGATCAAGCAGAAACCTAAACTTCCAGGCAGCTCCTACAGTTGTCTTAGAATGTAGTGCTCTGTATACGATACTCTGCTCAAATGAAGAATAATTGTCCTAATCAAGATACTAAGCTGACAAGGTACCTCAGTGTGGGACAGTAGATTACTTATCCTCTACTGGATTGGTATATATGTGCTTAGACTGCTACCAAGTGTCTAAGCTATCTTAAGGATAAACTGAGTTTCCCTATAAACCAGGGAGACTCTTCTCTCTGCAGTAACAGTGTAAAAAAGAGTCTCGTTCCTCACAAGGAGGAGGGAGTGAGTTCTGTAAGAAGTTAAGGAAAAGGAGCCTCCCTCCCAGTGGCAGCCCTGCAGGTGTAACTGCACTGTATGATCAGAAGAGAGCAGACAGATCCATAAGTAATGAGAGAAGGAGTACAGCTCCTGTGGGCAGGGAGGTGTGCGGGTAATGCCCCTAATGACCATAATGACCATATCATCTAAAGGTCCTGTACCAGGGGCCTTCTCTTACAGGGAACCTGATCCAAGGCACAGGGCAGGAAACTTTCCAACACCTCTTCAGTAACACTGGGGCAAGTGACTCCATGTGAGGGGAAAAAATCACTCCCTAAAATAGCTTTGTCACCAATGCACTTGGGGCAACAATGAGAGATTCAACAAGAAATACGAGTTAGCAACAGCATCACCATTCCCAGAGTTCCTCAAGTGTGTTTCCTCTCCTCCCCAGCGTGTAGCACTGAGCTTAGAAGATGACGGGTTGCCATGAGGATGAAGTTGCTGCTCCAAAAAGACACCGAACAAACCTGCTTTGGATCACAGAACCTGCTTCTTCCTTTTGATCGTTATTTATGTTGCAGAAGGGTAACCACAAAGTTATAATGAACTGCAAACATCCAAAGGATGTGAGAGTTTTGTATGTATAATCTTTTATACACATTTTAACTTGTTGCACTACCCATTTGTGATAGTGAATAAGCGACAGCTGAGCTACTAACTCAATGTACATAACCAGCCAGGCTGAAGGCTCAGTAGCTATTGCTTTATTTTAAAACTATATTTATAGATATTTTGTAAATATGTTGAATATGCTTTGTGGCTATCCATCAACATAAGTAAAATAAATTCTGTACAGGCAGTTTAGAAATATTTATTAACAAAATCTGGATTATAAGATCTGTTCTGTAAATATAGTAGAGGGGTGAGAGTATTTATTTTTTGTATGTTTGGCTTGCTGTGCATAGATTATCTGTGTATATATCTATCTGGACAAGATAGATATATAGGCATATAAATATATACATTATATAAGAATATATACATATATTTTAAAACTACTAGCCTACATTTATGAAAATTAGGGATAATTGAATTTTTACAGGATGTTTGAGAAGTTTGCTTTGAAATCTAAAGACACTAAGTAAGAAAGAGCTTCAGGGTAAGACAGCTGACCAGTGAAGCACTCCATCAGAAACAGCTCCTGATTTCCATCTGGGCTATTAAGGGTTGCTTTTACATTTTTCAGTATCCATGAAGAATCCTCTGCAGTGCTTTTAACTGGAGACCTATTGCCTACAGCATTCCAGTCAGGAGAAGCTCCTACAGCATCCAGGGGTTTTGTGTTGTATTGTTGCTTTTTGAACAGCTGGGTACAAATCTGATTTAGGTTTTTTGTTTGTTTCTAAATGTATATCTAAATGCTTTTCCACACTGGGAACCTTGCACCTCTCAATTCAGCTCAGAATTAGCAGAAACAAAGATGTAGCCGTATCCTTCCACACAGCTGAAGTGAGCACTCCCCTTGGATCATCAGGAAAAAACTCAACACAATAACTAAAGTCCCTTCCTTCCCTCCTTGCCCTTGGCCCCTGCTCGTACTGATTGAGTCCAGCTCTAGGAGCTGCTGTGGGCAGCAATTACTGCCCAGGGAACATCCTGCACAGGGCAGGAATCCCGGACTGCAGGGCACGGGGCAAGGAGGCCAGAGCAGGCTGAAAATCCACAGCGTTTCCAGTGTCTTTGGCTGGGTCATCCTGCACCTTGCAGAAAAAACACTTGTTTTTTCTCATCTCATTCCATAAGATTCCCAGGGAATTCTGTGGGAACTGAATACACTTATTGCATAATTACTTATTAATACTGCCCTGAACTGTACCAAATCCTCGAGAAATCTCCCTCGTGTTTTTATGTCAGTCCAAGCTTTTGTATTCAAATGAGTAGAAGAAACTCATCCTGAATGGGTTTGAGGGTTTTTTTTCCTTTTTAGAATAAATTCACACTGTAATTTGAGCTGGAGGCTGATTCTTGACTAAGAACAGGAAGAAAGTGTCTAAAGCCCTTAGAAACATTATACACACTCTCAAAATGCTTCATGGCCTGCATAGACAATACAGAAGTAATCAAGCATCCTTCTATTCAAAATTTTAGATATTAAGGAAGTGGAAAAAAATGAGTAGGAGGTTGGATTATTGTTTTAAGGTATGAAGCTCTCTTTCTACAAATCCATGCACTGTGTGCATGAAAAAAAAAAAAAAGCTGAGCAAAGGCTGTATGTGATAACACTGTAACTAACAGAAGAATGTAAATATATTTGAAAGTTCTACAGTTTTGATACTTTTTTAAGAACATGTACACACCAACAAACCTGTACAAACCACGTGCAAAAGGCTGCAGGTTTTTTCAAACCCTTGTAAATGAACTCAAGGTGCAGTGCTGATTTCAACCTTTACAGATTTATAACTACTGAGAAGTCAAACACCAAATTTGTTTTTTAAGAAATTAATTATTTTAAATAATGGTTCAGATTGTTAGGGTGATATTTAACATTGTAATCATTTCTGATCTGTCTTGTCATACTGAAGTTCTGTTAGAGTAAGTTCTTGCTTGGTGCCTTTTGTGTTTCAGTTCTGACGTTGTGGACAAAAGGCCCAGGGAGGGGCGGGGGGGGCTCTGTGTAACAGTTGCTGTACTGGAAACCAAATGAACACGTTTGTAAAACAGTGCACTGTTTCTAGAGAAAGATTAAATTTTTTTATCTGAGACTACTGAACTAATTACTTCACTGTGTCTAAAATGGACCATATCACATTTTAGTCTTTTTCCTTAACTGTGCAAAGCCAAAGTGGGACTTGGGAGCACTGCAGGGAAACAAGGACATTGTGAACAAGGAGGGACAACTTGAGGCATGTTCTGAAATGGATGGGTGGTTTGGGTGTGACATTCACCTCTGCAGAGAAGCCTGAGCAGGCAGTCAAACGCTCAAAATACTTTTCCCCTTTCAAGGATTGCTGGATGTCCCTTTGGTCCATGCTTGTGGGACATCTACTGCATAACTTAACACTGAAGTTACCAGCCAGGGGAATAAAGGAGCCATAAATACCCAGATCCATTAACGTGGACCTCCTGAAAACCAGGACAACCAAACTGTGCATCAAATGACCGTTTTTTCCTCCCCTGGCAATTTGCAGGATGTACCCAAAGCAGCATTAGGTCTCAGAGCACTGAAGACAATACAGCCTTTCCCCATCATATGTTGGTACAAAGTCCCTTTCAGTCAATTCCTGGCCCTAAAGGAAGCTGCCAAACAGATAACCCTTCTCAGACACATGAGATATTACCAAACTAATATGGACTCATGTACTGGTAAATATTGGTGGCTTAGTTTTCTATTTAACCTAAAACAGGTTTTTCTTACTTTAAAATTCCAGTTAAATATTTTAGCAGAGTAATATGGCAGCAAATAGAAAAACTGAAAACAACAGCAACAAAAGAAACAGCTCCAGGTCTAAACAGAAAGGACAGAACAAACGAAGTGAAAAAGGCTCATAAGAGAGTCCCAGGTAGGTTTGGGAGTGCAGCAAGGTCTGCCTGCCAAAACAACACCTTTTTTTTTTTTTTAGATTATGCTATATTAGCAATAAAATTCTGGGGATTTGTTTCACCTTTTACACACAGTAACTGTACAGTCTGAGCTAATCCACACCAATCCTGTGCTGCCTACTTCCATTAAGGCACTGTACAACTACATGGACTCATAAATGTGTTTATGTAACACATTTGACTTGGTCACCCTTCTGCCCTCTGTGCTGTATTGTGCTTCATGTCCTCCCACTGTTTGTTCACCATCCAATCAGCCCTTTAACTTTGGGAAACAGTTTTAAATCTGTCTTCCTAATTTACATCCCTGCCTGGAAGCAGGGGGTGTAGCGAGCCCTTTCATGGCTCCATTTGGAGAGTTGTGCCAATTCCAGTTGTCTCCTAAATGCACTGTCAGCATTGGAAGGGTTCAAACAGGAAAAGACATACGGAATGGGATACAGAAGCCACCTTTTATATTCCAACCACAGTCCATTTGCACATTAATATGCTGGGTGCTCAGTGGCCAGCTCAAAACACCAATGAACAAAATACCCACACCCTCCCTTCTCCTTCCTGTGAAGGTCCTGGGGC
Source organism: Pachyramphus minor (assembly GCA_013397135.1). NCBI lineage: Eukaryota > Metazoa > Chordata > Aves > Passeriformes > Tyrannidae > Pachyramphus > Pachyramphus minor. Next base: position 304,017 of record VYXB01009846.1, on the reverse strand, counting down.
TCTCTACTCCAACAGGAATGCTCTGTAAGGGTTTGCACGGATCAAGGAGTCCCTAGAAATGGCACTCTGGTTGATGAAGGCACTGGTACAGTCCCAGGTGGGGACTTAACAGAGTTGTTCCAGTCACTGTTTGAGGGTTGTTACAGATTGTCCTGATGACAAAACTTGGGCTGCAGAGAACAAACTGGCTCTTCTCAGCTAGATAAATGTGCCTGGCCAACCTTTGCCAAGCTCACTGCACCTCGACCAGCAGGGAATGAACTGAGCCAGCACAGCTTGTTTTAACTGTACAGCTGCGAGCACAGAACCCCCCAGCCAAGACACAAATCTCAGAGTGATATTTGACACAGATACAGATGAACTTGTGGCTTTTGCTATCACAGCAGCAGACACAGTGACACAGACCATCAGCTTCACAGCAGATCACCTCCCACCAGTGTCCCCAGAGGGAGCCCATCTCCCTCAGGGAGCTCAACATGGATTTCCCATCCCAGCAGTGGCAGCAAGACCAGAGGAAGCCAACAAGCACCATTAGGGCTGAGCTCTCAGCTCTTACAGGAGGGTAGCAATGCTGACTTGTATCTGTACCTATGCATCAGAAAGCACAATGTGAATTAACATGCTTTAAAAAATAATACTCTTTTTCAAATTATTTGCAGCAACCAAATTTCCCTGTGTAGCTCAGTGGGAGAACATTTCCTCACAGGATTAGCTGCTGCTGCCTGCCACGCTCTCCACACTGTTTAGGCAACCACTGTAATCTTGTCAGTCATGATAAGGCAGAGGCTTAGCAGGGAGCTGAAGTTCTGACAGGGAGACAAGCAAATCTCCCTGATAGCTGGATAGGCCCAGCCTGGTTCCATGGATGGTGTACACAGGATTACCAGAGACTGAACTGATAATTTTTTTTGTCTTCACATCAGTTCTGTGCTTTAGCCCTTGGCTACAGGCCACCAAGTCAGGGGCAAGAGTAGAGCTTGTACCTGTGGTTCTTGGCCAAGTACAACTGAGGCCAAATAACAATGACATTCCCCATCACCCTATTCAGGATCTGCTGAGTCTGCCAATCAACAAATGAATTAGTTCCAACTGTAGTCATTTATTTTCATGCATATATTCCCCCACTGAGGCTTAGCTAAAAGCACATACATTAATTAATTAACATTACACATAAAGGATGACGGAAAGCTTTGTGACGAAACATTCAAGAAAAATCCCTAGACCTATATATTTTCCCTATATAAGATTTAAGCAAAAATAACACCTTGAAATTATGCTTAGAAGATAAACTATACTTGGAAAGAAATGTTTAGGTCTAAATTTTATTGACAGGAATTTTTTTACAAAGGCTAAGTTGACTTTTAGACTTCCTGTAATAATGAAAAATCAACACGAAATTACTGGAAATTTGCATTAACAGTAGCAATATCTGAAATAAAAAGCCTGACCTCATGAACTGACTTCCTATTACTTTGATGCTCAATGCATCATCAGCAATAAAAGTCAGGAAGAAGTTTGTAATAAAAACTTTTTCAATCACATCAGCAGGTGGGTGAACACAAGTGGTTGCTGTAGAGAAAACTCACAGTGAACATGTAATTTTAATTTGGGATACAACCTCGCTCTTCCCATCTTAAAACAGACCCATTGCAGCTCGAGGAGACACTGAGGAGGTCAAAGATAAATGAGGAAGATTTTACATGTTTCAAAGCTGCAACTCAGAAAGACACAATTGAGAGGATGTACAGTACCTCTAAATAAAATCAGCAAAGGTGTAGAGAAAGCACTAGGATGTAATTATTTCTCTAAGTATCCATTATAGCTACTATGAGACAGGAGATGGGGTAAATGGAATGAGTCTGATCCAATATGAGAGATTCCTGGTGATCAGATGAGTAATTTCTCATATTTGCTTTTCCTTGTTTTTTAATCATCACCTTATTTACTACAGAACATGGAATTTCTTTTAGACAATACAATAACTGAAGATTATCAGACATACTGTCCACATGAACAAAGCACATGGTTCCATGCTGGAGCCACATCAGACCCAGAGGAATTAATTGAGAAGCCATGACAGGAGCATCTGATGATGATGCATTTGTTTGTAGCTCATTACTCTGCACTTTCAGCCACACTGTGCCAGGAATTAGCTGCAGTTATGGTTTCCCATAGCAACAAGGTATACAGGATTAATTGCTCAGGAAAAAAAGCTGCCTGGAAGCTGCACCTCCCACCGGGAGCTAAGCCAGGTGTTCCCTAGGGATTCAGGAAAGCAAAACAAGGCTGCTCCATGTGCATCTGCAATACAGCTTGAACTTAGTCCAAAAGTACTTGTGTTCACAGCAGCAACTGTTGTACCACACCCACACTGCTTCAGAGAGGCCTGACCAAACCAAGGAAGGATGGACTAAACCCACTGAACTTCCCCCCAGATTCCCCTGTTCTCATTAATTTAGGAAGAAATGAGCACAGGTAAACATAGGTCTCTACAATAGGGTAAGATAGGAGATTAACTTTCACAGGCACAGTTTATAATAAAAATGTAACAAGTGTACATGTCATCACGTGTTAATATTAACTGCAGAGTATGGAATTGCAGCCTATACACACAGTATAATAGGCACTCCAGATTTGTTAGGAGCGGGCACAACTCAGCAAACAAGCAATCCCATAAGAACACATTCTCCTAAATGCTTCACCCCAGCCCAAAGCAAACAAACAAATCCAGCCTGGATAGACTTCAACATTAAATGCTCAGTAAGCTACCATTCAGAATTTCTGATTCCCCACTGTGCCTACAAAGCAGAAAGCAAATGGTTTCATTTGGGATCTACTTCAATTAATTGAAGAGGGGAAAAAAAAGCTTCAACTGGCAGGAAAGATGAGGTGACAAAACCAAGTTGCAGTGGCTGGCAAATGAAAAAGCAAGAAATTCATCTCCAAAACAATCATGCACACAACAATATAAGCTGTAATTTCATCAAAGTTTGTAAGCACAGCTCTGTGCACAGGACATGCTACAGTCCCTGTCTTTCAGCTCACTGTTTCTGCACAGACCAGCTCTGCACTGACTGTGCCTTACATGTGACTGCAGGGCAAGGTGCTGCAGGTAACAGCAAGCACTGTGCAAATCTCCAGTCCCTGCCCTGCCCACACGCTGTCACACCAGAGATGGCATCTGTTGTTTTCACCTCACAGGGCAGAGGTGTATTTGGCAAATTCATCCCCCAGCCACTGGACAGGGCAGGGAATCAGAGCTTTCTGAGGAGCTCAAACAGCACAACATCAAACCCCTGCTCACATCCTGGCCCAAACACACATCAGCACATGTATTTCTGGGATGCACAGTTATCTCCCTCTTTCCTGAGGAACCTGGGTGCCATTTCTGTGACCTACACAGGCGGCTACAAAAGGCTCCATTTAATGCTAAATACTGCAGCTGTGCCTTCTCATGTGCAGGTACAGAAGCCGTTTAATTTCAGTGAGTGGCTTCAAGGCAAAAACCCTAATGAAGACAACATAATTTGCACTGTCAATAGCTATTAATGCTATGAGGGCTACAGAACACACCGAGCTTTGATTTAATATCTCCCTCTTTAGAGCACACTCTGCCTTCCTAACAAGAACAAGGCCAAGAAGGAATAACCTCCAGCTGCTCCTGCAGATCAGGAGCCCACAGCATTACATTATTTTGATTGACATTTTCTGCTTTGAGAAAAATCAACACACAGTGCTATCAGAATGTTGGTCATCAGACCCAAGGAATATCCAAAAAGATGTCAGAGTAGATTCATAAAGCATTAGCTACTATCATTTTGAGACTTGAGAGAGCATCTCTTGTTCCTTTGGGCTCCAGGGGAGCTCTGATTCCAGTTAGCTATCCTTTCCAAATTAAGCAGAAACTTGGCTGGTTGACTCTAATCTTATGCAATATCTACTTTTGTCTGCTTACCCCAACCTCTGCAGCAGCCTCTTCTTCTCCAGCAACATTTTTGAAGAGTAAATGGTGATAAAAGCATAAATAAAGTTTGCTTCCAGAGAGGGTGAGAGGAACTGTGAGGAACAGTGCATGAAATGGGAGTGACTGAGAACAAAGGCAATTAGAAAGAAACGAAGGGCAGCTGGGCTGGAACTCTGAGGGCAGAGGCCACAGCTGACACTTATTCAGATTTGATAATCCTTTAACAAGGAATTTTAACCTCCAAGTGCAGACACACAGGTGCTGCTGACAAGAAACTCAAGCAACTAGAAGGAAAAAATGCAGAGGGTAACTTTTTAGATGTGAATTCCTGTCAGCCTTTGGCACCTGATCATTAGTGCTGGTACTTAGTATAGAGCAAAAGTATTTGGCAATTTGAAACTTGTGCCCACATATAATTATTGTGCTGGCAGTCACTATATGCAACAAGATCATGCAAAGAAGTGCATGGTGATTTCTGATAAAAAGAAACAGGAGCACAGGAACACAAAGGTGATTGCTTTCTTTTCTGCCACTACCCTAAAATTAAGCCTTTCCCCACTGACACTCACTTGGCTTAATAGCCCTGATTTGATGAGCACTTTGAGGTAAACCTCTTTCAGTTCCTCTTTAATCATCTCAGACACTGCTGGAGCAAAACTGAAGTCAGGCAAACAGGCCAGTGAGGAGTTGGCTGTAAAGAAATGACTATTTCCTTAGTAGAAGAGTTACAATATAAATTTCACATCGGACCTCCATATTTTTAAATATTTTCATTTTTCTTTATTTCATGCAAAAAACCCCCAGTCACTGTCTTCTAATGACACTTCATTTTGAGACAGAATGGAATTCACTCACCTAAGTTACCAGAGAGCAAATCTCTTCAAGCTCTTGAATAGTGAACAAAACATGAAATAAATCTATGCTGGACTGCAGGACAAACTACCCAGCTGAGCTGAGTTGTCTTGGGACAGGTGAAGTCGGGGGGGAAAAATAAAAGAGAAAAAAAATGCTAGAAAACAAAAAGATCTTCAGCTACAGCAGAATTAATGCAGTTTTAATGGACCATGGAATATCAGATACCCAGCAAGATGACCTTTTCTGCAGTGCTGAAATAACAAAGCCACAGAACACAAATGGTGATAAACCAACTTCAACTTTACAAAATCAATTTATGTGAGAATAAAAGAACAAAAGACATGACCTTTTCTCTGCTATTAAATAAACTAAATCCATTCTACTGAAGTCTTCCTTTTGAACAAAAGTTATTGCCTGACCTTTCTTATTCCAGTGCAGGATGCAAAGTGATTGGGCAAAGCATTTAAGCTCTTTTGTTCTTCCTAAATCAGAGGTTTGTGCCACCACAGAGGGGAAAACAGTGCAGATCCTTCCTAACCCCAACACAGGACCTTCTGTAGGTACCAAAAAGAGATCTGTAACGACCCAAAGACATGGGCAAAGACCACACAGGCTGGTGCTGGTGCTGGAGTGGATATTTAGGGTGGAATATGACTGGGTATCCAAACCAGCCCTGTGTCTCCACAGGATCCTGCAACACACAGGTACCAGTTCTTGACCTGCACAATGAAGACTATTAAAAGTGATCTGTGTTAATGGAACATTGTTACATCAACACTGAGATTTTATACCGAACACTGATACAATTTTGTATGATATTCTCAAAGAATCAGAAGCACAAAATGTATTTCTTGAAATTATCCCTTTCTGTGATATTATCATGAGATGAGTTCTTAGTAATTTATTGGATTCTCTACACTGTTTTATAAACAGTACAAAATAAAAATATAATGTAAATGAATGATAATTATATAATGTAATGTTAGTCTAAAGATAATTTTACCTGTAATTTTTCTCTTGTGGGGTCAGTGTCCAAGTAATGTTCAACAGATGGATGTTGCTGACTGGGATAACTGCAAAATAGGTTTATTCATTGAAAATAGAAACATTTCATTATTTCCAATCCTTCCAATCCCAAGATCCATCTGTAGGCAAGATATTTTATCTGATGTACAAAAAACATATGTATGTGCACTGCATATGTGGAAATGTATAAAAATATACACATTAATTCCCAAGGCTGCCATTCAGGACTCTGCTAAAACACAGTAAGGTGCTGCTCATGCACCATCCCGTGGTTTAGCAGGATAGACTCAGTCACAGGAACCCTGACTGACTGCAAATCAAGAATTATTTTCTGAGACAAATCACTTTATTATGAGCAATAACTCCTGGCTTCTGGAAGGGGATTAGTGTATTACAGGCAGTATCATAATTTTCATCTTCGTTTGGGTTTCCATCTTCCTGTTTTCTCTTTTTTATCATTGAAAAACTGCCAGTGAGATGAACATGGAACAGAACTAATCTGCTGCTCCTGGGGGCAGGAGAGCAGTTGTGCACAGCAAAACAGAATTTCGAAAAACTTGACCAAGAAACCTTTGAGATCAGGGAAGGACAGGACAACATCAGGACTGAGAATTGTATCTCCTGGCTCTGAAATAACAGTGCTCAAAACCCAGAATCTGAGATCATATGTCTCCATGTAGTATAGAAAGGACAATCTTTTGCCAAAAACCATGGAGGAGGTGGAGAGAATAAATGCTGATATCTTTAGGGCTGAAGAACAAAGAGCATCAGTGACCAGTGAGGATCTCTGACACTGCTCATCCAGGGCCTGCCCATCTATCGCTCCCACAAGCTCTGAGGTCCCTGAACAAAAGCCCCAGGGTCCTGTGAAAAGACACATTTACTGATACAGCAATCTTCTTCTGGATTAAAAAAGAAAAGGGTTGCCATGGCAACCCTGAATGAATTCAGCACATCACCTGCACACAAAGTCTATCTCCAAGGCTTCTCTGGAAAGTTGAGGGTTTCCTGCTTCTACTGAGGGGTCCTTGGAAATTGTACCAAGGTCCTCCAAATAAGGATCCACAGGAAGTGGATGGGACTTCTACATCCACCAGACCAAAGGCTGCTCAAAGGCACAATTATCTGTGTAAAAGGAGAGCAGTGTATTTTTCTTGACAAATATTTTCAAATGGCTGTAAAGCCTGGAGAGTCCGTTGTGTGCAGGGGACAAGTAAGGCCTGGAAGCTTCCTGTGACAAGGCTGAGATGCCAGAGTTGTTCCCCTTTTTGCTAATGAAGCCTCATGTTCAGATTTCCTGACCTACTATATCGGTTTCCTTCCTTACAGAATAAGGGAAAAGTGAAGAACCAGAAATTGGAATCAAATACATTGGAAGAATGAGTTGTTTAGAGGTAATGACAAGTAGGAGCAAAAATGAACTGCAAAACCAATTAAAAAGTATGGAGAAACACAGGTAAAAACAGTAGAAATAGGTCAAATTCAATTTAGCTTCTTGTCAACGTGTAGCAGAGAGCATGAGGTAAAATCTAAAAGTTTCTGTTCTATATGCACTGCCCCGGTCTCTCACCTCTGTAAAGTCTGTGAAATTCTGGTGTGCCAGAAGGCCCTGTCAGATGATCAAAACCTCAATTTGGTAAAACATTTCAAGTAAAAGAAAAAAACAGCACAGTGTTTATTGCAGCTAAAGCAAGGCCACATGGGAGCAAAGAGAAGTTTCTTTGCAGCCCTTGTCTGAAGTATCATCCTGAGCAGCTCTGCACAACAAAGATGCCCTTTGAAGTGACAGGGCCCAGGACCTGGGCATTCCAACCAGGGAGGTAAAATGTTCAACACTCCTTTGGATATTTCCACAAACATACAGCCCTTTTGTGGACATAACCCACTCCTGAAGGTCAAATAAATACCTGTGTTTGCTCCCTGCCACCAGGGAACCTTCACACAGTTTGGAAGATTTGTTTAAACAAAATCAGCTTTCACAGAAATACATGATCAGAATGCAGCATTTGCCTTAAATGCCTAAATGCCTAAACAAAGAGCCTGAAACCTGCAGTGAAATAAAATAATCTTATGTAATACCAACAGTTTGGGGAACTACTTAGAGGACAATTCACAATGTGTAATTCCAGTCAAAACGTGCAGATTCTTTCTCAGAAGCAATCACTGGGGACAAGCTTCCCCATGACAGCCCTTGTAACTACCTCTGTAAAATTCTGAAGTGAGACTTAAAGCACTTCTGCAAATACTACTGTGTAAGTTGAAACCACAGTTCTATAATGAGAAAAACACAATTATTTAAATAAGCAATATATATTTTCTTAAATTAATTGTGGAAATAAACTATAAAGAGGGGGAGTCATCCGTACTGGGCCAGTTACTCTTCCAGGCCAGCAGTTCTCATACACTGCACCCCAACTTCCAGCCCTGCCACACCCAACGGATTCACATGGGGGCTGACTTTCCAAATGAAAAAGTCAATTACATTATAAACTTGCATTTGGCACAAAAACCATCTACAGAAAAAGCAGAGAATCCAAATCAATCAAACCCAAAAACCTTCATTAAAATACACAAAAAAAGATTCACATGAGGGAGCTGCTCTTGTCTGAGGGCAGGGGGATGGACCTGGCAACTGTGACAGACCCTTCCAGGCCAGTTTTCTATTAACTTCCATTAATCTTTCTCCTTTTCAGGCACTCCTTTACACATCTGAGTCTGTGTAAGGCTCAGGATTTTTTTTCTTCTAATACTCATGTCAATACACCCCATTTTTGTTTGTTCAGCCACCACCAGAGAGTTTTATCTCGTGAGCAAAGAGCATCTTTCAGTCACTAACCAGCCCCAGCAGCCCAGCACTGCAGGGAAAACCTCACCTCAGAGAGCAACAAGGTCATTCCACTTGGCACCAGAACAGTCCTTTACAGACCTGTGCTTTTAACCAAGTAGATAAAACTTATCCATACCATATTTTTAAGATACAAACAAGGATGTCTGTCCTAAACAGTGCTTTACAATGCACAGCTCAATGTTAACACAGAGACCCACAGTTTGTCTCCAGCAGACACAACAGGCTGCTGACTCAGCTGTATTTTGATACTAATTATCTTTCACACAATGCAGAGGCACAGGAATTAACATTCTTCAGAACTAGAATATGATTCTCTTCCCAGCAGCTAAAGAAGTAACACAGGCATAACAAGGATCTCATGTGCAAAGTCAAGGTCCACACCATGAGAACATCAAATGCTACTGAACACATTTTAAAGAAACATTTTATGGATTTATTAACTTCCAAAGATTATATTGTCTTACTTTAGTCAGTGAAAACAGTTTCTTTGATAAGGGAGTCAGTAAGAATTAAAGCCTCTGTAGGATACAAGGGGAAAGAATTGCATAAAATCGTGTATATTTAGAACATGGTCTCACCAGTTAAAGACATGGAAAAACATCAGAAAACAATGTGAATTATTTGGAATCTGTGAAATAAATTCTGTCACCCAGTCCTCCAAAGTGCCCAGCATCTCCAGTGAGGAGAAAAAAATAGCAGGAATGCAACTATTTCAACAATCATATATCTTAAAATGTCAAAACTAAGTTAAATTAGGGATCCAAAGTAGTTTGGTTTATCTGAGCTATCTGCTCTTTTACTGACATGAGAAAACCCCACAAACAAATAGAAATATTCAGAGCATGTTTATCCAGATTCTCTCATTTCTCCAAGTTCCAGAGATATCTGCTCCTCACAGGTCAGAACTGAAAATCATGGAGATTTCACCCTTCTTAAAACAGCAACAAAAAAATCCCCAGCCCAACCCTCTTATAAACCAGTATCAGTATCAAGATTCCATATGCACACTGTTATATTACAGTGTAAAGTAATGCTAAAAATGTGTATTAAGAGAGTTATTTTCTTCAGAGACAGAGCAATCACTGTTTGCACACGCTTTTAGGTGGAATGAAAGGAACCATAATGTACACATTCCTCTTTCACAAACACATCCTTAAGCCAATGCACTCAAGCATAGCATGTTTCTGATTGTGAGTGTGTCAAGATAACCCAAACACCCCTGGCAGCAACACTCCATCCACTGTATCACCATCAAACGTGACATTTATTTTAAGAACACAAAACCCCCTAATATACACACAGTAAAAAGCATTTTTATCTCACCCATAATATGCATTTATCATAAGATATATTAATATACAGAAGTCAAAGACTGTTGACACCTCCAGGAGGAATTAAAGTGCAGGTTCTCAGGATAACTCGTATTCCAGTTTGCTCTTCCTTCCAACATAGTAATTTAAACAAAAATACTTTAAGTACTGCTATTCCTGAAAAGGCTTACAAACAATTTAGATAATTACAGTAGAGTCATTCTCTTGCATAAAAAACTAAAACAAACCTCGGAACCTGAAGACAAACCAGACAGTACTTGATATTACCTTTAGACTGAACAACTAAGTCCACACAATAAGCAGGATAAACCACCTAAATCAAATCATCCCATTTCCAGTTCTACCACAACACAAAACACCCTCCCCCATTCTGTGTCCTCAATTAAAAGTGTCCCATCTGTTGATCAGCACAAGAGATACCCTATGCCTGAATTTTTCTTTCAGAAAGGAATATAATACAGAAAGGACTGTCTCTGGCTATGTCCCTTCAGCAGTTCTAAAGGGCAAAGGGACAGATGTTACCCCGAGTCCATTTACCCCCAAACTTCAGGCCACCGGCGATGAGGGATCTCAACAAACCAGTCCCAGTGAGGCACGAAAGTGCCTCAGGAGACAGAAACGTGGGCATTGTAGTTATTTTCATTCTGATTAAAGGCATATACACACAGTGATTGCTCTGTCTCTGAAGAAAATATCTCTATACACGTTTTTAGCATTATTTTGCACAGGATGGAAGGACTGTAATGTAACAACCTGGGTGTCGAATTCTTGCAGTGACACTGAATGTCAACATCTGGGGACATAACAAAGGGAGAGCTGCTCGACTGTCTTTCATTACTATGTCTAAATATTACAAGGAAGCCCTTATTAGCAGCAAGTGAATAATTTTCATCTTATTGTCTAGAAAAGGTCACTGGTTTTAGGGCAGAGGATTCAGCTTGTCCTTCACCGACCGAGCCCTGCAACAGGTCAATCCCAGTTCAGTCCTGTCCCAGCGATGGCACCCAGGCCATGGCCACCACCGCTGCGGCATTCTTCTGTCAAAACACGGCAAATACCACAACGATAGAACAGCTCTGCCCCAGCCGCCCGGGTTGGGCGCCCCTCAGGGAGTCCCCCGCGGCGAGGGCCCGAGCCTCCCCTGGGGCCGGCGGGGGTGCGACGACCCCTCACCTGCACCGTTTCGTGCCGCTGTGGGGTCTGGTTGTTTCGCGGCTGGATTTGGGCTCTGCCCCGGCTGGATTTGGGCTGAGGGGGCGGGGCCGCCATCGCCCCTCACGAACCCGCCGCCCGCCAGGGGGCGCGCGCGCGCGCTCCTCCCAGCCTCGCGGTGACGCAAACGGCGCGCGGTGACGCAAACGGCGCGCGCCGCCGCGGTGCATGCCGGGCCGGCGGCGGGAACATGGCGAGCGACTTCTACCTGCGGTACTACGTGGGGCACAAGGGGAAGTTCGGGCACGAGTTCCTCGAATTCGAGTTCCGCCCCGACGGTGAGAGCGGTCAGGGACCGGGGGGCACCGGGAGGGACGGGTCTGCCCTCCCTGAGGGAGCGGGGCCGGGCCGCCCCGGCGGGGTTTAACGCGCGGCCTCTCCCCGCAGGGAAGCTGCGCTACGCCAACAACAGCAACTACAAGAACGATGTGATGATCCGCAAGGAGGTAAGTGAGGGGGGCGGCCGCGCGGAGCTGGGTTTCCCTGCTGGAATGGTGTGTGCAGGGGCTGTAGTTCCATGTTGGAATGTTATGTTCAGGCTTACGTGCACAAGAGCGTGATGGAGGAGCTGAAGAGAATCATCGACGACAGTGAAATCACGAAGGAAGATGATGCTCTGTGGCCGCCTCCGGACAGGGTGGGCCGGCAGGTGGGTGCACAGTGTCTCCTCTGATCGATGCTTTAATTTCTGTGGATAGCTCCTTAGAAGTGTAACAGAACTTTTCCCTCAAGGCTGTGTTGTTTCCAGCCGAAAGGAAAACAGTACTATCATAAAGCCTGAGTAGTGACTCAGTGGCAGCTTAGCTGTGGGAGTTAATGTGATTCACAGACCTGCTGCACTCAATGTCTCTGTAATAGAAATCTGTAAAAAAAAAAAAAAAAGAAGTCATCACAGTACCTAAGTATTTCTGTAACTTACACCACAAAGCAGTAGAGTTCCCATAACCTTTTATTTTTCAGGAGCTTGAGATAGTAATCGGTGACGAGCACATCTCCTTTACCACATCAAAAATCGGTTCGCTCATTGATGTAAATCAGTCCAAGTACGTATCCTGCTTTTTTAAGTTGCTGTTGTTTTTATTTAACAATCTATATTAAACTTGCTGATCACTGGGTACCTGTATTTTACATTGTTTCAAGGTACAGATCAGTTCCTGGGGACACCAGTGCTCTGTGTTGCAGTGTAATGTACCAGCTGCCTTTAGACTGTGGCATTATATGTGTTTTCAAACTCACCTTGCAGTAGGAACCCTGTCAGATGTGTTCATAGGCCAAACTGACCTGCCAAAGACCTGTCTGCATCAATGTCTTTGGGAGAACCAAGATTTCTGTATTTCACCAAACCTGAAAAGGTTGGCTGTCATGGTTGGTTGGTTGGGTTTTTTAATCCTAAGTGCTGTTGCTACTTGGGTTTCATGAAAAAAAAATGCACGTTTTGTCAAGACTTAAAATGTGCAAACTTGGAGTGCAAAATGTTTTATCAATCAATGTAGAATGAAAAAAAATCTGTTTATGTCTAAGGTGACCTCCAAAAGGTCTCCCTATAGGCTTTGATGTTTTTTTAATAGGTTAGTTCTATAAACTTCTAAAAGAGTATCAATCTTAAACTTCTTTCGTTTTCTTTCCTTCTGTTGTGTACTGCAGAGATCCAGAAGGTTTGAGAGTATTCTACTACCTGGTCCAGGACCTTAAGTGTCTTGTCTTCAGTCTTATTGGACTCCACTTCAAGATTAAACCAATTTAAATCAGACAAATTGAAGTTTGTATTACATTCTGTAGGGGAAAATGGGTCGGGGGGAGGATGCTGTTCCAGCTCATCAGGGTTTCTGGCCTGGAGCTTTTATGTATTTCAGGTTTTTTTGTTGTTGTCGTTAAAAACTGTCAGTGAGTGTCTTTATTAAAAGAATGAGATTTCTTTTTAATTTTTGAGTTGTGAGAGACTGATTTCCTAACACTTCGTTTAGTATGGTATACTCAGGGTATGTGACATCACTTGTATCACACACATCCTATATTTGTCTGCACAGCAGTAGAAAATGGAGGTAAGCCTGGCTCTGTGAAATGAAACTTCAGCCAACTGTCAGGATAAATTTGTTACTCTCCTGAGCTGGCTATTCTGTTGGCCAGCCCAAAAGTGCCAACCAGCTGACTCTGCACGTGGTACCTGGTGGTAGCAGACACACATCACTGTCCTCATGACCTGTGCTCACCTGTTTGCCCCCAGAGCAGAGGTGGACAACGGGCCCCCAGGAGCCACCCAGGATCTCCACTGATGCTCCTGTCCAGCTTTGGAAAAGCTTGAAAAGCAACGTAGAATGTATTTAGTTAAGTTCTAGTCTAGCAAATCTGTTGTGCAGCATTGATTAAAAGACTTTAAGGGGTCTGAGGCTCCAGGCAGGCTCTGAGGGTGTTCCCCACAGCAGCGCTGCCAAACTGTGCCCTTGCTTTCTCTGGCACATCTGTTTTTCCTAAGTCAGTAGCCACTGCGATTTAAAAACAATTGTGGTTAAACGGCTTTTTAAAGGTGAAAACCCCCATTGCCCGTGACGGCACCTCCCCCTTCCCCGCCCCTCGCCACAGGGACCGCCCACTGCTCCCGCCCCGCCGGGGTGGTGACAGGCGCCATCTTGGCTGAGGGCAAGCGCGGCTTCGCGACGGCTTCAGCCCGGCAGGGAGCTCCGGGCGCGGCCGCCATCTTGGCTGAGGGCACGGCCTCGGCGGGGCGGAGGGAGAAGGGAATTCCACAAAAACTCCACGGAGGAGCGGCCGGAGACCCGCGCAGCCATGGGGGTAGGTGGGACCGCGGCCGGGCCGGGCCGGGCCGATGCGATCCGGGCTGACGCCGCTCCCGCCGCCCCTTGCCTTGCAGAGGATCGGGCTGCAGCTCCGCGCCACGCTGGAGAACATCACCCGGCTGCGGGCCGAGGGCGAGGACTTCCGATGGTACCTCAAGGTGCGGCGGGGCCGGGGCCGCCGGGGGTGTCTCACATCCCTCGTTAGTGACAGCTCTCAGCTCCCTGACTTCTGTTTTCTAGCTGAAATGTGGCAACTGCGGCGAAGTCTCTGAGAAGTGGCAGTACCTGCGGCTGATGGTGCGTGTCCCTCTGGTAACCTGCCTTAGAACAAAAATGGGAGCACGCATTGGCATCAGGAATGGGACAACTTGCACTTTAGATGAGTTTTTCAATTGCTATATGCGTTTCATAGCTTTTCAGTAGCTATAAGCATTTAGAAAATGCTGTCATATTTCATACTAAAAAAATTTGGATACTATTAGTTGAAATATGCCATTGAAATGGCAACTGTTGGTGAGAAAGTATTCACATCTCGTTTTAAAAAATAACTTTCTGTAAAAATAAAATTTGAAAACAAATTTTGAAGTGGTATCAGAATAAGGTTGTGCGAGTACATATTTCTCTGATGCTGATGGAATATTTTTGGAGAAATTTAGGTAATTCAAGGTGAGTTAAGCATGCTAAATTAGCATTTGGAAACTGAAAAAGCAGGATAAAAAATAAGGGATAAGAGAAGGTTCTGTTCTTCGGAATGATCCTTTTTTGTTGCATACTACTGAGTGGCAAGAATGTATTTTGAGGAATTAATAGAACATGCCCATATGGACAAGACATAACTATCCACTATTCCCTGTTTTAGGTCTAGAACAGAATTATTCTTTAATTATGGCAGCTTCTTGAATTATTAATCTCTAGTTTTTAAAAAAAGCCTTTCGAAAGTATTTTTAAGAAGTGAAAGACCATTGTAAAAATTGCTTTACCTTTGCAGAGGTTTCCAGGGGCTCAGCTGAAGTGCAGTCTCAAATGTCTCTGCTGTCGTGGTTTTTAGGACAGTGCTCCCCTGAAGGGTGGCCGAGGCAGCGCCACGATGGTGCAGAAGTGCAAGCTGTGCTCCAGGGAGAACTCCATTGGTAAGTGCTTACCTGTTTAACAGGCACCATCCACTTGTCACTTTAAATAACAAGGTTATTTATTTTTGCTTGTAAAGAGCATTCACCAGGGATTTTTTCCCAGTGCTTGAGTTCACAACAGGTACACACTCGACATCGTGCTCATGAAGGAGACGGCAAGGCCTGGTGAGTCCAGGTTTCTGCATGAACAAAACTCATCTCTAATGTCATTTTACAAAGCATGCAAATATTTTTTTGCATTGGTAAGGTAACAAAATGGTGCTGGAACTTCTCAGGAGGAGGGTGAAAAAGTGAATTCTGCCTTCTGAAGGCCAGCTGCAGGAAATGCTTTGTGACTTTATTTCTTTTACTTTGTGTGAGGAAATTTCTTTGAAAGAAGAACCAGGTGCTTGGTTTATGCTGAATAAAATTGAAGACATAATGCAACTCCCTTTTACACTTTTTTTTTTTTGTTTTAGATATTTTAAGTCAGACAATCAAGCCTTACAATGTAAGTTTGTTTCCTCTTCTATATAACATGTGAGAGATAAATAAGCATTAATAGTACTTTGAGTTTTTGCTTTTATCATCCTCTTTCAAGAACAGAAAAGAAGCTGGTGTGGTTCCCTGACAGAAATTGTCTCTTGTAGACTCCTGCACAGAGTCTCAAGTGTAGAATAATCTGATACATTTCATAAGCCAACAGAGAACTGTATCAATCAAATTAGAAGTGATTATATAATGCCTGTATTAGCTTCTTTTTGAAGACTTCCTTGGGGCAGACTAAGAAATTCTAGTTAATGACCACCTATTAAATAAGCTGCCACTTGGGGCATCAGAGATGACAGTACTGCCTTTAAAGCAATCCATTCCTAAACTAATGCTTGTCACCGTCTCTATTAGATGGAAACTAATGGAATTCTGCTCAATTACAGGCTGAAGACAGTGAGAAATTCAAGACAATAGTGGAGTTTGAATGCCGAGGTCTGGAACCGGTTGACTTTCAACCACAGGTGAGTTCTTACTTGTGACTTGTTTCTCAGTTTTTAAAAACACTTCTTGTAGACTCTAGAGTGATAAAAGATGTTGTTTGAAATGGTTCTGGAACATCCTAGACCTCACCAAATTCCCATTCTCATCCACTTTTTTCCTACTTCATTTGATTCCAGATAAACCCCCAAACCTGTGATCATAGAACACTAACAACTCTGCTATTCTTTGTGCCAGGAAAATCTAACATTAGGCACATCTTGGAGTTTTACTCCAACTGCCTTACAGGTGACTCAGCACTGCTCACCTGAAAAGTCTTCATTGCTCAGGTTATTGCAGAAGAGTCTTTCCCAAGGGGAATTGTGAGAGTGCAGCATTAGACAGAGAGCACTGTGCTCCCACTCCTGTGGGAATGTTACAGAGAGCACACACAGTTCAGGTTATGAACGCAATTCAGTGTGTGTCCTCTAAAAAACAAACAAATTTTCTTTGGGATTTGACATCACCAAAGCCACAGGAAATTAATACTGGCATTTTTCCATGTGAAATTTGAGCAAAGGCTGAAGATCACTGGCACTTAAAGGCTGTTGCAAGGCACACCTCAAGGTTCAGAGTTAAAGGATTTCTTCAGGGCCAAGCCAGTCTGCAGTGACTCATCTGCTTGTGCATGGTCATGCTGTAGCCTGTTAACTCCCTACTATATTTAACGTAGTATTCCAGTTGGATTAGGTGTAAATAGACTGACAGATATAAACCTGTCTTATCCTTCCCTCAGACTGTGATGCTGGGCTAAGAAACAGCCCAAAGAAGCCAATCCTACAAAGAATTTGATATAAATAGAATCTCCACAGCAGAGTGCTCCAGGAGGTCTTTACTTTATCTGTTTATTTAAAAGTGAAGCCCATCTTTCTGAGGAACAGAAGGGCTATTAGTTTATCCCTGTTTGAAAGCTATGCAGCCAGACCTAGGAACTTGCACCTCAAGAAAAGTGTATGGGAAGACTACAAAATATAGGAGATGTTTATAGCTCTGCATCCTAACTGTCAATTTGGTCTCTGCACTTGACTGGAGAGTATACTTGAATTCCTGAAGAGGTATTTGAGTGAATCTTCTGATGCCTAAATCAGTAAATGAGAATTTTCTGATGCCTGTATGACTTTTTCAGTTTCAAACAATTCTATAAACTGCTTTATATTTGGCATAATCCAAGCCAGCCTGGCTTCACAACCTTCTGTCTGGCTTTTGATTAGCACCATGGCCATAGTATTACAGTATTTTCCCCCTATTCTTGGTAGACATAATACAAACACACCTGAAGTCAATTTAAAGTGGCTTAATGCTTGCATGTCTTATTTAAATCGTAGTTATCTAAAAAAAGAAAGCAGAGAAAGTATCCTTTGATTCTCCGGATATACACCCTCCTTTTAGACCTAGTACAGAAGCTTGTAATTCCAGTCACGTGGCTCCTTGTTCCTTGGAGGGCTGGTGAGTGGCTCAAGGTGGCAAAAGCAGGGCTTGTTTGATTTTTCTAGCATTTGTTCTGTACTGCAGCTCTGCAGTTTTGTCCCATGATGCTGATCTTCCTCTCCACCCCAGCAGTTCCCTTTAGATGGGCTTCTGACAGTTCTAGAAGGGCCACTGTGCCCTGCAGATCACCCTCCTCGTGTTAGATCTCACCCACTCTGTGGTTTATTTAACTCCCAAGTGCTTAACTTTCCTTCAGATCCTGAAATATTTTAAAATCACGTGGCTTACTCTGCACATTCTTACACAGCTAAATGTCCAACAGCCGTTAGTGGGATTTCTCTATCAAAGATGCAAGTGTAGATCCCTTGCAGAAAACCAGGAAGAAACTTGTTAATGAAATTCTATAGTTAGAAATGGCAACATAAGAAACCTTCCTGTATGCTACAGAAGTGGCTGGGATTTTTAAATATGCAATGAAATTTTGTGCCGAGTTACTTTCTTTAAACATGTTTCAATGATCACATTTATTATTTTCTTGGTACAACTTATTTTTAAAAACTTTCTGCAAATGTTTTGCAGGCAGGGTTTGCTGCTGAAGGTGCAGAATCTGGCACACCTTTCAGTGACATAAACTTGTTGGAAAAGGTACGTTGTCTTAGTTTCATTAGTAAATCTAATTATTTAGCTTGCTTTCCCCAAGTCACTCGTCCAAAATACACCCTGCTCTTTCCTGTAGCCACAGGAAAGTAATAGCTGGAGAAAGGAACTGCATCAACTATGAACAACCAGCATTACTAAGTGTCATTTTAGAAGTAGGTATTTGATAACTTAGCAGCTGGCAAAGGTAGAAATGCTACTTTTATTTAAGTCAGTCAAGAATTCCAGAGAGCAGGAACCTGGAATATTAAATGGCTGGCGTCATGAGAGTGGGGAATTGATTTTTCTAGGAAGATCCCTGCACATTTTCCTGTGCCCAGAGGTATTAAAAAGTAATACAGACACTGTCCTTCAAAGCTCAGGATAATGACACCAGCACTGCAAATCTTCCTTGGCTGTGAGCAGGAATCTCAAGGTCAAATCTGTTCCCTGGTATCCTACTTGGCAGGGATCTGCTGTCTGCTTACCCACCTGACTGGGGTATTGTAAATGATAGATAATCCTTTCACCTGCCATGGCTGCTGTCTTCTCCACTACAGGCTGTGGACTACATATGAAAAAACCTACAACATTATATAAACAAAAACACTGAGACTGAAGCTCATTTAATTTCAGGTCGGTGCTTTTGCTTCTCTCACCTGTCAGAACTTAACTTAGTGACTGCACAGTGCTTTCCACAGAAGTCTGAGACCCAAATTTTGAGTAACATTTGGTTTCAGTTTGAATTCCAGTTCGTGTGCATTCTGCCCTCTGTGACTAACACTGAAATCTTATTTCCTACAGGATTGGAATGACTATGATGAAAAAACAAAGGAATCTGTTGGAATCTATGAAGTTACCCACAAATTTGTAAAATGCTGAAGTTCACAGCCCTAATAAATCTTGCCATGCTTATTGATGGAGGAGCTGTATCCATCAGATACACAGTTTCCTTGGAGTTACTTTTTTTACAGGGCTGCACTTCAGGCATGGAAACCTAAGTTCATAGAATCATTGAGGTTGGAAAAGACCTCTAAGATCACCGAGTCTGACCTTTGACCAACATCACTAAGTTGTACTTACTGTCCCCAGCATTCCCTAACAAAATATTTTCCACAGAGCACTTGGAGATGGCCTCAGTACAAACTGAAAATAGTACATACACCTGACTGAACTGTGCCATTTCCTTAATGTTTTTTTTTTAAATATATATGGTTGTGGTGACTGTAGCTTAACTAGTCTACAGTGACTACTCAGACAACTTGCAGTGCTAAAGTTTATCAATAAACAGCTATGAGGATTAGTGAGTGAGGTCTGTGTTAACTATTCCAGGGAGCTACCTTTAGTAGCTCTCTGCCACTTAAAGACACTGAACTGAATGTACTGAGAACACTTACTAAGCTTGACTGCTTATTGACATTTACACAGTTACAATCTTCAGAAAATCAAGTTATCTTTCCAAGTGTGTCATTAAATAAACCTCATTTTTAGTTGAAGACAGACTTTGTGTTCCTCGGCGGGTGCACTCACAATCTTGCCAGCTGTTCTCACGTTTAAAAACAAACAAGAAAAAACAACCCACCAAAAAAAAACCACAAAGGAAGAAAAAAAAAAAACACAACCCCCCACTTTGTTTAAATAAGCATGAATAATCATGCTAAGTTCTAAAGGGAGTTTTAAAATAAGGCTTTTCACGTGAAAACTAGAACAGCAAATTATAAGGTGCAAACAGCCTTCAGGCTTACCTATTAAAAGCATGCCTCTCCTCTTCCAGCACTTGCAGTTCATACTTCCAAGATATGGTATTGCTTTACACTCACTGTGATAAAGAAAAGACACTGGGAGAGCCTGGAAGCTGAGAAATCCAAAGGAGGAGAAAAGGCAAGTAGGGTTCTGAGCCTCTGAACCTGATCTGTCACATCAGATGTGCTCAGACTTCTCTACTCTGCTACTAGATTTGGTTGTCCAAGATGAGGCTGTGCTGAAAGACATGAGCTGCATTAGTTTTACACAGATCACAGAAACAAGTTCTACTCAGCTCTAGAGAAAGACTCATCCTTCCAGAAGAAAAAAGAGTGGAAGTCAGGAGGGTTTAAAAGGCAGGAGTTCAAGTTATACATACCATGTAAGTGTAGAATGCTTTCAGGAGTATTCATTCCAACTTTTATAAGAATCATGAGATATGGATAAAGGGGCTATCCATGCAGTATGAATTAGATATGGCAATAAAAGAATTCTGTGGTTATTAATAGACAGCTTTATTAAAATACAGTCTTTTCCAGTCAGTTTTAACAACCTGTTTGATGATTGCATATCACTTAAGGCCTCCCACTTCATTTTTTTGTTTCTCTGGAAATTAAAGAGTGGAAAGGCTTCAAGCAGTTGAGGCACTATCAGTTCTGATATAAATTCAAGTTTAAAGAGAAAAGTTAGTAAGAAAGCTTACTGCAAGTGCAAATGGAACCACTCTTTCATGTTTTAAATTATTGCATCTTTTTTTTTTTTAAATCTTAGCAGTTTAAGAGTAGTATCACAGTATTGATTTGAGTGTCTGAACACTCATGGAACACAGATGTTCCAAGTTCATAAACTCTTTTTATTTTAGATATGTGTTTTCAGAACACATGGATCGGTTGGAACAGATGGATGTGTTACTTAATTTTACATTTGAGTGCTTGTATTTCCTGAAGCATCCACTCAAGGACTGTAATTGATTTCTTTAAAAGAGATACAAATTCCATAGTGAATCTAACAGTATTCAAGTTCAGTGAAGACACATGAGCCAATTAAGCTGGGCAGTCTCAGCCATGCTGAACAGTGATTAGTATGTCAATTAGACATAGTTTGCATTTTGTACTGCAATTGTAAAGTCTTCTAATGTCTTCATGTCTAACCACCAATCTTCTTGCCCTTTAAAACATTGAAGATATCTTCTAGTGACTTGTATATACACTGAAGGAATTCTTCACCATTCCTAGTTGGGTAAGAGGAAACATTACAACCTATCCAGTCATCATGTACCTGATATCCTAATCCAAAGCCATCGGACACCACGGGGCCAAACCCTCCCAGCTGCACAGCTGGGCTGACCAACGTGCTTGTGGAAATGATGTTGTGATTGAGCCGAGCATAGGCCTGGTCTTGATAGAAATCAGGCAGAGCAAGCCCTTTGGATAAGGCCAAATGGCGCAGGCCGAAGAGGTGGCGGTCAAACCCCTGCCCTGTGAAAATCAAACAACACGTATTAGAGAGATGGGTCATTTCTGTGGGAGGTAAACTCACGTACTTTGGCATCACATTGTTTTTCAGCCACAAAAGAGGTCTGTAGAAGCAAGGTTTATTTTTGTATTAGCAAGAATTACTGTTCAGAATCCAGACACTGCCCTTCTCATGCACACATGCCAGGAGAAGAGGGGCTGTTTTACTGCAAGAGGATCATGAGAGTACACAAAAGTGCAATACTAACAGACAATTTTAATAATACATCACATTCTTTGATTAACTGATTATCTGAACATATCCAAGTTGTTTAAAGCAGAAAAAAAGCTTTCCTAATACTTATTAATCTAAAGAGGAAGAGAATCTTGCATCAACAGAAGGAGGCCAATTTTAGACTCTATGGGGTAATGTTCAACAGTCTATTTTACTAAAATAATAAACCAAGTTATGCTTCTGGGAAGCAGAGTTCAAAAAGAAAAGCATTTTGAAAAATGCCAGGAGTAGCCCAGTCAAAAAATCAGTTTGATTTAAAAGTTGTTAAAGCTTTTATGCCCTGCAGGGATACAATGGTAACTCCTCAGACTTAAAGCCAAGGTTCCTGGTTCCCTTGGGGAGTACAACATGCACTAAGTATTTATCAAATCTTCCAATATCCCAGCTGCTCTAAGGACAAAAAGAAAAGTATAAATATTCTCAATACATTAACAGTGATATGGAAATCACAGAGGCTTTCCTCTCCATCAAGAAACGAGTGTTAGAGAAGGCACTTTAAACTGCAGCTTTTGCCTACTGTTTTTGACAAGTGTACATTAGCATCAGACCTCCATCAAAATTACTTTATTTGGTTGTAAATTAAATATTTACAGACATTTTAATGCAAAAGCAGAAGTGTATGATCTGTTCCTACTTACCCATAGCAGCTTCTTTTGTCAAGCGGCCGTGGTACTTGGAGCACTCCACTATCAACTTCTGCAGGTCTTCTGTGCTATGTTTGGACAGTTCCTTGACAAAAGCTTCTGAGCACTTCTTGGTATGGACAGAGGCAGGACGGATGGTTTCTGTACGGCCGTGTTTGAAAGCTGCAGTGCTGCAAGACTCGTACGTAGCAACAGTCTGGTTGTACTGGCGAAGGAAAGCCATCTGGAAGGCCAGCTGAGCCACAGCATCGGGGCTCACCTTCTTCTGCTTTAGAAGCTCCTTGCCCCCTTCTTGGAACTGAATCATGTTAACAGACAGTGATTCCACAGTGGCATCGAATTTCTGCTTGGCTTTGGTAATCCCTGCTTTTAAGGCATCATTCAGCTTAAAGTCAAGTTTCTGCACTGCTTTAGAGGAGTCTACTGAAGCAGGCTGGGACTGGGGACTGATGGCTGGTGACTTGGTGCTGTCTTTAAAAACCTCATTCTGGAACCTGAGCACAGCCACACCATCTCCCCAGGAATGTTCAAAATTGATTCCTGCAGTGCCATCCTTGGTTATGATGAGATTAAAGGATTTGTCATACCAGCGGTTAGCCCCATCCCCATGCAGCATAGTGTGGGACAAGTGCACAAAGTCTTTAATAGGAAAATCATCTAAACTTAAACAAAACACAGCAGAGTCTACTTTTTGAAGAGCTTCTGCATTGCCATTATCCAGTAGGTTCTTTCTCAGAGATGCCCACGTGTCTCGGTTTTCACTGGAGAGGTAGCCAAGGGGGAAGGCTGGGGCCGGACTGTTGTCACTAAGGATGTATTTCAAGTGTGCTTGTATTTCTGAGGGTTTCAGCATGTTTCCATCTCTATCAATAACGTCAAACACATAAAAATTTCCATTTCTCAGTACTAGCAAATGCTTCGCCTTTTCGTCCGTATAAAGCTCATCTTTCTCGAGCTTAGGCACCCGTGTGGAATTGAAAAGCCTGAAGTACTGAGACATATCCAGGGGGTAAGCATTGACCATGTAGGCACCAAACCAGGACACTGAAGAAGGCACAAATCGGATAATTTTTTTAAAGAGCTCAGTGTCACTTTTTTCTGGATTGAGGTGAAAAACCTCTGGTTCCAGATAACCAGCCCTGAACGTCTTCATAAAACGTATGGCAGACACAGTCATGTTCGTAGCTCGTGTGAGCTGATCGTTGTATTCCGGTTTGGGATCAGGATTAAAAGACATAAATGCATTAAAATTCAGAACAACAGGCTCACGTGCTTTTAGGTACATGTCAAACCAGGGACCTAAAAATTGAGAGTTGAGAAATAGGTCAGAACATAAAAACAGCTCACTGAGTCAGACCAGAGGTTTGTGTAGTCCAACAGGGATCATGAATAAACACATACTGAAGTGCCTACAAACACAACAAACATATGCAGTAATTCACCCAACACCTCCCATTTGGAGTGATACATCCCTTTACCTACTCTGAAACTATTAATCTCTGCAACTCTCTGTCACTGAAGTTGAACCTTTTAGCTGGGCTGTAAGAAGGGCAATGGGTAGCTCAAAGACCTAAGTTACAATTTTAATTACAGTTTCTCACAGGTGAGTCAGCGGGATTCATCTACAGTTTGAAAACCACATCTGTCATCATCACGCAGCCTTTTAACCCTAGACTTGAAAGTCTAAGGTGGACACAACTATACATACTTTCAGAAATCAATTTGAAGCACAACAGGTCTTTTATGAGGCCTAAATAAGAATAATACAGACACCCCCCAGCTCACGGACACAAAGCACTGATGAACAACATAAAGCCACCAGTTAAACCCTTAGATGCTGTTCAAAGTGAATGGAAAGTTAAATACAACAGACCAAACAGCAGTTTTGTGAAATAATCTGGTATTCTCTATAGAATTTGTGGTAGCTACACCCTTAGAAGCGGCTTCATCAGAGAGCAAGGACAGAAGTGCATTCACTGGGCAACATGGCAACTTCTACTTCCCTAGGTATTTGAATATTTCCACCTCTGCTGCTATCTACCCAATACTTCCATAAGCAGACACTTCTATGTGGAAGTCAATGGAAACAGTATAATCAAAAATCTATACGCACGCTCTCCCTCTCCTAATGTGTTTGTCCTTATTCTCATTTTCCTCTTTCTGTTGCTCCTATCCTTAGGTTCTTTAAGAGAATATTTTGTAGTTTTAGGGGCTTTGAAGTGCAGAGCACTGACCACTTCTGCCTCCCAAACTTAGTTATATTCTCTGACCCCTCCCCTCCCTTAGAATTTAGTTTTCTCACTAAATAACGTGGAATTATTTGGAAATGATTGCTTTAGTTTCCTTAAGGGAGCTACTACATAAGCTGCTCTTTAACCTAAACCTAAACAGACACCCACAGTGTTCACAGCATGGTATTCCAAGTTTATGGATTACTTAAGCTTCAGCCTATTATATTTGTAGCATAATGAGATGTTACCAAGCATGATGATCTACAGACTCCTCCAACACCCGGCAGGCAAACGTACCTGTGATGTAACTCGTGTGCTTGTTCTGACTGTCCTGAGCAACTAGCTGCTCATGGAGCTCTCTTCCAATTCCCTTTTCAAAGGCATGAGCGATTTCTTCAGTTTTCCTACAGCAATCAAGAAAACAGTCAAAATGCTGTCACAGTCTGATGTTTTATCTGTATCACTTGGCTCTGAAGCAGCACATGACACTGCAATATGTGTTTGTCCATACCTGAATTGGTCATCATTTAAAAGCGGTTTCTGGGCATTCAGATATCTCATAATTGTATCTTCCAATTTGGGAACAGGCAGTCTGAAGGAAGTGGAACACATGCACTTTATGAGTAACGGTACAAATGAAGCCTGAGTTTCTTACACAGTAGTCTCTCTTTGCCTCCCTTCTTCCCTACCCTTCCTAATACTATTATATAGTCTATACTCTCTCTATATATATATGTTTGGATAATATATATACATATTCTCCAAATGCCTCATAAGTTTCTCATGGAATAAGAAAAGGAGGGGAATAGACAGACATGGGTCAGCATAGCCTTGGGATTCTTGGGAAACAAGGCAGTGAAGCAACTTGACCGGCTTGTTACAAAGGTACTGCGGTGATGGGTGTTAACCCTTTTCAGGGAACACAGTGACAGGAAGCACTGCCAGGAGAAGCAGCTCTGCAGAAGGTTGCAGCTCTGCTTCAGGCCTTCCCCTCACTGCGGGGTGCTGGATATCTACTTGCTTACAAATTTCCTATCGAGTGTCTTTGCCAAGTTTCTCTCAGAACAAGAATACATTTTCCTTACAATAAAACAATCCTGATACACTCTCGGGGTTCCTTTGCGACCCAAAGGGATGTTTCAGTAGCAAGCTTACAACCCTATTTACACTTTAAAAACCCAACCCATCGCTCGGCAGGGAGAGCAGTAAGCGTACAGCTCGGAGCCGGGGGCGGACATTCCCTCAGCCCCCATCCCCTCAGC